>CM042393.1:24642654-25075154 GCA_023634145.1 Thymallus thymallus
ATTTGTTTGGCTTTGCATGCAGGATGACAAGAAGAATTTCCATGTAGTTACTTTATTTCGCCAGCAATTGGCAGCAATCGTTGTTGGTTATGTAAGAAGGGGGGGGGGGGGGGGGGTGATTGAAATGGCTTTCACGAAAAACATTATATAACCGTGTAATCTATTTGTTATTAGGCCTTCAGATAGTCTTTTGTTCAGCTCTCTTTGCCATTCTGAATGTAGCCTAGGTACTATGTATGTTATAGGTTCTCTGTCTGAGTAACTATTGTTGACCATAATGAACTTGAGCATATTAAATATATGTATTCATATAATATTAAAAGAATACGTATATAATAAATGCTCCCAACACCTCAAAACTAAAGAGTGCTGATTTAGTGTCAGTTATATTTGGTGGTGCGCGGGCGGGTGTTTGATATCGCGTGTTGGAAGGCGCGTTGTTGTTTTCTGCATCCCGGCATGGCGGACTGTCGGAGAGAGTCCACTGTTCCATTGACCTAGTTCTGTCATTGAGGATTACACAGCATTCAGAGAGGTGGTGGAGGATGGGTGGGGACTGGGGAGGCATGGCATCTGAGGGTTATCGTAATTTCGAAGGCAATCCATTAGCTATGACTTCAATCTGAGGACATTGGCAGTGGACAAAGCAACCAGGTCTTGCACAATAGGTGTTTCATGGCATGTGCAAACCATTGCGGGTTGAGTGTCAACAACAGAGCCTTTGCTGGTGCATAAAGTAAAACCTTTTGCCAACAAGGAAAATTAAACCAATAAAGTTTATTATAGTCCACATATTATTTGCTACATTTGTTATGCTTTTTTATTAACAGGCTACACAGATATCAGTGTTTAACAGATTATTTTTTTGTATCATATTTTTATGGAAAATGATTTATTTACAAAAGCTGAAAGATCATCAATCATTAATAATCTTTTATCAAAAATATTCATCAAAATTGTACCTATCTTCACATTTAGTATTCAAAAATAAAGTGGGCCTATAGCTCTTGGGGTCAGGTCATGTGTACAAGAGGCCCAGGGGCCATGTTGTTCATGATGCACTTTCTATGCAGAGCCCCAGCAGGATATGGATAGCAACAGCCAGTAGCCTACATTCACCTCTCAGCCCACACTCTGTTTCCATTGTGAGTGTAGCTACTTGATTACAGCAATCAGATCCTATGTCAGCCATTTGTTTTCAACCATTGCTTGCATCAATATACAGTAGGATAGATTACATCATTCCTGGCTCTCATTCGCTCCAGTGATCCACACCTCTGTGGCTATGGATGGACCCTCAGGTGCCAATGGCAGGGCCACTGTGAACTTAGTGGATGCAGCCACTCTAGCAATTACTTTTATGAAATGCACTTCTCCTAAGTGAGAAGATAATTCTGTCTGACACATTGTCTGAAGTACTACAGCCATGTAGGCCATAGTTTTAGCAAGGGATCGAAGACAAAGTATAGTAGTGGAGGCAGCTCTTCGCTCCCAAGGGCACCGTTGATCAAGCTCAAAGTCATTATCTGTCAGGCAATGTTCACAGTGGGGCTTCAGTATGTGTGAAGGTGCCTCTCTCTGACAACTGGCTGCTAACGTTGCACTCTCTGGAGCTTTAACTCTTGCCCTGCCTAGAGTTGATTCACCCTCTTTTGACTCCCACTCCCATACAGTATGACTAGACTAGTGCCGGGAGTTTTGCCTGGCCAGGAGCTAACAACATTATATTGTGTCCAAAGCGGAGGACAAAGGGAACTTTGTTTAAAATGTTTTTTTTTCACAGCTTTTTTGTTAAATATACATTTTACGCGCATTTTTACATAGATGGTACTTTCACAGCATTCACATAACAAAGATATATATATTTTTTATACACATTACATTTTGGATAGATAGTACTTAGACATCTCCGGTCTACATTATACAGTATATAGTGTTTTCAGTAATAACTATTACCAATCATGTGCTTTTCATTCCCACCCCTCAGCTAGTCTCTGCCCATCCCTGCTGTCTCCGTAGACCACCCTCTTTTGATTTCCATGTGCCATATATTTTTCAACTGTGCTGTGATGTCTTACATGAAATTTGAAACTTTCTAATCATATAGTATCGACAGATTGTGAGTTAAAGATGGCATTTTTTCCTAAGAGGATTATTATAATGTTGATTGATTGACTATGGCTTTCCAAATCGTCCCAACACTGCTATTTGTAGGATTAATTTTAAATGAATGTTGTGATTTTTCAGCCATTCCTGAACCTGTGACTAGAATAAGCTACATGGGGGCAATATCAGAATAAATTATCTAGTAATTCTGTCTCTTCGCAGCAAAATCTGCAGAGCTGAGATTGTTGTATGCCCCATATATACAGTATAGAACATTCTGTTGGTGGCAAGAATTTTGTATAATCATATTTTGCTACCTGTATGGCGCAGCTGTCAACATTTTTGTCCTGAAATTAAACTGGTATATTTTTATGGCAATCTTTTTCAGCCAATTTTGGTCTTTAATATATGGCAGACAAATAAGTTCCCTACCTTCTCCCTCTTCCACTTGCCTCCTCCATTTCACAAGGAGGAAAGTCTATTTCACACCACAGCCTGCTGAATTTGCAAAATAACTTTTATTTCATTTAGATTTTATTCGCCCATGGATTGATGTTTCAGCATGGTCTCAATGAAGAGTTTGGCGTTCAACTAGCCATGTGCGACATGCACGCACAGTTACAGGCCTTTTTTTATTTTTACCTTTATTTTACTAGGCAAGTCAGTTAAGAACATATTCTTATTTTCAATGACGGCCTAGGAACAGTGGGTTAACTGCCTTGCTCAGGGGCAGAACGACAGATTTTTACCTTGTCAGCTCAGGGATTTGATCCAGCAACCTTTCAGTTATGGGCCCAACACTCTAACCACTGGGCTACCTGCCTGCTAGAGTTAGCGACAGGCAGATGAGCAATATCCACCGTCGTAGTACGGATGAAGCCTGACCTGGAATGTGAAGCTAACTGAAGTTGGCTAGCTTTATAAAAGCCTGAGTAGATCTTGCTTGCTTCGTAGTATACCACTCAGGACTGTCAGGGAAATGCAGATTGATATGTTACACTCAAAATGATATATGGCAGTGGAGTAAAATACATAGAGAGCAAAATAGAAGTGGATGTTTCATACATCAAACCACACCCATAAAACAAGAATAAATGCTGAAATTTATTGAAAAGCAGTCAAAACAGTCAAAGCGACTAAATAAAAAAATGAAACCAAAGAAGTATACGTTTTAGGAAACAAAAAAAGCAGTACACTCATCTGGTTATGTCATTTATTTTCCTAATCAATATTTAGTATTTACACAGTAACACTGATTGTTACCTAACGTAGGTAGCTAGGCTAGATCATCAGTCACCATCATTGGCACCGTACACTCATGCCTTAGGGCCTCTAAGTCCACTCTCAGTCCACTCCTGTTACTTCTATAGAGGAATTGCCCAAGCCTCTTGTGCATATTTAAAGAGTGGGGCTCTGTGTCAGCCGTACACTCTCACAGAGTACTACTTTGTGTAAGTAGGCCACACTGAAGTGGAGAGAGAGAGGGTGAAGTTATCACTATCCACAAAGCTGTTTAGAAAACAGGTGCTGGGTACTGTAGGCCCCATCAGCAGCCTATAGAGAGATCATTATGTTTTATGAACTGAATGTCCCCTTAACCTTGCAGTAAAGCTCTAGGACAAGAGCACCTCACGCAAGGTGTTCTATGTTATATACATACCTACCTTAAAGCCTTAACGCATATGCAATGTAGGTTAACCATACAGTGTGTCGAGTAAATACAAAGTGCAAGGTAAATAGGACCTTCGGACTCCCTATGAGCTGTTTGATTAGGTAAGATAAGATAAGAGAGCAAAGTCTCTGTGACTGCAGGCTTTACTGCTGGGACAAGCAAACTGACCGGCAGAGACTGACACACTGACACAGAGTTGCCTCAGAAGATACCTCAAGATACATGACCCCAGATTACTGACATTACCACTAACTGCTTTAGGGTGCTAAAACTCTAATCAAATCCCACCTTCAAACACATTTGTCTGAAGATTGTGATAGCATGAACATTTTCAGCACTTTTTGAATCAGTGTGAATTTGCTTGCTAGTATTGTACAATAGTGTCGGCTTTCTTGGTTTGAACTAGATTATACATCAAGTTATTCAACAATTTCTTCAACAAGAATTTGACAACACTCCCCTCCCACTTAGTACATGGCTATTACAACATCAGTTCTGTCCCTTATATACTGTATAGCCTACAGTGCATCCGGAAAGTATTCAGACCCCTTTACTTTTTCCACATTTTGTTACGTTACAGCCTTATTCTAAAATGTATTACACTGTTTTTTTCCCCTCATCAGTCTGCACACAATACCCCATAATGACAAAGCAAAAACAGGTTTTCAGAAATGTTAGCAAATATCACATCACTTAGTACTTTGGCAGTGATTACAGCCTCGAGTCTTCTTGGGTACAAGTTTGGCACACCTGTATTGGGGAGTTTCTCCCATTCTTCTCTGCTGATCCTCTCAAGCTCTGTCAGGTTGGACGGGGAGCGTCGCTGCACAGCTAATTTTAGGTATCTCCAGAGATTTTAGATCGGGTTCAAGTCCGGGCTCTGGCTGGGCCCCTCAAAGACATTGAGACTTGTCCCGAAGCCACTCCTGCAATGTCTTGGCTGTGTGCTTAGGGTCATTGTCCTGTTAGAAGGTGAACCTTTGCCCCAGTTTGAGGTCCTGAGCACTCTGGAGCAGGTTTTCATCAAGGATCTCTCTATACTTTGCTCCGTTCATCTTTCCATCGATCCTGACTAGTCTCCCAGTCCCTGCCGCTGAAAAACATCCCCACAAAACGATGCTGCCACCAGCATGCTTCCCCGTAGGGATGGTGCCAGGTTTCCTCCAGACGTGACGCTTGGCATTCAGGCCAAAGAGCATTCAGGCCAAAGAGGCTAGAGAATCTTGTTTTTCATGGTCCGAGAGTCCTTTAGGTGCCTTTTGGCAAACTCCAAGCGGGCTGTCATGTGCCTTTTACTGAGGAGTGGCTTCTGTCTGGCCACTCTACCATAAAGGCCTGATTGGTGGAGTACTGCAGAGATGGTTGTCCTTCTGGAGGAACTCTGGAGCTCTGTAAGAGTGACCATCGGGTTCTTGTTCACCTCCTTGAATAAGGCCCTTCTCCCCCAATTGCTCAGTTTGGCCGGGAAGCCACCTCTAGGAAGAGTCTAGGTGGTTTCAAAGTTCTTCCATTTAAGAATGATGGAGGCCACTGTGTTCTTGGGGACCTTCAATGCTGCAGAATTTTTTTGGTACCCTTCCCCAGATCTGTGCCTCGACACAATCCTGTCTCGGAGCTCTAGGGACTATTCCTTTGACCTCATGGCTTGGTTTATGCTCTGACATGCACTGTCAACTGTGGGACCTTATACAGACAGGTGTGTGCCTTTCCAAATCATGTCCAATCAATTGAATTTACTACAGGTGTTGTAGAAACATCTCAAGGATGATCAATGGAAATAGGATGCACCTGAGCTCAATTTCGAATCTCATAGCAAAGGGTCTGAATACTTGTGTAAATAAGGTATTTCTGTTTTTTATTTTTTATAAATTAGCAAACATTTCTAAAAACCTGTTTTTTCGCCCTGTCCTTATGGTGTATTGTGTGTAGATTGATGAGGAAAAAATAATTTCATCCATTTTAGAATAAGACTGTAACGTAACAGAATGTGGAAAACGGGAAGAGGTCTGAATACTTTCCGAATGCACTGTATATTATCTTATATCACTCATATTGGTTACACTTTATTTTACAGGCCGCTAATTACCTGGTTGACCAAACCAGAAAAGTAAGTAAACAATGTCCAGAAAAGTAAACAATGTCCAGAAAGTCTGCTGACATTCTGAACTGCTACATAGTGCTACATACTACTGCTGAAATTCTGAACTGCTACATAGTGCTACATACTGTATGCTGCTTTGTGTACTTTACATACCATATACTTTCACCTGATTAAGAGATTGTTCTCTAATGAATTAGTCATCCATTTGAGTTGTGTCAAAAGGTTTCAGGTGTTGAATCCATGAGCACGTTATGTAACTGTGACATGTCCAGGCAGCCCATACACTCCTGCAGGTCTCTGTGGCCATGCTAGGGGTATTAATAGTTTTATGGACAGCTGAAACTGCACTCAAATACTTGACATGCTGCCACAAGTTGAGCACCAGTGTAAGTTACAGTCAGGGCCCCTTCAGAATATACTGTATGTTGAAAATACTCTTGCACTCCCTGGTGTTACATAAGTGGAAAATGGATGGCAATACAGCTGTATTTACTCTACAGTTTCTAAAGTGCTCATCAATCTTTCACTAATCAAACATAGACTGTTTTCTTAAGTCTGTGAACATTTCCATTCCCCGGTCAGTGATTGAATCAGATTTGGTTCCACCTTAAAACAGGAAAGAAAGAAATCTTTCTTTGCCACCCAAAGTACCTCCCCCTTGCTGAATGGGAAAGTGTGTCAGTAGAACAGCTCCTTCTCTAACATAGCTTGACTGTGCTCCACAGCTGAGCAGCATGTGAGTTAACATATCAGAGACAAAGCTATGCTCCCGGGAACCAATGAGAGCGATACGGGAGGGAAGGGGTAGGCTTTTCACAGCAATTCTAGAGTGACCTCTTCCCCTGAATGAGTGTTTTCTTGGAGCAAGGCCAGACGGCAGTTCTATAGCATGGAGAGGGTGGGGGCCAGGGGTGCTGGATGTGGTAGAGAAAGCGAGAGAGAGGTTTTTTCCAACTGCCTTTTTTTATTTCCTTAGTTGCTTTTTGTAGATCAGTAGGCATTCTATCCGTGAAAACTCAAATATCTCACTCACATTATTCAAAAGAGACTCCCACTCACACATCCGTAGTAGTTGAGAAGGGCAAAATGAATCCTGTTATTTTCTCCCTTCCTATCTATGACGCTGAGATTTCACTTTATAGTCAGTCACTTACCTCATTTGCTTTGCTCCCAGTGTGTGACGCACTTATCTACCCACAGCCTCACTCAGTGATTGGTTTGGCGTGAGTTGTTTTTTGATGAGCTGGTAAAGGGCGGTTAATACTGTTGCTGCCTGCAAATTAAATGTTACCTAACACCTTGCGTTACTGTAACACAAAGTAGTTCAGAAAAATCATTCAACACACCCAGCAGTCAAAGCAAACAGAGAAAAAAAACGATAGTTTTTTGAGAGTAGCCATTTTATCTTGTGTAGCGGAGGAGGCTCTCCTGAAGCCGGGGCTTTTGTTAACCACAGTGCCAGTGAAACTTTATAACCCCGGGCCCCAGCTAATGCAATTGACCTGCTACTCTGGGCCATAGGAGGCCCTGCCACTTAGATAAACAGCATAATGAAAAGAACAGCCTGTTTCAGGGAGAGAGGGCTCAGGGCTGTGCGCAAACTGTTAAAGGTGTAGTCTATGTGTTCCACTTGTAGATTTTGGCAGGATGCATTGTTCTAATTTCTTTCATCCCACGAGTTGACATTTAAACAATCTTTTATATTAATACATTTTATATTTTTATCGCTGTGGTGAAATTATTTTATCTGCAAATTGTCTTTTGCATTTGATAGTGTTTCTGTTGGGTTCAAAATCAAGGTAGTTGGTAATAAAAATTAAACAGATTGAAATGTGGCGATTCCTTCTTATTTGATAGGGTTTTTAGGGGGATGTTTCTCATATCTCCACCTGTCGTGCACTTCCTCACACAGTTCTGGCACAGTTCCTAAGACTCCTTATCACCAGACGAATGAACCATGTCATACTAGAGATGAATAAACCCAACCCAAGACTCGATCAAATTATGTTTTATTATCTAGTCTAGTGACTTTTAAAGCACAATCAATCAGTGCTCTCAGTCTGAACAACTTGTATGAAGCACCACTCAATAATGCAAATCCACTTAACATGTTAAAATGTCTTAAGTATGCAATGTACTAAATGTTCCTCCTCTCTCCTTCCAGCACAAATTGAAGTAATACCCTGCAAGATCTGTGGGGACAAGTCATCAGGGATCCACTATGGCGTTATCACCTGTGAAGGCTGCAAGGTGAGCAACCTCGGCGTGCTTCGGAGACCTGTTTACTCCACTCGAGTGTTCTATTTGAGTTTAGCGTACTCTCATCTCTCAAGAATACCCTCAGCAAATTCAATCAACATAGACTATTTTTCTATTGTATGCCCTTGCCCACTACTTCAGCCCTCCCTGCTTCTGTGCCTGTGTGTGTGTTTGTTTGTAGGGTTTCTTCAGACGCAGCCAGCAGAACAATGCTATGTACTCCTGCTCCCGGCAAAGGAACTGTCTGATTGACCGCACCAATCGGAATCGCTGTCAACACTGCCGGCTGCAGAAGTGCCTGGCCCTGGGCATGAGCCGTGATGGTGAGTGTGAAACCCACACAAACACAGCAAGGTCAGTCCAGAGGGGACCACTGTCTGTCTGTCTCTTCACCGGACGCCAGGGCTCTCTGGGTCTTATTGAAAGGCCATGTATGGAGTTAATTTACACTGTATGAAATCACTGCTGGAATCATGCCAGAGACACAGCAGTGATGCTATGGAATTCAATTATCAGTGGATTTTATTCTATATTTAGTTTTAGATTGGCTCCATATGGACTTATGAGCTCATAATTCATTCCCTGATTATTGACGGACTCTTTGTCTCCTTTCCTGATACAGCTGTGAAGTTTGGCCGCATGTCCAAAAAGCAGAGAGACAGCCTGTATGCTGAGGTCCAGAAGCACCAGGCGTCCCAGGAGTTAGCTGCCGCCCGCGAGGTAGGAGCTGAGGTCGAAGGTCATGGTCGGGCATACAGCAGAGGCTCCAGTGCTGCCCTCGGCGACCTTGACGACATCACCACCCTGCCGGACGGCCTGCTGTTCGACCTGCCCCTGACACCAGAGGGCGCCAAAAGAGAGTACTGCAATCTGGAGTTGATGGGGGGCAGCAGCTCCTCCTCTCAAAGTTCGCCCGAACAGAACAGACTGGACTTCGGAGATGGCAACCACCACATCAAGCACGAGTACCAGCTGCTGCACGAGTCCAGCCTGTTCACACACACGCTACTCAACACTCTACCCGAGGGGTTCTCAATACTGGAGATCGGTAAGTGGAACTGTCACTCTTATCATTCTCTGCTGTGTGTCACTATAACTAACACTACATTGTTTTTAATTGAGTGTGGTTGAAAGCTAACCCATACTTGACTTGTCCATTCCAGAGCGTATAACTGCTAGTGTGGTAAAGTCTCACATAGAGACCAGTCAGTACGGCAGTGAGGAGCTGAAGAGACTTGTCTGGTCCCTGTACACCCCTGAGGAGACGCGCAGCTTCCAGAGCAAGGTAAACATCAATGTCCTGTACCAGGATAAACTCAGTGACCTAGTACTCTGTGACTTATACTCTTACACCACTATGTGCTATTCCCAATGTCATATCTAACATGGGCATCCCTCTGGTCTCTCTTTCAGTCTGCAGAAGTCATGTGGCAGCATTGTGCTATCCACCTAACCAATGCCATCCAGTACGTGGTGGAGTTTGCCAAGCGCATCACTGGATTCCTGGATCTTTGTCAGAACGACCAGATTATTCTTCTCAAAGCAGGTCGGTACCTACTGTTAGGACATAGGAGGAGTGCATTTCATAACTCTATTCCATGACCTCATATAACAGCTTTCTCTGAGCCTATAGCATTGTTCCTGTTCACACAACCTGAGCATCTCAGTACTTAATGGTGTTGTATAGTAGTACGACATTAATACACAATAGTATATTTGACAAACGTGTGTCTACAGTTAGAAAAACAACTCAGCACTTGGACTACATTTTAGCATATACAAACAATTTAACCTAATTTGTGCACACAATATACTGTATTTGTCACATTTTGCATATAGAGTCACTACATTTTGCATATACCTGGAGGTTGCTACATAAATTAACAACATATGACGCAAAGGCCACATTCTGTTCCCAACGATATTGAAGAAAAAAAGTTATTAGTCTAACGATGGCTCTTCTTGTTGTTTTTTCATTATCTGTTGTTTTTTCATCATCATTCTTTGAATTGTTATAAATTATTAATAATTTATTGAAATACATTTGATGTTATGATATGAAATACATGTATTTTATTGACTGACAACATGGAAGTCATGTTTTATTTCATGTTGTTTGTGTGTGCATGTTCATCTTCATCTTTGCGATATATTTATGGTCTCCTCTTCAGGATGTCTGGATGTGCTTCTGATTCGCATGTGTCGAGCCTACAACCCCATAAACAACACTGTTCTGTTTGATGGCAAGTTTGCCAGCGCACAGACCTTCAAAGCTCTTGGTGAGTCCCCTCTTTATGAAACCAAATCATTAATTTTCCATCAGACTTTATTCACACACCCACATAGTCAAATAATTCTAGGTTAGCTTCCGTAAAAACAAAAAGCAAACTCAGTCAGGCGTTTCTGTTTTGATGACACATGTCTTTCCCCCTGCTTTCTCCTAGGTTGTGATGACCTTGTGGGTGCTGTGTTTGACCTGGCCAAGAGCCTGAGCCGTATGCAGCTCTCTGAAGAGGAAATGGCTCTCTTCAGTGCTGCTGTTCTCCTGTCACCCGGTAATCCTCTCACACTGTCTCCCGTTGGCTGGTGTGATGTCCCAGGTCTAAATCAGACACTAAGTAATATGAAAGAAGGAAAGCCATCAGAGTCTAACTGTGGTTGTCTCTCTCTTTTTCCTCCAGACCGACCATGGTTGAAAGACACCCAACAGGTGCAGAAGCTTCAAGAAAAAGTGTATCTGTCTCTGCAGCATTGTCTACACAGATGTGGCTCATCGGAGGAGAAACTGGCAAAGGTACATATTGGCTGAGGACGACATATTTCTTTATTCCTAAAACGGTCCTTTGTTAATGGGTTTGGGGTGAAATGTGGAAAAAAATACAATTCTGTCTCATTTTCCTTGTCTCTCTCTCTCTCTCTCTTCTTCTACCTCTAAGATGGTGTCCAAGCTTCCCATGATGAAGTCCATTTGCAATCTCCACATCGACAAGCTCAAGTTTTTCCGTCTCCTCCACCCGGAAACGGCATACAATTTCCCCCCTCTATACCGTGAGATGTTCAGCAGTGAAATCACCTTCCCAGACTCCACAATGGGCTAGAAATCTGTTTAGATATGAAAGTGATTCATATAGAGACAGAAAGGTGTAGGGAAGGAGAGGTAGAGAGGGAGAGGAACGTGGCAACAGCGAAGCAACCAGAAGCTCAGTGAAAATCCTGCACGCTACACTTTAGGACACACTGCTCTCACCTCAGAACGCCACTCTATGGAGTCGCTTGGACTGTAAGCCAGTCCAGGCTACGAAATTCAGCACTAGGTGCTGGGTACTATGCGCATGCTACTTATATTTGTTGTTGACTAAAACGGTTCTGAGAATGTGTAATTTCGCAATCTCAGATGGTTTTTTCGAAAGGAGCTTGAGATCTCCCTTAAACCTCTGTAAAACGAGTATGACTTCTTTGAATGTACCCCACAGACATGCAGCACAGCCCTAGGCTTGAGACAGAATGTACTATATACTGTACTGTCCTGCCCCATGGAGGAGTTGCTGTGTAGATCTGTTCAATTTTTTTTTCTTATTTGATAGTGCCCATACTTTGCAGTTTTGTATCCTATGAACAAACTGTTTAAAGGGACCAAGATCAAACAGATAGGTGGGCAGGTTTGTTTTGCATGCAAAACATGGACAAAGAAACCAAGAGTGTCTATTACCATGCATGCAGACTTGCACACACAGCACTAAGACAAAGCACTTATGCTGACCTATATATGTATTCTTACAGGCACACATTCAGACACTGATATTTTCGAGCTCTTGACGTTATTTCTTAAAATGCAATCAAAGACCTCGGTCCCACTACCTTTTCCCCAAATGCCACTTAGAGAGAGAAAGAGAGAATCACAGAAGTATTTTGAAAATATTTTTTAATGTTCCTTAGGTATACACTTATATTTACTCATGTAAAATAAAATTAGACAGGGATTTATATACAGTATATACAGTGTATTCGGAAAGTATTCAGGCCCCTTTGCTTTTTCCACATTTTGTTACGTCCTTATTCTAAAATGTATTTAAATTGTGGTTTTCCGTTATCAATCTACACACAATACCCAATAATGACAAAGCAAAAGCAGGTTTTTAGAAATGTTTGCAAATGTATAAAATATAAATAAACTGAAATATCACATTTACATAAGTATTCAGACCCTTTACTCAGTACTTTGTTGAAGCATCTTTGGCAGCGATTACAGCCTAGAGTCTTGGGTATTACGCTACAAGCTCGGGACACCTGAATTTGGGGAGTTTCTCTCATTCTTCTCTGCAAATCCTCTCAAGCTCTGTCAGGTTGGATAGGGAGCTTCGCCGCACAGCTATTTTCAGGTGTCTCCAGAGATGTTCGATTTAGTTCAAGTCCGGGCTCTGAATGGGCCACTTAAGGACATTCAGAAACTTGTCCCGAAGCCACTACTGTGTTGTCTTGGATGTGTGCTTAGTGCCGTTGTCCTGTTGGAAGGTGAACCTTCACCCCAGTCTGAAGCAGGTTTTCATCAAGGATCTCGCTGTACTTTGCTCCGTTCATCTTTCCCTTGATCCTTACTAGTCTCCCAGTCCCTGCCGCTGAAAAATATCCCCACAGCATGATGCTGCCACCCCCATGCTTCACCGTATGGATGGTACCAGGTTTCCTCCTGACATGACGCTTGGTATTCAGGCCAAAGAGTTCAATCTTGGTTTCATCAGACCAGATAATCTTGTTTCTTATTGTATGAGAGTCTTTAGGTGCCTTTTGGCAAACTCCAAGTGGGCTGTCATGTGCCTTTTACTGAGGAGTGGCTTCTGTCTGGCCACTCTACCATAAAAGCCTGATTTGTGGAGTGCTGCAGAGATGGTTGTTCTTCTGGGAGGTTCTCCCATCTCCACAGAGGAACTCTGGAGCTCTGTCAGAGTGACCATCAGGTTCTTGGTCACCTCCCTAACCAAGGCCCTAATCCCCCAATTGCTCAGCTTTGTGGAAGAGTCTTGGTGGTTCCAAACTTCTTCTATTTAAGAATGATGGAGGCCACTGTGTTCTTGGGGACCTTCAATGAAGCAGATTTATTTTGGTACCCTTCCCCACAATCCTGTCTCGAAGCTCTATGGACAATTCCTTCAACCTAATGGCTTGGTTTTTGCTCTGACATGCACTGTCAACTGTGGGACCTTATATAGACAGGTGTATGCCTTTCCAAATCATGTCCAATCAATTTAATTTACCACAGGTGGACTGCAATCAAGTTGTAGAAACATCTCAAGGATGAGCAATGGAAAAAGGATGCACCCGAGCTCAATTTCGAGTTTCATAGCAAAGGGTTTAAATACTTATGTAAATAAGGTATTTCTGTTTTTTATTTTTAATACATTTGCAAAAATTTCTCAACTTGTTTTCACTTTGTCATTATGGGTTATTGTTTGTACATTGATGAGGAAAAACATTTATTTAATACATTTTCAATTTTTTTTAAATTATAAAAATTATTTAACCTTTATTTAACTAGGCAAGTCAGTTAAGAACAAATTCTTATTTATAATAAAGCTGTAACAAAATAACATGTGGAAAAGGTCAAGGGGTCTGAATACTTTCCGAATGCACTGTATATAAAAAGTTTGGGGTCACTTAGAAATGTCCTTGTTTTCCATGAACACATACATGAAATGAGTTACAAAATGAATAGGAAATATAGTCAAGACGTTGACAAGTTTATAAATAATGATTTTTAATTTTTCGTCAAAGAATCCTCAATTTGCAGCAATTACAGCCTTGCAAACCTTTGGCATTCTAGTTGTCAATTTGTTGACAACTAGAATTAATCTGAAGAGATTTCACCCCATGCTTCCTGAAGCACCTCCCACAAGTTGCATTGGCTTGATGGGCACTTCTTACGTACCATACGGTCAAACTGCTCCCACAACAGATCAATAGGGTTGAGATCCGGTGACTGTGCTGGCCACTCCATTATAGACAGAATACCAGGTGACTGCTTCTTCCCTAAATAGTTCTTGCATAGTTTGGAGCTGTGCTTTGGGTCATTGTCCGGTTTTAGAAGGAAATTGTCTCCAATTAAGCGCCGTCCACAGGGTATGGCATGGCGTTGCAAAATGGAGTGATAGCCTTCCTTCTTCAAGATCCCTTTTACCCTGTACAAATCTCCCACTTTACCACCACCAAAGCACCCCCAGACCATCACATTGCCTCCACCATGGTTGACAGATGGCGTCAAGCACTCCTCCAGCATCTATTAATTTGGTCTGCGTCTCACAAATGTTCTTCTTTGTCATCTGAACACCTCAAACTTAGATTCGTCTGTCCATAACACTTTATCCCAATCTTCCTTTGTCCAGTGTCTGTGTTCTTTTACCCATCTTAATCTTTTCTTTTTATTGGCCAGTCTAAGATATGGCGTTTTCTTTGCAACTCTGCGTAGAAGGCCAGCATCCCGGAGTCGCCTCTTTACAGTTGACGTTGAGACTGGTGTTTTGCGGGTACTATTTAATGAAGCTGCCAGTTGAGGACTTGTGAGGCGTCTGTTTCTCAAACTAGACACCCTAATGTACTTGTCCTCTTGCTCAGTTGTGCACCGGGGCCTCCCACTCCTCTTTCTATTCTGGTTACAGCCAGTTTGCACTGTTCTGTGAAGGGAGTAGTACACAGCGTTGTACGAGATCTTCAGTTTCTTGGCAATTTCTTGCATGGAATAGCCATAATTTCTCAGAACAAGAATAGACTGACGAGTTTCAGAAGAAAGTTATTTGTTTCTCGCCATTTTGAGCCTGTAATCGAACCCACAAATGTTGATGCTCCAGATACTCCTAACTAGTCTAAAGAAGGCCAGTTTTATTGCTTCTTTAATCAGCACAACAATTTTCAGCTGTGCTAACATAATTGCAAAAGGGATTTCTATTGATCAATTAGCCTTTTAAAATGATAAACTTGGATTAGCTAACACAACGTGCCATTGGAACACAGGAGTGATGGTTGCTGATAATGGGCCTCTGTACATCTATGTAGATATTCCATAAAAAATAAGCAGATACAATAGTCATTTACAACATTAACAATGTCTACACTGTATTTCTGATCAATTTGATGTTATTGTAATGGACAAATAAATTGCTTTTCTTTCAAAAACAAGGACATTTCTAAGTGACCCCAAACATTTGAACGGTAGTGTATATATTGACAGGGAGGGAGGGAAAGGGAGAGATTTATAAGAAGAGAGATGATTCAGGTCTTTATTGTAAAAGAGAATGTTTTATCAATGACTGACCTGGTTAAATAAAGTCAATTAAATAGACAAATAAATAAATAGTTTCACCAGGACAGTGTGATGAATGTTCACCTGTCAGTCAAAGACTGCCTGACCATAATCTGGGGAACTGGGATGAAAGATTATTATATTAATATAATTTACCATCTAAGAGCCATCCACCCGATCCGGACCCTTTTCTCATGCTACCAAGAATCTCAGGGTTCCAACTCAAAGACTGCCGATTGTCCTCCTGAATCTGTGGGTCCAATACAAGACTTTGTCGAGCAGAGAAAGGAAGCCGATGATAAGAAGAAAAGAAACAGGTGGCAAACACACTTTCCTGTGCTCCCACATGGGTACCAACCACAATGGGGAAGTGGGGTTTGGGGGTTTGACGTTTGACCAGCAGGGGGAAGGTGGGGACTCAAGCCCTCCCTGTTTGTTCAGGCAGTCTACTGTTTCAGACTGAACTGAAGGTGTTCTGATTTGTTAATGATGCCCTCACCCTAACCCTCCCCCCTTCTACCTCACCCTCTCCCAAACACTTACAGATGTGATCTCTTAATTTGATTACTGTTGTCCCAGAGAATTTTACTGCACAGCAGTAAATGCAAATTGTAGTGTATTCAAGGTTTAAAAAACAATATCAACCCCTACAAAAATGTCCATTAATTATAACTCACATCATTAACATTTCTTGTTGCAGCAGGATTATTTTCCTGCTTTGAGGAACTGGTCAAATTAAGAGACTATACCTCTGTATAGAGTATATGATTTCATCATTTGCAATACAATTTGAAGGACAATGATATACATACAAAAATATGTATTTTATGCAGATATATTTTCCCACGCTGTTTATTTGAGAACACTAAATCTGCCTCTCTGTCTTCAATGAGAGAGCAGCTTTTTTAAAATCTCTACCGGGAAGTCATTGTTAGATTAACATCTCTCTCTTGGGAGAGAGACATCAGATGTGGCAGGATATTACTTTTTAACAATTCTTGAGGGGGCTTTTTGGATTTTTTAAAACTTTCACCGCCCACAGTACAAATCTTGTACATAGACAAGCTGCTGTGTGAACAGTTTGGTCAGAGTGGAATACTTTGATTACTTTTACCACAAGAAGAGACAATCACTTTCAGGCCTTAGATATTTTCTGTCCAAATATAATCATATTTTTCACATTGCACTGCTGGAACAGTGGTCTTCTCCATACTGTATATATAATATCGTTGGTATTTAGGGCAATACACTTTTCTGGGTGCTTACAACAGTGTCATAATGGGACAGTGCTATAATGTTTTTCACGATTTCATTTAGGAGGGCCGAAACAGTCCTGGTAGATGGCTTAGTAGACTCCTTAAGCACTCCAGCCAGAGACCCTTAAAAGTAAAAAAAAAAAAAAAGAGGTTTCAAGTTCTCTCAAAGTAACACCCTACTTTTACACAGAACTAGTATTAACTGACTTGAGTTTATAGTTCGTAAGGCAGGGGAGAAGATTCTAACAAAGTGTAAATGCTTAGTAAGAACTTAGATTGTTCTGTATTCATAAAGTGTAATTTGTAGACCTAAAACCGCTTTTTCCGTCTTTGGAGGCAGTTCTCAAGGTGTGCAGTTACATTTCTACTCAGTCACTCAAGGAGATAGCTGGGCTATCTGTCCTACAGTGTCTTCGTCAGTTAGCCAAGTCAGACACTGTGCACCGAATAGAAGACCTTAATACCTTGATCACTGTGTACAGTACATGTTCTTGTGAATGTTGATCACAGAAGTATCAAAGATTTACCCCTGTCTAATATCAATATTTTTTACAGGACATTTGAGCCTGAATTGTAGAAGAAATAGGATCTCAAATTTAATGAAATTGAAAGATAGATTTTAATCTTTGAATCCTGTGTTGTTTTTGTCGTGATCTTTTGTTTCTTCATTTCTATAGTTATAGTACATTTTCAGTTTAGTGTCCTCCTTTTTGTCTTGGACAGTTGTAATTTAAAAAAATTTAAGAATGTTTTTAAGAATATCTCCCTAAAAGTTACTATTTTGTCATGATCCTTCTGTTTATCATGTTTTCATTCTATTATAAGATGATTATTGAAATCAATATAGATTTAAATAAGATATAACCTAAAATATATTATTAGTATGACACATTTAAGAGTTTTTGTTGTACAATGAGGATACAATATGTGGATTTAAGAATGTAATAAAAGTATTTTTACAATAGGTTAATGCTGTTTGTGTGCTTACTCATGTACTGAAGCTTCTTAACCCTTGAAATTAGATTCTTCCACAACAGTTTATTGGTTTTACATATAGGAATATCAATCACATGTTAAATATTTAAGAAGAGATATACATTTAACATCTGTCAACAACATAGAACAAACCAAAACGTCTATCTTTTTCAATGACAAACTATGATAAATCACAGTGGTGAAAATTGTGAAACAATGCCAAGGTGAAGATACACTAAATGACCAAAAGTATGTGGACACCTGCTCGTCGAACATCTCATTCCAAATTCATGGGAATTAATTTGGAGTTGGTCCCCTCTTTACTGCTATAACAGCCTCTACTCTTCTGGGAAGGCTTTGCCCTAGATGTTGGAACATTGGTGCAGGGACTTGCTTCCATTCAACCACATGAGCATTAGTGAGTTTGGGCACTTATGTTGGGCGATTAGGCTCGCAGTCGGCATTCCAATTTATCCCAAAGGTGTTCGATGGGGTTGAGGTCAGGGCTCTGTGCAGGCCAGTCAAGTTCTTCCACACCTATCTCAACAAACCAACTGTATGAACCTCACTTTGTGCACGGGGGCATTGTCATGCTGAAACAGGAAAGGGCCTTCCCCAAGCTGTTGCCACAAAGTTGGAATCACAAAATCATCTAGAATGTCATTGTATGCTGTAGCGTTAAGATTTCCCTTCACTGGAACTAAGGGGCCTAGCCTGAACCATGAAAAACAGCCCCAGACCACTATTCCTCCTCCACCAAACTTTACAGTTGGCACTATGCATTGGGGCAGGTAGCTTCTCCTGGCATCCGCCAAACCCAGATTTGTACGTCGGACTGCGAGATGGTATAGCGCAATTCATCACTCCAGAGAACACGTTTCCACTGCTCTAGAGTCCAATGGTGGTAAGCTTTACACCACTCCAGCCGACGCTTGGCTTGGCGCAGGGTGATCTTAGGCTTGTGTGCAGCTGCTCCGCCATGGAAACCCATTTCATGAAGCTCCCGACAAACAGTTCTTGTGCTGATGTTGCTTCCAGAGGCAGTTTGGAACGAGGTAGGGTCCCATTCTGTGAGCTTGTGTGGCATTCCACTTTGTGGCTGAGCAGTTGTTGCTCCTAGACATTTCCACTTCACAATAAAAGCACTTACAGTTGACCGGGGCAGCTCTAGCAGGGCACTGACTTGTTTGTAAGGTGGCATCCTATGACGGTGCCACGTTGAAAGTCACTGAGCTCTTCAGTAAGGCCAATGTTTGTCTATGGAGATTGCATGTCTGTGTGCTCGATTTTATACACGTCTGCAACGCGTGTTACTGAAATAGCCGTATCCACTAATTTCAAGGGGTGTCCACACACTTTGGTATATATAATATAAGTCCAAGAGCCTTAGCAGGGTTCCTGTCTAAAGTGTTTTCTTACATCAGGTAATATAGGACATGACTGTGTCCAGCTGCGACTTGACATCTAGATGCATATATATAATACAAGCTTGCAGTCCAATTAAATTGAGGGCCACTGGGCTCTCTTGACAATGTTCCATATAAACTGTGTGCATGCTCAGAAGGAATACCAGCCCGCTCAGAGAAGCACGAGATTGAACTCACTCAACTTTCTAGAGTTAGTTAATTAACACTATCAACATTTCCCTTTACTGTGGGAATTGTGATCGAATCAACGCAATATTAGCCACTTTCAATGCAAAATACCGAAACAAACAACAAAACAATGTTGTAGGCAGAACGCATCTGAGTAGGATTCTACTGCATTGACATGCACAACTTAGCCTGCAGTATACAGCCTGTACTCTACACAGACCGGTGCATCGTAACCAATCAGAGCTGCAGTAGGCCTATATGCAGATAGACCATTGCCACATATGGATCTGTTCCATTTACTTTGAAATGGACTGTCTTTACAGCATGAGCGGTCGTGAGTAGATGAGCTTGTTTTGAGATCAAAGCGAGAGCTACATGTAGCAACGTGTACACATTTGTTCATATCCTTTGCTATTAAGTGAGTTATTAGGCCAGAAATAGATTGAAATGCGTCCAGAGGGCTGAAGTTGCGGACTGCTGAGGGGAAGAGAGGGTATAAGGAGAAGATGGAGGACAAGCTGAGGCAGAGCCAGGTGAGAGAGGTGTGGAAGGGTATGAGAAATATCACTGGCTTCAAAAAGTCAAACAGTGGGCAGACGGAGGGGACCCAGGACAGAGCCAATGAGCTGAACCAATTTTTGAACAGGTTTGATACTGG
The DNA here is from genome assembly GCA_023634145.1 of Thymallus thymallus. Taxonomy (NCBI): domain Eukaryota; kingdom Metazoa; phylum Chordata; class Actinopteri; order Salmoniformes; family Salmonidae; genus Thymallus; species Thymallus thymallus. The sequence continues at coordinate 24,662,568 of CM042393.1, forward strand.
CCTAGAAAGGGTCCCTGTGCTGTGGAAAACATCCTGCCTAGTCCCAGTGCCCAAGAAGGCACACCCCACTGTCCTGAATGACTTCAGACCTGTAGCGCTAACATCCCACATCATGAAGACCCTGGAAAGGTTAGTCCTCGCTCACCTCAGACCCCTGGTGTGTACATCACTGGACCCCCTGCAGTTCGCATACCAGCGCAACATCGGGGTGGATGATGCAATCATCTACCTTCTGCAGAGGGCCTACTCTCACCTGGACAACGCAGGTTGCACTGTGATGGTTATGTTTTTTGACTTCTCCAGTGCCTTCAATACCATTCAGCCCCTGCTACTGGGTGAGAAGATGAAGAGGATGAAAGTGGAAGCACCCTTAGTCTCCTGGGTCACGGACTACCTGACCGGTAGGCCACAATTTGTGCGACTACAGAGCTGTGTGTCAGAACGGGCAGTGAGCAACACAGGGGCCCCCCAGGGAACGGTCCTGTCCCCCTTTCTGTTCACCCTCTACACCTCGGACTTCAGATATAACTTTGAAACATGCCACCTACAGAAGTTCTCGGATGACTCCGCAATTGTAGGGTGCATCAGGTGTGGGAAGGAGGAGCAGTACAGGAGCACAATCAGTGACTTTGTGTTGTGGTGTGAGCAGAACCACCTTCAGCTCAACATCAGCAAAACAAAGGAGACTTCAGGAGAACCAAGGCACAACTGACTGCAGTCCCTATACAGGGGATGGATGTGGAAATGGTTGGGTCATACAAGTTCCTGGAAGTCCATATGGACAACAGGCTGGAATGGGCTGGTAACACCGGGGCCCTGAACAAAAAAGGCCAGAGCCGACTCTACTTTCTGAGGAGGCTCAGGTCCTTCAGCGTGTGCAGTAAACTACTGCATACCTTCTACCAGTCTGTGGTGGCCAGTGCCATCTTTTTTGCAGTGGTGTGCTGGGGAGCCAACATAAAAGCCGGTGATACTTCTCGGGTAAATAAGCTGATCAGGAAGGCTAGCTCTGTCCTGGGGATGAGCCTTGACACTCTAGAGGAGGTGGCGGAGAGACAGATCCTGGCCAAACTGCTGGCCATCATGGACAACGTCACCCACCCTCTGCATGCCATGGTTATGACGCAGAGGAGCACCTTCAGTCACAGACTGATCCCACCACGGTGTGCCAGAGAGCGCTACAGGAGGTCCTTCCTGCCGGCGGCTATTAGACTATATGATGCCTCACCAGGGTGCCGTGCCGTCGGCAACACAGACCTGGAACTGTTGGGGTGTTAGGACCTAGTTTAACAATTATGCATCCATCCGTGAGTAACTCTGGTCCGTAATCACTCATTCACTCAGGACTTATTTATTCATTCAGGTCTGTATATACATACTCATGTACAGTTGTTATATCATATCACGTGCAATATTGCAAGTAATTCTTGGACTTAACTTATGTAGGCATTCACTCAGGAATGCATATTAGTATCCTGTCAGTTGTATATTTTGTCATTGCTTTTAGTATATTGAATGTGCAATACGTGCAGTTATCTGTAATTAAACCCTACGCACTAAGGACTGTATTTTAAAGGAATTACTATTATTACCCCAATTATATCATACACACATTTAGCTATTTAAGTATCTCTTCCTGTCATTTACCTGTACAGTTTATGTAACCATGCAAGTATTCACTTACCTGTAAACATAACTGTACATTTACCTGTACAGCTAATTTAACCATGCAAAATATTAACTTACCTGTTAATTTAACCAGTCTGTCTATTAAGTAAACTATTATTACCCTCACTCATATCATATGCATTTTTAGCTATTGAAGTATTTCTCTGCCATCGACCTGTATAGTATAGTTAACCATCCATCATCCACCAATGTATAGTGTACATATTCAGTCAACCACCCATACTATGCAATGTCTTTTTATAGCTTTTTTGAACTCCAGACATCTTGTATTTCTATACTTTTTCATACTGCTGCTCTATGTATCATGTATCGTGTATCTGTCTTTTGTGTATTTTCGTTCTGGCATGTTGCACCTGCTCTATGTTTTGTTGTAGCTGCTTGACAAAGAAATGTCCCCCTCAGGGATCAATAAAGTATCTATCTATCTATCTATCTATCTATCTATCTATCTATCTATCTATCTATCTATCTATCTATCTATCTATCTATCTATCTATCTATCTATCTATCTATCTATCTATCTATCTATCTATCTATCTATCTATCTATCTATCTATAATTTGTAGTCAGCAATGGGGGAGTGATTGCTTCCTACAAGAGCACAACACGTGTTCATTTCTTTGAAAAGCCAGTCAAGTAAAGAGCTTTTTTTGTCTTAAAGGGGCAGTGTTGTATTTTGAGACAGGCTTGAATAAGTTAAGTAGCCAATAGGCAGAGGGTAGCATAATGTGTCTGATTCTCTGTAATAACGGTATGGAAATAATAATGCATTTTATTTTGTAAAGTGGTTTCTTGCATCAAACAACACAACAACATCTTCAGTCACCTCCTTGTCTGAAAGACAAGTGGATAAACAGGTTCATGTCAAGCCCTACGTGTTTTTTTTCAAAAGTCTCATGGAATGTAGGCCTACATTGAACACCACACATTGGATGCTACTGTAGGCTGAATGATAGAACAGCTATTTCTATGGTAAAATATTATGGGATGTATTTTCTCCATTGTTTTTGATGGTAGGCCACTCTGGTAGGCCTACATTATGATCAAATAGCCACAGTAGCCTACATGACCCCTGTCTGAAACTGTAACTTAAAGTGAATACAGCCTCAGTGTTCACAGTAACCACACGCTGGAAGTTGTACAGAATTTACACAACGTTCAAGTTTGCTCTCAGCAGACTTGAAATTTGCTTAGTGCCTAAAAGAAATTGAGGGAACATTGCTTCATACCAATCAAGTATTTCCCAAAATGTTGTTTCTTCTGTGTGGTCCTGTTTTTATACAGTAGTCTGTGGTATTATTGCAATAAAACAAACATTACCGATCTCCAGAGAATATAATAATCTTATTTCAAACGATGGCATACGTAGGCCTACCAGTTTAAAGTTAAAGGTGTAGCACTTGTGACTCTTGGCTCCCTGCAAAGCCCATCAATAAATCAATAAATCACTGGAGCGCAATCCAACTTCTGACATCACTGTGGCAAATTCAAGGGTAGTCCCAACGTTGCTTGATCCAACTACCTTGCAACGTCAAAATTAATAGCTCTTTGAGATCCAAGTCTTTTCACAAGATTGTTAGCTATGTTTGTGTTACTAGCTCCAACAATTCATCAATATCTAGCAATACGATAGCAATACACACATAATCCAAACATTTTTTTTAAATAACAAGAAATGAACACATATCAGAATGAACAATATCAGAACGAACAATGTCAGAGTCCAGAATAGAAATACAGCGGGTGAAATAAGTATTGAACACGTCACCATTTTTCTCAGTAAATATATTTCCAAAGGTGCTATTGACATGAAGTTTTCATCAGATGTTGGTAACAACCCAAGTAATCCATACATACAAAGAAACCAAAACAAATAAGTTCAGAAATTTAGTTATGTGTAATAATGTGAAATGACACAGGGAAAAAGTATTGAACACATGAAGAAAGGGAGGTGCAAAAAGGCATGGAAAGCCAAGACAACAACTGAAATTAAAAAGCAATCCAGCCCCCTGTCAGTGCAAATTAATATCAGCTGGTTCAGTCCCAACTGATGGCCTACAAAAAGGTCTCATTGCTAAGGTGTCACACAAGACACATCTCATGATGGGTAAAAGCAAAGAGCTGTCTCAAGACCTTCGCAACCTAATTGTTGAAAAACATAATGATGGCATTGGTTATAGGCGCATTTCTAAGCTTCTGAATGTTCCAGTGAGCACTGTTTGGGCCATAATACGGAAGTGGAAAGACAATCATTTCACCATAAATTTGCCTCGACCAGGTGCTCCTCGCAAAATTTCTGACAGAGGAGTGAAAAGAATAATCAGAAGAGTTGTCCAAGAGCCAAGGACCACTTGTGGAGAGCTTCAAAAATACCTGCAATTAGCAGGTACTGTTGTCTCAAAGAAAACAGTAAGTAATGCACTCCACAGCCATGGCCTGTATGCACGCTCACCACGCAAGACTCCATTGCTGAAAAAGCATGTTGAAGCTCGTTTAAAGTTTGCTGCAGAACATTTGGAAAAGCAAGTGAAATACTGGGAGAATATAGTGTGGTCAGATGAGAGCAAAATTGAACTGTTTGGATGTCATAATACACACCATGTTTGGAGGAGAAATGGCACTGCACATCACCCTAAAAACACAATACCAACAAGTTTGGAGGTGGGAACATCATGGTGTGGGGCTGCTTTTCAGCAAATGGTACTGGCAAACTTCACATAATTGAAGGAAGGATGAATGGGCAAATTTACCGAGACATTCTTGACAAAAATCTGCTGCCATCTACCAGGATGATGAAGATGAAACGAGGGTGGACATTTCAGCAAGACAATGCTTCCAAACACACAGCCAAGGAAACTCTCAATTGGTTTCAAAGAAAGAAAATAAAGCTGCTAGAATGGCCCAGCCAATCACCTGACTTTTTCCCTATGTCATTTCACATTATTACACATAACTTAATTTATGAACTTATTTGTTTGGGTTTCTTTGTATGTATGGATTACTTGGGTTATTACCAACATCTGGTGAACATTTCATGTCAACAGCACCTTTGGAAATATATTTACTGAGAAAAATGCACTACCGTTCAAAAGTTTGGGGTCACTTAGAAATGTCCTTGTTTTTTAAAGAAAAGCACATTTTGTCCATTACAATGACATCAAATTGATCCGAAATACAGTGTAGACATTGTTAATGTTGTAAATTACTATTGTAGCTGGAAACGGCAGATTTTTTATGGAATATCTACATAGGCGTACAGAGGCCCATTATCAGCAACCGTCACTCCTGTGTTCCAATGGCACGTTGTGTTAGCTAATCCAAGTTTATCATTTTAAAAGGCTAATTGATCATTAGAAAACTCTTTTGCAATTATGTTAGCACAGATGAAAACTGTTGTGCTGATTAAAGAAGCAATACAACTTATTTAGACTAGTTTAATATCTGGAGCATCAGCATTTGTGGGTTCGATTACAGGCTCAAAATGGCCAGAAACAAAGAACTTTCTTCGGAAACTCGTCAGTCTATTCTTGTTCTGAGAAATGAAGGCTATTCCATGGGAGAAATTGCAAAGAAACTGAAGATCTCGTACAACGCTTTGTACTACTCCCTTCACAGAACAGTGCAAACTGGCTGTAACCAGAATAGAAAGAGGAGTGGGAGGCCCCGGTGCACAACTGAGCAAGAGGACAAGTACATTAGGGTGTCTAGTTTGAGAAACAGACGCCTCACAAGTCCTCAACTGGCAGCTTCAATAAATAGAAGAGGCAACTCTGGGATGCTGGCTTTCTAGGCAGAGTTGCAAAGAAAAAGAATAGAAAAGTATCAGCGTACAGGTGAGACCAAGGTGCAGACAACGTTGGATTAACAAATGTTTATTATACCAACAGGGGCAGGCAAAAGACAGGTCAAGGGCAAGCAGAGTTAATCCAACGTTGTCTGGTAATCCAGAGTAGTGGGGCAAAGGTACAAGATGGCAGGCAGGCTCAGGGTCAGGGCAGGCAGAGTAAAGGTCAAAACCGGGAAACCAAGAAAACAGGCACTTAGAGAGACAGGAGTAAAGAGGGGGAAACGCTGGTTGGCTTGATGAACAAAACTAACTGGCAACAGCCAAACATAGAACACAGGGATAAATACACTGGGGATAATGAGGAAGATGGGCAACACCTGGAGGGGGGTGGAGATAATCACAAAGACTGGTGAAACAGGTCAGGGTGTGACAGAAAAGGTGTGTACAGCAGAAGTTGTATAGGATGAGCCATGACTAGAATACATTATATACATATAAAGTGAGTACAACAGTATCTAAACATTATTAAAGTGACCAGTGTTTAATGAATCTACAGTATGTACATAGGGCAGCAGTCTCTAAGGTGCAGGGTAGAGTACGGCGTGGTAGCCAGCTAGTGACAGTGTCTAAGGTTCAGGGTAGAGTACGGGGTGGTATCCAGCTAGTGACGGTGTCTAAGGTGCAGGGTAGAGTACGGGGTGGTATCCAGCTAGTGACAGTGTCTAAGGTTCAGGGTAGAGTACGGGGTGGTAGCCAGCTAGTGACGGTGTCTAAGGTGCAGGGTAGAGTACGGGGTGGGAGCCAGCTAGTGACGGTGTCTAAGGTTCAGGGCAGAGGACTGGGCGGAGAACTGCTAGTGATGACTGTTTAACAGTCTGATGGCCTGGAGATAGAAGCCGTTTATCAGTCTCTCTGTCCCAGAGTTGATGCACCTATACTGTCGCCACCTTCTAGATGGTAGCGGTGTGAACAGGCCGTGGCTCGGGTGGCTTTAGGTGGCTGAGGTCCTTGATGATCTTCTTGGCCTTCCTGTGACACTGGGTGCTGTAGATGTGCTGGAGGGCAGGCAGTGTACCCCCGGATTATGCGTTGGGCAGACCGCACCACCGCCTTGAGGGCCCTGCGGTTGCAGGCGTTGCAGTTGCCGCACCAGGCGGTGATTCAGCCCGACAGAATGCTCTCTGTGGTGAATCTGTAGAAGTTTGAGGGTCTTAGCGGCCACGCCGATTTTCTTCAGCCTCCTGAGGTTGAAGAGGCGCTGTTGTGCTTTCTTTACCACGCTGTCGGTGTGAAAGGATCATTTCAGGTCCTCAGTGACGTGCACGCAGAGGAGCTTGATGATTGAGTTGGACACATGCGTGACCATGCAGTCATGGGTGAACAAGGAGTACAGGAGGGGACTGAGCATGCTAGCTAGTGTTGCTGCACTGATGCTGTAGTCTTCATGAAAATTACAGTAATCATGATCATGCAAATGCAAATACATAAATCCATACATAATGTGAAGTTGTTTTCAACTATATAGACTAGTGGCCAATCCTCAAAAAGGGCTTTAGTCTTTGAGATACCCATACCCGAGGTACAACAAAGCACAACCATGTTTTTCCAACCCTGGACTCTAACACCCTCTCCCTAGCTCTACAACATGCCCCTACTGTAGTCAATATTTTTATGGAATATTTAAACATACAATCTACCTGCAGTGAAGCTGCTCAACATTTACAGTGCATTCAGTCATCTAACAGATTCCCATCCAGAGCGACCCACAGGGGTCAAGAGACCCGCCCAAGGGCACTTCGACAGATCTCCCACCAAGTCAAAACAGGGTCCCGAACCAGCGACCTATTGGCCACTGGCCCAAGCTCCCAACCGCCAGGCCACCAACCATATGGTATAACTTGCCCTGCCAGGTTGGGCTCTTAAGTCACCAACTTATCATTTAGAAGGGAGCTTTGATTCATTGCTAGTCCAATACTGAATCAGGCCTGGAATTTCGTTATTTTAAGGTGTAAGGCCATTTGGCCTTCAAGAGGCCAAGGCACCAAGACAATCAGCTAGGGCACCATTGCCATTAACCAAAATAGCCATTTAAATGGATTTGAAAACCTTAAAAACGCTATTCTGTTAAGAAAATCGTAAGTGTATATAAATGTACATAAATAATTAGCCTACTTGTCAAAGTGTAGGTGATAGCTTATGCATATTGGCTACAGCCTCTCATGTCCACACCTTACGCTGACATGAGGAAGGCACCAGAAAACGCAGCCAAACTTTAATGATACTTTTAATTACATTTATATAGGCTACATTTAATTTATACAGTCATGTTTGACAAATATAATGTAGGATAGTTCATATTAACGTCTAGGGGGCATGGTCGTTGATACCGCCGGGAATTTCGAGGCCTGACCTGAATCCAACCATCTGCTTGCTAACTGCATTTGTGATGCACATTGGGATGTTCCGGTGCACTCTTATCCTGTTTGGGTTGAGCTGGCACATTGCTTCTTCCAGACAATCATGTCCACCATCCTGGCTGTCTGCCCTGGAGTTGCCGTATATGTTGACTTGGTGGCCATTATGGTATACGGTGTTCGCTATAGTGAACCAACACCGACTGACACTAATTGACAAGAAATGCCATCAATTTACTGGTCCTGCACCTCTCCAATATTAATGCCATCCTGAATCTCCCAGAACTTTCATTGATAAGCCCACTCCACCATCAGTCTTCCATCAAAATGCCTTCTGGAAAATGCTGGCCTGTATTGTCCTCATCTGTATATATTTTGCTACCAACCATGACTGGTCAGCCCATGGGACACCTGAACTGGACTCGCATGTGAAGAATTAGTTTTCATGCTGGGGTGACTCATGCATTGATCTAGGAAACTGCAGTAATACCAACACCCCTATAAGGACAAGAAGCACCTTGGTAAAACGTGTTTATGGTGGCTGGGGATTGACTGTGAGATGGAATTTGTGCACCATTCTTGACCAGCTCCACCTCCTCTGCAACCCTTTTACTGTCCATCAAAGCCCTGGGATCATCTTCAAATGTGTAAGTGTGTGGAGCTGTGTTATGTCCCTCACAACCAACGCTTCTTAGTCATAGTCTATGACCTAGCTACACTCTTAACTAACCTAACTAGATATACGAAGAACTAGGGCTACTTATATGCAGGCTACGTTGTTTGAGTGTAATCATGTTAGCCATCTTGGATTCAGAATAAAATTGGTTCACACCAACAGTCTTAATAGGCATGAGTGTTGTTCACAATTCAGAAAATAAAATCCTCTAATTTACAAAATTAATATTTCCAGGTGATTTAACCTCTATCAAATGTTATTAACCCCCATCAAACTTTATCATGGATGCCATATTGGAATTGAGACTAAATATAAAGATAATCTGTGATTGCCCCTTTGACTTAATTTCAAGACCAGGGGCTAAAGATGGAAAATCCTTTAAGGAACCTTGGACCCCAAAATGTTTTATTTTGATGTCTGAGCCCACTTGTTTTCCTTAGAGACAATTAAAATAGTCACAACATTTAAAAAAACGTGTAACAGTGTGAATTTTTGTCAGGCAGGATCATACAGCACTGAATGAGAGAAACTTGACTTGGAAATGTGTCTATTGAACAACTACCAAAAAGGGAAGTTCATCATAAATATGAATAGTTTATATTTGCACCTGTTTTATCTGTGTGTTTACAGGTCTATATTTCCAAGATGCATGAAGATATCCTAATGCTGTATGTTTGTGTATGTAGGGCAGACAACTGAATGGTTGTCTTCCATATTTGAGCAATATCAGAGATTGCAATATTGGGTTACATTAATTTATGTGGCTCACCCCCCTCCAGCCAGGCATTATTCTGCACTTTTTTTTTGTTTAGTGGGTGTTTTAGAAAATATTACAATTGCCACAACATCAAAAAACATACAGCACTGAATGAGAGCAAATTTGACTTGGAAAGTTGTCTATTGAACAGCTACCAAAAAGCTATATTGGGATACATGAGCTTATTTGGCTTACCCCACAATGTCTATAAATGTAACCACTTTTGCAGTAAAATATTTTCACACAACCATCCATTTCTTATATGGGAGACCTTAGAGATATGGAAAACCTTGGGTTGGGGTATTTCAAAATCAGTGGTGGCTGGTGGGAAGAGCTATAGGAGGACGGCTCATTATAATGAATGGAATGGAATAAATTGAACGGTATCCAACACATCAAACATTTGGAAACCACACGTTTGACTACGTTCCATTTATTCCATTCCAGCCATTACAATTAGCATGTCCCCCTATAGTTCATCCCACCAGCCTCCATTGCTCAACATGTATCTCAAAATTAGCCTAAAAGTGCTTGAGACTTAAACGCACGTCTAGAAAACGATTGAAGAATACTTCTGCCACCTTGTGGGGGCTGGAAAGTGAACGTAGACCCTTGTTGTATTGATTGGCCTGTTCCTCTTCTGTGCGATAGTGGGCGCTGCGTACTTGTTTATGCGAGACCATCTGCAAACTGTGGAATGTGCAGCGCAGGGATTAACGGTTTGGTGTAGTTTCGCAAAAGTGTAGACTGTGTGGATATTCTCATAGCTACGTATTACTAGAGGCTTTCAAGACCTATCTGGACTTTATAGAGATCTGCGTGCTTGTACAACCGCAGGAAATCCTCGTTAGACGTGGTCAGCCAGCAGCAATCAGATATTTGGCGTGTCCTGACTGAACGACGTTAGCGCAATCTTATGACCACGGCGTACTATTTAGCATAATACTTAGTTATTCTCAACTTTAATTTACTGCAAAACTGAAACACAGCCCGGCTCCAAGATGTCAGTAGCGGGCTTCAAGAAGCAGTTTTATAAAGCCAGCCAGGTTAGTGAACAACTTTCCTCCCCTCCGAATAACTGTTATTGTAGCTAGTTTAGTTAACATAGCTAAGTAGCAGGCTAGCATGTGGCCAGTTAGCTAATTTAGCTAGTTAGTTTTTTTATACACTTCTGAAGTTCTGTAATAGTCTGTTTGCATGTATGTCTATAACTAACACATTGGTTTAAATAGGTATTAGGTAACGTTGGTAATGTTATAGCTATACCCGTTTTTTTACATATAGTTCGCTAAGTTAGCTAGCTAACGTTAGCTTGCATTAACTTGTATGCGTCTTGGCGAGCTAACTTCCTAGATAGTTAATTAGGTAGCTACCTTAGACACACTACGTTACCTAGACATAGACATTCTTAAGAAAAGAAAATAGTACGCTAACTAGCTATGTGTCATTAAAATGATTTCATTGGCAAACGTTAGCAAACTATGCCATGATAAACTTGACGGTTAACGTTTAGCCAGCTAGCGAACAAACACATTTTTTTGTGTGCTCCGAATGTCATCAAGATAAACACAGGTATCCCACAGCTGAGCTACATAGAGTATGTCACGTCAGTCAGCTGTCACGCAACAGGCAAGCGAGGGGTGTGTACACACCTTCCAGTAACACAACTCTTGCCCTGCGAGGTCCGGAACTTTCTGATTTTCTGTTCTACCAAAATAATTAATTGCACACAGTCTGGTGCCTCAGGTCTAACTGTCTTCGATGTCTATGCACTAGGCTAGCGCTATGCCCTGGGGATATTGATTTTTCTGTCTGGGTTGGTGCTGGTATTAACTGCCTTGTAGGGCTTAGGACATCTCTTATACAAGTATTGATTAAATAATACATTTTTACACATTGTTACTTTTCTGTAGTTAATTTCACTTAAAAATAAAAGGTCCTCAGTTTGGTTGGAGCCCTCCCTGTCTGATCTCAGTTCTGTTGGTTATTAAGATACTTTTGAGTCAGACTCTTCCTGCTGATCTCAGCAGAAAATCCATTTGCTTTCTACCCCGACTTCCTGTTAGGAGCGGGTGTATATCCCTGTTGGGGAGACTTTTCCCTCTATCCATTGGGAAGACGGAAAGAAAGTGCAATAGAAAATGGAGAGGCAAACTGCAGTGTTTGTGTGTGCATGTGTGTACTGTTTGTGTGTATCGTGTATGTGATACAGGGAGCGAAGAGAGATGAACGAGGCAGTCCGTTCACGGATTGGATTGGACTGCAATGCTGTTTCTTGCCTAACACCATAGGAGTCGATAATGCCTGACACCAACAATAAATGTCTCCCCTACAAGGCACAAAATAACATGCTTAGTCAGAGCATGCAGTGATAGGAAATAGGGCTAATTGTAAGATTATTTTTTTCTCTACAGTACTTTTTTCTGCTCTTATGGAATGCAGGAAGTTGGCTTTAGATAACATATATGCAGCACCCCACACGCCCATGTTTTTTTTACTTACTGCCCCCCCATTTCCTTTTCAACACATGTTAAGACTAAATGGTGGGTCAGAGTGGAGTCTGCATATGGCTGATCCTATCATATTCACTCAAAGGGAGTGGTCAACTGAAGGATCATATGCAGCTCAAAAGGTTAAAGAGATACTTCAGGATTTTGGCAGAGGCCCTTTATCTACTTCACCAGAGTCAGATGAACTCGTGGATAGCATTTTAATCTCACATAGGCCTATTAGCAGAATACATACTTCATGATCCAAATGTATAGGTGTATCATGTCTATTTTGCCAGCAGTGTTACAAAGTCCTTCACAGCCGTTTCCCTTCAGGGTCAGTGGGGCCAGTGTGAGTTTGCTGCATGATCAGTGTGTGATTCCTGCAGCTGTCAGACAGTTATGAGATGGTTTTCTATAATAGTGTGTAAAAGGAGAAAGCCTGGCAGTGGTTGGCCCATTGTTAAGGAGGCAGCTGACTCACTGTCACGCTGTCTCTCTCCCAATAATCACAATCACGCCATTCTCTGTGTAAAATAGATGCTATTTTCAGAGCTCAGTGTTGTGCTCTCCTCCCTCGTTATCTAGCTAGCAGTAGCCGGCACCTATGTGGCCTTGTGTGTCTGCATAACTAAAATGTGACTACATTTCTCTTTGTGAAGATTTGTATTTAATAAAGCTGTATCTTTTTCAGCAGGAAATGTACTTGTTACTTTCAAGTCGCTCTGTGGCTGTTATGTATATGTATGTATGTGTATATATATATATATATATATATATATATATATATATATATATATATATATATATATATAGTACCAGTCAAAAGTTTGGACACTTACTCATTCCAGGGTTTTTCTTTATTTTTACTATTTTCTTTATTGTAGAATAATAGTGAAGACATCAAAACTATGACATAACACATATGGAATCATGTAGTAACCAAAAAAGTGTTAAACATATCAAAATATATTTTATATTTGAGATTCTTCAAAGTAGCCACCCTTTGCCTTGATGACAGCTTTGCATACTCTTGGCATTCTCTCAACCAGCTTCATTAGGTAGTCACCTGGAATGTATTTCAATTAACAGGTTAAAAGTTCATTTGTGGAATTTCTTTCCTTAATGTGTTTGAGCCAATCAGTTGTGTTGTGACAAGGTAGGGGTGGTATACAGAAGATAGCTCTATTTGGTATAAGACCAAGTCCATATTATGCTAAGAACAGCTATCAAGCGCTATGATGAAACTGGCTCATGAGGACCGCCACAGGAAAGGAAGACCCAGAGTTACCTTTGCTGCAGAGGATAACTTCATTTAGAGGAGACTGCATGAATCAGGCCTTCATGGTCGAATTGCTGCAAAGAAATCACTAATAAAGGACACAAATAAGAAGAAGAGACTTGATTGGGCCAAGAAAGACAAGCAATGGACATTAGACCCGTGGAAATTTGTCCTTTGGCTTGATGAGTCCAAATTTGAGATTTTTGGTTCCAACCGACTTGTCTTTGTGAGACGCAGAGTAGGTATACAGATGATCTCCGCATGTCTGATTCCCACTGTGAAGCATAGAGGAGGTGTGATGGTACTTTGCTGGTGACACTGTCAGTGATTTATTTAGAATTCAAGGCACACTTTATATTTTATTTAATCTTTATTTAACTAAGGCAAGTCAGTTAAGAACAAATTCTTATTTACAATGACGGCATACACCGGCCAAACCCGGACGACACTGGGCCAATTGTGCGCCGCCCTATGGGACTCCCAATAACGTCCGGTTGTGATACAGCCTGGAATTGAACCAGGATGTCTGTAGTGACGCCTCTAGCACTGAGACAGATGCGCCACTCGGGAGCCCCTCTGGAGCCCACTTCACCAGCATGGCTACCACAGCATTCTGCAGCAATACCCCATCACATCTGTTTTGCGCTTAGTGGGACTATCATGATTCATGTGTTATTTCATAGTTTTGATGTCTTCACTTTTATTTTACAATGTAGAAAATAGTAAAAATAAAGAAAAACCCTTGAATGAATAGGTGAGTCCAAAATGTTTTCAAAGATCATTATTCCCCTCAACATATTTTAGGCCTATGGAAGCACAGCCACCATCCATGTTTTGCCACAGTAGCAGTTTTGTGGCTAGGATGAGCTGAACACACCATTTCCCCACCTGTTGATGTAAAGCAAACCATTTTTTATGGGCTAAGACCATTGGCTTAGACACTGATTCTATTAGCTCCCGCACTGTCATTGTGGCTGCTCTTCGTCCCCACTCAGATTCCTCTATATGAGTCTCTCTCCCTATCCCTCAGTCAGTGGACTTTCTACCCCAGATGCTGTGTGGGTTTAGATTATCCATTCTCTGGCTTACACATTATGTGGGGAATCAGTAGCGTAGCATCCACAGGAAGTCATCACTCTATTTGCTGGGTGTCCATTTCTACTCGTCAGATCTGACACTCACATGACTGGGAATACAGATATGGCACATTTTAGTGTCCTTTTGTTGTCCCCAACACAAGGTGCACCTGTGTAATGATCATGAAACATGTTGCGTTTTATATTTTTTTCAGTATATGTTCTGAACTATACAAAGCTTTTTTCACCCCAATGTGGTTTTTATTAATGGGCACATGTACCAATCATGTCCTCCCCCTGAAGTATACTGGTCTAACTGATTTTGAACTGTTTCAGTAAGTAAAACCAAAGGCCACATCATATCACATAATAGAAAAGATGATCAATAAGTTTACTCCCACCAACCTCACTTTCTGTGACTGTAGTGAATGTTAGAGCAGTCCTATGACCTCGGTCCTTCAAATCAAATTAATTGTATTGGTCACATACACATGTTTAGCAGATGTTAATGCGGGTGTCATGTTGACCACATACATACCACAGTCTATTACTGTAATCTAAAGGTAGGCGAGCTGCTGCACCCACAAAGTGCCTAAAGCCCAACTAGTCTATAATGTGACATTTGCACTGGTGGCTGAGAGAGGTGGAAATGCAAATAGCCTATACATCTCCTCTTGTTAGAGTGAAGCCCCTCAGGCAGTGGGACAGAGAGAGTGCAGGGGTAGTGGGTAGATGTGCCTTGCCACTGGCAGTGTCTGCTGCTGCTGTAGAACCGTCCCTTTGTCCCCACAGGCAGTTGTTTTTCTCCTGGTCATAACTGGGTTAGCTAGACCTCCCTAACATGTTTAGGACTGACATGGCAGAAGAGAGAGAAATGTAGGCTACTCCAATACCAAGGAATTATCGGTAGCCTATGGGGAATGAAAAAGTATACAAACTCTTGGGATATGATGTGCAAGTTTTGAAACTGGGATGTCTGAATGCAGTACGTGGCCTAAAAACATGTGGAATGTGTATCCTAAAGTTTCCTCATAAAACAGTGCATATGCTTTCAATTAGCATAGCGGTTTACGTCACTTCAAAAACATTGGATATTGTCATTATAAAAAAACTCCAGGAAGGGGTAAAATCAAGACATACAGTTTCCCCATATGTTTTGTAGTGTTGGGACGATACCATTATTGCGATACTCGTTAGTGTCATGGCAAGGAAACAAAACATGAAGCGGATTAACATCTTTAGGAAAACAGCCCTAATGTTGTAAACAAACATCATTATGTTGTCATTCAGAGTCACATTTATTTATTTTCCAGGCTATAGCACACCATATTTTACATACAGTTTTTAAAGTACGAAAGTGATTGGGCTGCTTTGTGTTTTCATTTTTGCCATGGAAAAACTATTGCGACGCTGGTATCATCACAGCCCTAATGTTTTTATATAGGCAAGGCACTGGCAGCTGGATTCATATGAAATCTAATTGTATTGGTCACATACATGTGTTTAGCAGATGTTATTGCAGGTGTAGCAAAAAAATATATCTAACAAGTAATATCTAACAGTTTCACAACATATACCCAAATACACATACATCTAAGTAAGGAATGAATTAAGAATATATACATATATGGACGAGCGATGTCAGAGCGGCATTTAACTAAGATACAGTAGCATAGTATAGAATACAGTATAGAGATACTGTATGAGATGAGTGATGCAAGGTATGTAAACATTATTACTGACTAAGATACCGTAGAACAGTATAGAATTAAGCAATAAGGCACGAGGGGGTATGGTATATGCGATGCGTCGTGCCTATGAACAGCCCTTAGCCGTGGTATATTGGCCATATACCACAAACCCCTGAGGTGCCTTATTGCTATTATAAACTGGTTACCAACGTAATTAGAGCACTAAAAATGGTGGTATACGGTCTGATATATCAGGGCTCAAACCACCCAGTTTATAATACAGTATATACATATGAGATGAGTAATGCAAGATATGAAAACATTATTAAAGTGACTAGTGTTCCATTCCTTAAAGAGGCCAGTGATTTCCAGTCTATGTCTATAGGCAGCAGCCTCTAATGTGCCAGGACCCAGTTGCACAGGGTGGGGTTCAGACCCAGGGCCTCAAGCTTAATGATGAGCGTGGAGGGTACTATGGTGTTGAATGCTGAGCTATAGTCAATGAACAGCTTTCTTACATACACTATGTTCAAAAGTTTGGGGTCACTTAGAAATATCCTTGTTTTTGAAAGAAAAGCACATTTTATGTCCTTTTTTAAAATTACATCAAATTGGTCAGAAATACAGTGTAGACTTTGTTAATGTTGTAAATGACTATAGTAGTTCCTGCTGTGTACTACTCCCTTCACAGAACAGTGCAGATACGTAGATATTACATAAAAAAAACAGCTATTTCCAGCTACAATAGTCATTTACAACATTAACAAAGTCTACACTGTATTTCTGATCAATTTGATGTCATTTTAATGGACAAAAATGAGCTTTTCTTTAAAAAACAAGGACATTCCTAAGTGACCACAAACTTTTGAACGGTGGTGTAGGTCTTCCTCTTATGCAGATGGGATAGGGCAGTGTGATGGCGATTATTTTGTCTGTGGATCTATTGGGACGGTAAGCAGAAGAGCCCACAGTCCTTGTTAACGGGCTGCGTTGGTGGCACTGTGTTATCCTCAAAGCGGGTGAAGAAGGTGTTTAGCTCGTCCGGAAGCAAGACGTCGGTGTCTGCGACGTGGCTGATTTTCCCTTTGTAGTCCGTGATTGTCTGTAGACCCTGCCACATACGTCTCGTGTCTGAGCGGTTGAATTGTGACTACTTTGGTTCTATACTGACGTTTTGCCTGTTTGATTGCCTTACTGAGGGAATAACTACACTGTTTGTGATGCTGCCATCTATCTGCGGTTTCTGGTTTAGGTAGGTTTTAATAGTCACAGTGGGTACAGCATCTCCTATTCACTTCCTGATAAACTCGGTCACCGTATCGTATTCATCAGTGTTATTCTCAGAGGCTACCCGGAACATATCCCAGTCCGTGTGATCAGTAATGACCATGTACCACTAGTTCATCTGACTCTGGGGAAGTAGATAAAGAGCCAAAAACCTGAACTATCCCTTTATGGTGCAGACATAAAAAGCAGTCATTTTCCACAGGGGGAAGTTAGAGGGAGTAGGTTAACATGTAGGCTACATTTACTGCTGGGTGGCCTGCACGTATTGGTGTCTTACACAACATGTTCCAGCATGTTGAAGTGAATGTGAGAAATGTCCTATAGCCGATGTTTACAGTTATGAGATGATTCACTACTAGAGATGAAACGGTATGAACATTTCATATCACCATTATAGTGACCAAAATTATCACGTTTATCAGAATTATCGCAGTATTGTTAAAATGTTCAAAAAGTACTGATACACACACTGAAATCATTTCACCAAGTTTTATATTGAAAACCAACAAACAACAAATAAAATGAGCAGCACTATGCACTTTTTGTGCAAAAACATTCAAATAATAACATTAACATTAAAGATGGCATAATAAGAGGTAAACGTTTCCCTAGTGCAGGTTTTAATGAACACAACCTTAAGTAAACAAATCAAATCTGCATATAAAAGCAACACAAGTAAAGCAATGTGCATGTAAGAACAATACAACCATATGTAAACGAATCCAATGTGCAGGTGTTGGCATTAAAATAACAACACAAAATATGTAAACAAATCAAAAGAACAGCACTGATTGTATGTCCGTTCTCTCCTTCATAAAGAAATAAGGTGCTGCTGGCCTAACATGCTGTATGTATGCATCTTTGTTCACTTGAGATTGAAATGTAAAAATGTATCTTATGTCCTTTGCAGTGTAATATGAAAGAGCTGCAGTGAGGTCTTGAGCATTTTTTGATGTGGGTGCATAAGCAGCCTGCCTTTTAAATGCTTGCTCGAGTGTCTGTGCCACGACTGTAGATGATGAGGGACCAGTAGCATCACTGGGTTTGCCTGCTGCACGCCCACTCTGTAAACAAGGGAATAGCAAATGTATTGTTATTATTGGTGTTGTTACATTATTATTATTATTATTGTTATTAATTCACTCACACCTCTGTGTTGCATTTGAGTATATGCAATGACCCCATGCACAATTGACATAAATACAAATGAGTCTTAAGAAGACAGTGATAGTAATTGCAATGAGCCCAACAATTGACATAAATACAGGAGTCTTGTATTGGAGTCTATAGTGTTTCTCCTGTTGGAACACTTTTACAACCAAGTCGACGACTGACGGATTTTAAATTAACAAAATATGTTGGTTGGTTGCCTGAACTACATAACGTGTTATCGTGTGCAATGGGCGAATAGAGTCTGCAGACACATGACGCATACAGCAGCAGAACAGTGTGTAGTGTTTTAACAAGAGTAGGTAACACTGAAAGCTTCAGTTCACATTATTGACAAGCTATTAGCAAGTGTAAGGGCTGATCTATGTTTTAGCTAATGAATATGTTAATCTACAACAAGAGTTATTAAGTGAATGTATTGTGTGATCATAGATCTTTAGAACTGCTGTAGGTTTGGGTAAGGGGGAGCTATGTGGAATGAATGTGCTAGCTGGGGGTTTTATGATAGAACTGTGTCTTGTTGTAATATGGAGCTTGGACATCTACTGAGAAGACCACTACTTCCGTCAACTGGATTGCGTCACGAGGCTGGGACCAGCCTGCACGCCAACGATAGGCTGAGAAAGTTTAAACCACACTCAGCCTCTACTCCGACAGATCAGCAGGGAGCGGAAATTATCCTGTCGGAGTATTTAAGGAAGAACAAAGGATAGGACTCGCTCTCTTCTCTAGGCTATGCGCTTCTATAGCGCTGCTCGCTGATTCTCTCTCGCGCTCTCTTGCGCTCTCTCTTTCTCTCTCTCTCTCTCTCTCTCTCTCTCTCTCTCTCTCGCTCTTCTCATGCGCTGTTTGCCCTGCGTGGTGTCACAGTGAGCCTGTATATACGAACTTCATATTTACCATTTAAGGGTTTGCTAGAATAAAATACATAGATGATTTAAATGGCGTAGTAATCCTTTTGTTCCAATACCAGATTTGAATTGACGCAACCTATCAATTGGTGACCCCGACGTGATCTGGTAGCGGGACTTTGCGGGAGATTGACCAGCCGATTGGACATCACTATCGTTGAACGGTGTTTCATAAAGAGTCAACTAAAAAGGTAAGCAGACACCTATTGTGAATAACTAAAGTTCTGCACATTGGCTTTATCCAAATTACTTGTGTGAAACACCTGTTTGATGTAAGTGAACTGAATTATGAATTACGATGAATAGATAAGTAATATGATACCATGCAAACCTGTGATTTGGTAAATGTGAATGTCAAGCTATGAATAGATAAATAATACCATGCAAACCTGTGATTTGGTAAATGTGAATGTCATGCTATGAATAGATAAGTAATACCGTGCAACCCTCTGATTTGGTGAATGTCAAGCTATGAATAGATAAGTAATACCATGAAAACCTGTGATTTGGTAAATGTGATTGTGAAGCCCTGATATATTAGAGTATTGTTTTATCGGCAAGGTCCGTAACTACGAGGGTACGGCTAGGTTCGAGGAGTATAGGGAATAATTGGTTTAGTAATTAGATTCGGCAAGGTCCGTAACTACAAGGGTACGGCTAGGTTCGGGAAATTTTAGATAAATATTGGCGACCGGCAAGGTTCGTAACTAGGGGGTACGGCTAGGTTCGGCGGAATATTTTTAGATATTAGGGCGGAGTTTAAAGTAAAGTTGGAGGGAGTGTTTAGTAACATAAAGGTTATCATTACAAAGTACAGAATAGAAGTATTTAAAACTGTCCTATAAATCTATAGAATGAAGGGGATAATTAACAGGTTGAAATCTAGTAATAAAATGGCATTAAAAGAATCAGACAGGATATTGGAGACGTTGAAATCTACATTGGAAATCCACGGGGGAAAGGATGGAAAAGAATGGAAACGAAGAGGAGAAAAAGTGTATAGGGAGTGGCTAGAAGATGGCTGGATCCAATCTTCTGATGGCATTCCTATTGAAGGCGAACCAGGTAGAATATTGGAAACATTGAAACGCAGAATCAAAAAAGTAGAGGAGAAATGGAGGAAAGAAGGTGAACCAAATAAAGGCAAACTCAAGGGAGTAATGGAAGAAGCCAGACTGGAGGAGAAAATAGTACTGGCCATGTTGGTGAAACTAAAGAACATATGGGAAGAAGGACAGAACACAGACAAGAAAAAAGAAGAGGTCATAAAACTTCAACTATACCCAGTCCTGCCATCGGCACCTCCCCCGTATGGGACACCAAAAGTGATGGCTCCAGTGTTGGACATTGTGGGAGAGGTCAAATATCACAAGAGACCAGATGATGAAGAGGTGGAACAATGGGTAATAGTGAATGATATGGGAAAATGGAGACAGGAAGTGACAGTATTATTGGAGGCAGCTAAAGCCATACAGGAGGGGGTTTCCAACTTGACCAGAATATTGACGGATGCGACCAGTATGAGTTTAACGGGTGGCAGTGAAAGTGGAGAACTGGTGCAGCAGGAATGGACTCAGATGGACCAAGAGGAAGGAGAAAGGGAGAGAATGGTGATAGAAAAGAATAGAAGAACGTTGAAAGAAATGGAAGAGGAAGTGAGAAGAGGGGCAGAGCAGCTACAGGAAATGGAGAAAACAAGAAGGGACCTGAGTGAGGAGAGAAAGAAGGGAAGTAGAGTTAGTACACCACCAAGGAGGTACAGAACACCCACACCTCCGAGGGGACACTTTATTGACCTGGGGGAACAGGAGGAACCAGTGGAGCAAGAGAGAAGTGATCTCAAAGTACTTTGTGGAAAATTTGAAGGAAATGTGTGGGACCCATGTGATGCCCCTGCCCACCACACTAGAGCCAGAACCCGGGAGCAAGAAACCAGGGGCCAATACCCAATGAGAGACGCACCAGGGGGTGGTGCCATTTACAAGCCATGGGCCCATAGAGACATACAAACCCTGGTGGACGTTCTCCCTACCCCAGAAGAGTCTGGAGATAGGTGGGTCAAAGCTTTTGAAAGCCTAACTGCTGCAGATGAACTTACATTAGGAGACATGGCAGCGGTTATGAACAGATGCATGGGCGATCAAGAATGTCGGGAGATCATGACACAGGGGGGAGTAAGAGGAATGGTGGCATCAGCAACTCGATTTGATCAGCATCGCGGACAAATATGGGATGCCGTAAGATGCAAATATCCGACCCAACCAAGACCTCAGTTG
Organism: Thymallus thymallus; assembly: GCA_023634145.1. NCBI lineage: Eukaryota > Metazoa > Chordata > Actinopteri > Salmoniformes > Salmonidae > Thymallus > Thymallus thymallus. The sequence goes on from CM042393.1 coordinate 24,684,073, forward strand.
ATGAAAACGCTGACACTGGACGGAGAGGAGAGTGTGCCAGTGTATATGAAAAAGGCAAAAAACCTGTGGAGACAGGCCTGGAATGAAGAACCAGGAAAGGAAACCACCAAATACCTATTCCTGGCTAGCTGTTTGGAGGGACTCCCAGAACAGGTGAGGCTGGAATGCGAGAAAATGGTGGGCATCACTGCAAAGAGTGTGTTGGAGTTCACTGATATAGTCCAACACCATGTGGAAAGATGGAGGGAAGGTAAGCGAAAAGAAGAGGATGAAATTAAACAGCTACAGAAGAAGGTCTTAGAAAAGCAACTGATGGAGGATAAGCCCAGCAAGCAAATGGTGGTGACCAGTACACCTACGAGTGGGGCTACGACACTCATTCCCGATGTGGCAGCGTTAACTACAGCAGTTCAGGCTATGGCAGGGTTGATGGCCCTGGAAAGAGCACCATATCAGCCCCCATCACCACCCACACCCCTGGTGTATGCTGAACCTTTATATCAACAGTCAGCCTACATGCCGCTATCAACCCAGCCACATGATCTCAGATATGGGAATCAAGGATGTTTCAACTGTGGAAGATCCGGACACATGGCTAGAAACTGCGCTCTGCCAAGACAACCATTCCAGGCTAGAGGAAGAGGACAGTGGGCACCTCGGGACAGTGGTAACTGGCAGGGAGGACGAGATGGACAGAAGCAAGGGCCCCTACAACAGCCATTCCAGCAACAGAGCCAATATCAGCCCGTGCCAAACCCAGCCCTGATCCCCAATATGGCCTGGGCTGGAGAAGGTGGCAACCAATGAAGCTGCCCGGAAACCCCAAATAGCACCACCACCAATATCTACACTTTTCCACCAGATGTGGAACCAGTGGTGAAGTGCGTAATAGGAGGAAGGGAGCATGGTATGCTGATTGACACAGGATGCACCCGGTCTTCTGTGCAGACAGCATATCAACTCACAACGAAAAAACAAGCTTTTTCTGGGGTTTCAGGGACAATTATGAGAAAGCCATACACGGTACCACTGGAAGTGGTATGGGATGACCTTAAAGTAACACATCAGTTCCTACACAACCCAGAATGCTCCGTTGGACTGATGGGCAGGGACTTGCTATCAAAAATGGGGTGTAGTATATACTGTAATCAGGCTGGGATGCACATCTCAACCACCCCTATACACCAACTTATGCCGATTATAATGGACAAACTATCCGACCCTCCACGTAATCTCACTGCAGTCCTAAAGTGGACTACTGAAGCAGAAACGGCATTCATTCAGCTCAAACAAACCTTAGCACAAGCAGAAGCACTGTCTCTACCTGACTACACGACACCATTCCATCTTGATGTTTCAGAACAAGACGGGTTTGTTCATTCCGTCCTGTATCAGAAACAAAAGGGGGAGAGGAGAGTATTGCATTATTACAGTGCAAAATTGGACAACATTGAAACAGGCCAAACAGACTGTGCCAGACATATGGCTGCACTGGCAAAAGAAGTGGGAAAAACGGCACACATAGTGATGCGACATCCATTGGAAATCAACACAGACCATGGGGTAGCAGCTTTTATCGGTTCCAAGCTTTTTGCCCTGTCTAGCAAGAGAAAATCCGACATAACCAAGACAATTACGGCAAAACACATCACATATGTGACAACAGTCGCCAACATGACCGATGGCATGGGCAAGGGGGAACCACACGTTTGTGAAGACAGGGCAGCCAAGCAAATAAAGGTTCGAATGGATCTCGGAAACACACCACTGAATGGAATGAAGGAAACCCTATTTACGGACGGGTGCTGTTATAGGTCGAAGAATCCGAGTGAAGGAAACATTGCTGCCTATGCTGTGGTGTGCCAGGGAAAGAATGGAGGTCATGAAGTGATGGAAGCAGGAAGATTGGAACCAGCAGGAGCCTCGGCACAACTAGCAGAACTGAGAGCATTGCGGAGAGCACTAGAGCTCTGCCAAGGAAGAGAGGTAGACATCTATACCGATTCTGCATACGCCCATGGAATTGCTCACATTGATGGCCCTCAATGGATGAGGAGAGGGTTCCTAACCAGCTCAAACGAACCTATAAAACACAAACAAGAGATCCAGAAATTGATTGAGGCAATCAAGCTGCCAAAACGGGTGTCAATCATGAAATGTAAAGGACACAGTAAAGAAAGCACTAGGGAACGTGAAGGGAATGATCAAGCAGACCTGGCAGCTAAGGAAGCGGGAGGTTACACTGCACAACAGATGGTGCAGAGGACAACCCATAGCCAGGAAGAGCTGACAGAAGATACAGTAAGACAGTTACAAGAGGCTGCTGATGTTTATGAACAGAATGAGTGGAGCAGGCAGGGGGCAAGCAGGGATCACCAAGGAATCTGGAGGGCTACCACCGGAAAAACAGTGGCTCCTGCCAAACTCCTCAGATCTATCATCAGAGAAGAGCATGAAAAAGCACACGGAGGCCGGAAGAGTGTGGGAAAGGCAGTTGAGAAGGCATGGTACCACCCCAACATGATGGACATGGCCAGGGAAACATCTGAAAGCTGTGAAATATGCAAAAGTTACAACAACAGAGTGAGAAACTCCCCAGACTCTGACACACATCTAACCCCTCATGAACTATTGACAGGGCGTAGGATGCCAGGGCCACCAGCAGATAATCTTAGCATGCCTAGACTAGACATAGCTAAAATCAGATACACAGACTATATGCAGGCGTTAACTTCTCTTGTCGAAAGACTGTCCAAACAGGTGGTGGAGGTCCGAACTCCTGCAGTAGAAACCACAGACGAAAACAGAGATATCCTGGTGGGAGACCTGGTGAGAGTAAAGGTGCATTCCAGAAAGTGGACTGAGCCCAGGTGGGAAGGACCGTACCAGGTGAAAGAGGTATCAAGTCACTCATTGAGAGTGAATTCAAACAAAAGAGATTCGTGGTACCATAGAAATCACTGTGCAAAAGACGAAGGCCCAAATTGCTCATTAGAAGAGACAGGGCGAGACTTGAGCAAGTTGACAGATTCAGGCAAGAACATGTGGGGGATATGGGTGATATACATGATGGGGGGGGTAACTCACTCTGCAGGAAGTATAGTTATCACTGTGTTTTTGCTTTTAATGTGCTGTGCTGCTTGTATCATCCCATGTTTGAAAAAGTCTGTTACAGATGTGGTGCAGGCTGTTGGTATGATGCCCCTACTTGGAGCTCAAGTAGCTGATGCTGATACCGAATCAAGTCTTCGTAGGAAGATGGGTCTGACTGAGGATGACCATTGGTTTGCTATACGGGAGGTGGTTGTATAAGGTGTTTTCATAAGTCGTTCTTTCACAGGTTTAAAAAAAAGGGTTTTAAGTTCTTGGGTGGCTGGTAGCCACTCAGCATAAGGGGTGGAGAAACGAAGGATGAGCGGGTTGGTTGATTTGCTGTTACAGATGTGAGGGTTGTAAGTTTTGGAGTGACTGGTAGTTCTCTTTATATCCAGTAGGTGTAGCTGTAACAGGTTGAGTTTTTTTTTACTTTTCTTAATGCATAAGCTTTGTATTTTTTGTATTGGGGTGAGTGACACCCTAGGGGGTGTCAAAAGGGGGACTGTAAGGGCTGATCTATGTTTTAGCTAATGAATATGTTAATCTACAACAAGAGTTATTAAGTGAATGTATTGTGTGATCATAGATCTTTAGAACTGCTGTAGGTTTGGGTAAGGGGGAGCTATGTGGAATGAATGTGCTAGCTGGGGGTTTTATGATAGAACTGTGTCTTGTTGTAATATGGAGCTTGGACATCTACTGAGAAGACCACTACTTCCGTCAACTGGATTGCGTCACGAGGCTGGGACCAGCCTGCACGCCAACGATAGGCTGAGAAAGTTTAAACCACACTCAGCCTCTACTCCGACAGATCAGCAGGGAGCGGAAATTATCCTGTCGGAGTATTTAAGGAAGAACAAAGGATAGGACTCGCTCTCTTCTCTAGGCTATGCGCTTCTATAGCGCTGCTCGCTGATTCTCTCTCGCGCTCTCTTGCGCTCTCTCTTTCTCTCTCTCTCTCTCTCTCTCTCTCTCTCTCTCTCTCGCTCTTCTCATGCGCTGTTTGCCCTGCGTGGTGTCACAGTGAGCCTGTATATACGAACTTCATATTTACCATTTAAGGGTTTGCTAGAATAAAATACATAGATGATTTAAATGGCGTAGTAATCCTTTTGTTCCAATACCAGATTTGAATTGACGCAACCTATCACAAGTTAGACAGACAAACCATGACAGTTTCCTCCATTCCGAAGTCCCCACATCATGCATTGAGCTAAAAGTGAACTTGCCTTGCATTCGCTATAAAGTAGTGTTTGGTGCTCATGAAGATGACTCGAGATTTGAAGTGTTGCCCCCTTTCGCAGCTATTCTTTTTAGCAGACAGGGTGACCATCTTCGATTAAGTTTCCCTCAGCACTCTTTTAAAACCCAAAATACGACCACACTTCAGATTTGGTGATTTATCGTGAAACCGGTAACCGCTTCATCCCTATTCACTACCCAACAGTACATGGTCATTATAGAGGATAAAATATATTGTACAGAATTCCAGCATCTGGTCCTTTTACTGTATCTTCATAATTCCACCTCAGAATATGTACTGTAGGCTCCAATGATCTACAATGATCTACAATGATCTACAATGATCTACAATGGTCATGTGAGAGTAAAGAAGAACTTTACTTTTGTGTCCTACAGGGTTGTTTGATGGTGTCAGTCAGAACAGATTGATGTCAGTTAAGATTCAACTGTTAACCTTCAAGATTAGAATGTTACTGTGTGAATGGCGGAACTGGCCAGCTGTATTTTCTTAAATATGAGAAGTAAGAAAATGATCATATCTGTTGAGGGATCTTTCTAATCCACTCTCAAGAACAGCACATGTATTGTGTAATAATGACCCTTTTCTCTCCCACTCTCTCTCTGTGCAGATGGTCAGTGAGAAGGTTGGCGGTGCAGAGGGAACGAAACTTGATGAAGACTTCAAAGATTTGGAAAGGGTATAATGCCTCTTTGACTGTACATGAAATACCATTACCTGAAGTAGAATATTAAGTTAGAATTCAATATAATAGGCCTATCCATTAGGCAAATATATGTACAGGTTTATAGAATGGCAGGACAAAGGCTAATAAGTTAACACAACCAGACACACATAGCCCAACAATACAGTGCATGAATAGATATGCCCTACAGTCAGAGACGGATTATGACTTCCTAGGGCCCTGGGCACAGTTAACGCTCAAAGGGGCTACAAAGTTGGTGACAGCATTTCAGAAGGGGTAACCTACATACATGACTTTAAAAAGTTTAGGAACACCATAGACATGGCTACTACATTAACGTTTCGCCGACAGGTGACATGCGATCTATAACTATTTGGAGTTATTTATACCAGCAGGTGTCCCTAGTGTACACGAGGCCTGGAGTAACAAATCTTTTCTCGAAGCAATTGGCTGGTAAGCCTCATCGTTTCAACGAGGCCTCGTTTTAACATCACTATACTCATAGTTTCAGAACTTGCTCACAATTATGAAACAAAAAACAATTAGGTCTATGCTAAGCACACAACAATATCATCACCAGCAAAATCATAATAAATGATGGGGATCTGGTCCCAGTCTTACCTTTTATGATTTTTTTCCTTGATTTTATCCGAGAAAAGGTTTCCACAATGTCACTAAAATCTATTTCTCAGACAAGTTCACTTTCAATTGACATCAGCGAAAGCGACTGGAGGCGTCCTTGTGCCATTTTACTCCTAAGTTTGTTTTTTTATTCTTGCCATAAGAGAAAATGACCGTTCTCCTTCACAGCTGCTGATTGGCAGTGTCAAGAACATTCTAAGAGCCACAAATAAATTGGGGAAAGCTGATTGTAGTCCACATTCTTGGATTATTTTCAGCAAATGTGCTGGTGATCTGTCTTGCTCCGTTTTAATAAAACCAATTCATCAGCAAGGCTGCTGTCCAGATCATCAGGGTAAGCCAAAGCTAGTCGATGGGCCTGTTCTATGACATTACTAGAATCGGATTCGTCAGACATGAACAGAAAACCAAACAGGTCGTTTAAGTGCGTGTACGCATCAAGTCGATGGTTAAGGCAGCTCCCAAGCTTATCAATAGCAACAATAAAAGTCTCCATTTTAAATTTCTCTCTTCCATTGAGAGTGTTTGTTTGTATCCACCTCTGTACCTCCCTCATCCGCAAAGTTTTTGCGTTTCCTCATTCTCTGTTGGTCATGCCTATAGAACTGGCACACACCTGGCACATTTAAAGCCTCCATTTCAAATTGTTCTAATCGATCCCGCTGAGCTAAAACAAAGTCGCGTAATGATTCAAGTAAACGCACCGCTGTCTTCAGGTCCATATCACTTTTCCGATGGCGATGCCAGGCTGCAACTGCTAATGCTAGCATGACTAGTGCTCGCCTCCAAATCCTCACTAAGAGTAACATTCGTGTTATTTTTATCCTCTGTAGTTTAAAAAAAACTAGTAATAGCTGGTATCTTTTTTAATAATGCTGTCTCTCTTTCATCTTTATCTTTTTTAGTTTTGCGTTTCATCGAACCACTCAGTTTACGATCCATCTTAGCTAGCTAGGTTGTCTACTACAGTTAGATTTTCCATTTGACTTTGCTTTCTCCAGTGTGACCTTTAAAACGTCAGGCAGCGTGCATTTTAAATGGTCACTTCATAAACATAGTTACTAAGCTAACCAATTATATTATATAGGGAAAATAAAAAAAGGCTTAATAAAATCAAAGTGAGTTTTGCCGCAATGGGCCCGGCCCCTCTTGTGATTTTGGGCCCTGGGCACGTGCCCGGTAGGCCCATGCGGTAATCCGTCTTTGCCTACAGTGTTACATAATGCAGTAGTGACGATGGTGTTAATAATACAGCCACGTTCACAGTACCTTGCTTGCATATGTCCATAGAGTCTAGACAACCATGCACTAGAAGGGAGTGTTGCGTCATGCATAGCTGTGGACTGAAGTGAAGAGTCAGCTGTTAGTGAGCAGTCTCAGTTTGCATGCTGTGTACAGTATGTCAGTATAGTATTCATAGGGGAGCCCTGTGAATGGATACATAGAGAGAGTGTCAGACTGGCAGCACACCTGCCTTTGCTGCTCCAGCCAACTGTCATGGAGAACTCCAGCAATCAACAGACAAGCCTTCACTTAAGCGGCCTACTGTACAGACCTCCACTGAATGAACATTGGTTGTTGATTGGTTGTTTCACAAAGTCAGTTTCATTTAAAAGTACAATTAGCAAAGTGACAATATTTCATTAACTTTTTCATTGCCTATTTGGAAACTAGTCTCATCGCAAATAAAGGATTTGGAAGATATTAAAGGAAAGACATTGTGTTTAATATTTCCTTGTGGTGGTTAGTGACGTTCCCTCCCCTGTGTTTTGTAGAAAGTAGATGTGACCAGCAAAGCTGTGGTGGAGGTCATATCTAAAACCTCAGAGTACCTGCAGCCTAACCCAGGTAAGGCAATGGTCCAGAAAGAGACTCTTAGTGTCTTAATTAGACCTTCAATTAAAATGTATATCAATTGTGTAATTGGTGGTGATATATATTACAGATATACAGTAGCTTGAACACAAGTCCTATAACTGCCACCTCTCCATCCCTCCCTCTCACTGTCTCCCTTTCTCCGTCCCCCTCTCAGCGTCGCGGGCGAAGCTGTCTATGTTGAACACTGTGTCTAAGATCAGAGGCCAGGTGAAGAACCCAGGCTATCCCCAAGCTGAGGGCCTGCTGGGAGAGTGTATGGTCAAATACGGCCGGGACCTAGGGGAGGAAACCAACTTCGGTACGTTGTGTCTGTCTGCCTGCCAGTGCATAGATGGCATCTGTTTTGTGGAGTGAAAACTGAATCTATTGATGTGACTCAGCATCTGCTCTTGCTCTGTGTCAGGTGGGGCTCTAGTAGATGCGGGGGAGACCATGAAGAGGCTGGCGGAGGTTAAGGACTCTCTAGACATCGACGTCAAACAGAACTTCATCGATCCATTACAAAATCTGTGTGACAAGGACCTCCGAGAGATACAGGTACTGCATCACATTACACACCTATCTATCTGCTGCTGAAACCCAACCTCTTTGTCATCCTCTCTAGTTTTAACATCCCTCATCTCCCCTCTCCTCATCTACCCATCTCTTCTCTCCCCTCCTCCTCTCCTCCCGTCTCCCAGCACCATCTGAAGAAGCTGGAGGGAAGGCGTCTGGACTATGACTATAAGAAGAAGCGGCAAGGGAAGATACCAGATGAGGAACTAAGACAGGCCCTGGAGAAGTTCCACGAATCTAAAGAGGTGGCTGAGATCAGCATGTACAACATACTGGAGACTGACGTAAGTAGTACCTGTCTGTGGGTGTGGGCCTATCCCCTGATAACATTCATAATGTCAATGGGAATACCCAGCCTAGCATCAATCTGATGTTTATGATTTCATTATCAGTCTGATTGCTCAGTGACAGAGACCAGTTCCATTGGGGACAAGCAGTGACTTCTATCAAATCACATTTTATTGGTCACATACACATTTAAAATGGGCTAAAGGTAATTTGTTCAATTAGATTTATAGGTTAAATCCACGCTTCTCCACCATAACAAGTGTCACCTGCAGCATGAACCAACTTAGGTCAACATGAAATATCGTCTATTTATAACGTAAATCAGCTCTATGGCCCATGTGAACTGTGGTTAGCCATACCCGCCTTTCTGTTGAGGGTTTATATAGTGTCCAATAAAAAAACACAGATTTTGACCAATGAGTAAAATAATGTTAATTTGGTAGATAATCCTCTAAGAAAACCAATGGTCCAAACCTCTTGCTTGGCTACCCAGACTCCTTGCTCCCACCAAACGCTACACCACGTCCACGGACGCTAGTTTCTTCTCCGCAATGAGTCATGATCTGAGTACCTCCCCGACCCTTCACCGAATGCGAACACATTCGAGGCTGTCTGATTTGGTCCGAAACCAATGTGTTGGGCCAGAACACACATGGGTAAAGCGGTGGTTTGAAAATGTGTTATTGACTTTGATACTCTGGTTGGTTAGATACGATCCAGTATACAAAACATTAAGAACATCTGCTCTTTTCATGACATCGACTGACCAGGTGAATCCAGGTGAAAGCTATGTTCCCTTATTGTTGTTGTTAAATCCACTTCAATCAGTGTAGATGAAGGAGAGGAGACAGGTTAAAGAAGGATTTTTAAGCCTTGAGACAACGATTGTGTATGTGTGCCATTGAGGGTGAATGGGCAAGACAAAAGATTTAAGTGCCTTTGAACAGACTATGGTTGGGGTGTGGTTTGTGTCAAGAACTGCAACGCTGCTGGGTTTTTCACGCTCAACAGTTTCCCGTGTGTGTCAAGAATGGTCTACCACCCAAAGGACATCCAGCCAACTTGATACAAATGTGGGAATCATTGGAGTCATGGGCCAGCATCCCTGTGGAACGCTTTTGACACCTTGTAGAGTCCATGCCCCGACGAATTCAGGCTGTTCTGAGGGCAAAAGAGGGAAGGGATTTACCGCCCAAAACCACTCCCTTTTCAGCGGATAAATATTTGCGAGAAACCGGTAAATTATTATAAATTATTTATATGTGAAATGGAACTGTTAAATTATATGCAATGTCTAAATCAGGCTTCTCTACGGCCTCTGCATGATGAATCAATGCTCAGGGTGGGAACAGACCGCCCATCTCAGTATGGAGAGCAGTTCACAATGCATGTAGACCTATCATCTCATCATGGTAACTTTTTTGTGACAGTTAGGCCTACATTTGTTGCAGCATAGCCTATGCTACAGTAATATAAAGACAGACTGCGTGTTTAATTTACCCATCTCTATCTGGCTTTCAGGGGTCACCTTGTTTTTTTTGTTGTAAAGATTATTTAGATTTTCATTTAGTCTGTAGTTTAAAAACAGCCTATCACTTGAATATTGTTGCTTTAAATCAGTGCAACCCAAGCACTCTTCCAGTCCTTATCTCTCTCCATCAACTCCATTCAAATTGCATAAAATATAGATAATCCTGTTGTAGATTGATACAGTATATAGATCTGCTAGCCTACCTCTTTCTGGTAGTACATTCAATGCAGCATTAGCCCCTATATTTAGCTAATTTATAGCCTCTGTCACTTACGCAATACGCAAACACCTGTGCTCTGCTGGCCTCTCCTTAAAAAACGCACCTTAGCTCCGAATTCGCTAGCCCAAGAGTGTGCAAAGCTGTCATCAAGGCGAAGGCTGGCTACTTTGAAGAATCTCAGATATAACACTACATGATTCCAGATGTGTTATTTCATAGTTTTGATGTCTTCACTCTTATTCTACAATGTAGAAAATAGTAACAGATAAAGGAAAACCTGGAATGAGTAGGTGTGTCTAAACTGGAATGAGTAGGTGTGTCTAAACTGGAATGAGTAGGTGTGTCTAAACTGGAATGAGTAGGTGTGTCCAAACTTTTGACTGGTACTGTATGTTAGAGAAAGTTGAATAGAGATGATATAAATAAAGGTTAAACTTTATTATTATTATTTTTTTTTTTTAAGAGCCCACTGAATGATTCAGAAGATGAATAATCATTGGTCTTGGTTAATTGTATTTTATAACATAGGTACAATTTCATCACCAAAGTGTGTTTTCCCCTTAGTTTATCACTTACCAGTAGACAGATTACACATTAACCACAGTGCGATACTGGGTATCCAAGGGAATGCCACTGTTATTACTCGTGAGCTGGGTCCTTGTGCGTGGGCTGGGTCCTTGTGCGTGGGCTGGGTCCTTGTGCGTGGGCTGGGTCCTTGTGCGAGGGCTGGGTCCTTGTGCGTGGGCTGGGTCCTTGTGCGAGGGCTGGGTCCTTGTGCGTGGGCTGGGTCCTTGTGCGTGGGCTGGGTCGTTGTGCGTGTGTCTCTGTGTACGTGACTGTGTGCATTCTTGTATCTCTGTTTGTGCGTGAGTGTGTACAGTCAGTAACCATAGCCTGCTCTCTGTGTGTGTCTCTGTGCAGATAGAGCAGGTGAGCCAGCTGTCGTCTCTGGTGGAGTCCCAGCTGCAGTACCACAGACAGGCCACACAGATCCTGGACGAGCTCTCGGACAAACTCAGGGACAGGTACACAATGCAGCAGCCTCCATCTCTGTCCCTAGCCTTTCTTCCCTGCTCAGTCACTACAAGTTATGTGTCCGAAGTGTCATTATACAGATACTGTAGCCCACTCACCAACCCCAACCCCTTCTCCCTGTCTAGTCATAACAAGCATGTGCACCCTTGCCATATCTGTGTCAATGTGTTCTCCTGTGAATCTGAATGAACACATTCAAGGCCCTCAATCACAGAGCATACAGTACACACTGGTCGATCTTGTGTACATTTTGAGTTCTTGATATTTTCCAGCCAGCAGGCCTACTAGCCCTAGCGGTTAAGAGCATTGGGCCAGTAATCAAAAAAGGTTGCTGGTTCGAATCCCTGAGCCGACTAGGTGAAAAAGTCTATGTCCCCTTGAGCAAGGCACTTAACCCTAATTGCTCCTGTAAGTCGCTCTGGATAAGAGCTTCTGCTAATTGACACAAATGTAAAGTACTGATTTTAACATTGAGTACTAACGGATATGAACGTAGGTCTATGGACCTGCTCGGTTAATCTAACTCTCTTCCTCTTCAGAATGAACGAGGCCCAGAACCGACCACGCCGCGAGTACACGCACAAGCCTAAACCCATCTTTGACTTTGGAGAATGTGATAACCAATCAACCAATGGTGGCTACACAACCTCCGTTGCCCCACCACCCTCCCGCAACTCAGGTAACACAGTTGGACATGCTACCTACGGGATACATCAGCTCATCAAAGAGAAGGCCATTTTCTTTCAATATTATTCTACTACTGCAGCCCGTTTTGAGGTTCACTTTGAGACTGCGGTGTAGTATGAATGTGTGTGTTTGTCGAAGGACGTGTGTGTTCGGTGTGTGTGGAGATAATGAACAGGAGGGGTGCCGGCAGCTGTCAGCTGGTTGCGCTCTTCTCCTCCTGACCTTGTTCTTCTCTTCCTGTGACATCATCAGAGTTACACTTCCTCCACGCCAGATTGTCATTTCAGAAAACCAGATGTGAGTCAGTGACAGTGTGTTTGTCAGAGAGATGGCAACCAAGCTACTTGTTTGAAATGGTTGATGCAATCCTATCAGTGAGCCAAGTGTCAAATCAAAGAGCTCTAGAATTTAAGTTCTGTGATTGAAGTAATCCATTATTTTGTACACAAGATATTTGAGAAACGTATAATTTTAAGAACTCATTTATTTGATTGGGTTCTTCATTGGGTTTGGTTGTTTCTCTGGTTTAAATGTTTACCAGAATTATTTTTAGGTACGAAGCCTAGAGCTTTTTGATTGACACAGTTTAATGACCTGCACTGAATGCAGTGGTACCATTGGACTAAACCCACTCTCCATATTGTCAGCTGGATCATTGTCACGTACAGAAAGCTGGTGTAACTGTAAAGCTTATTCTATATTATACTAACTACATTCACCCTCATGCTGGTTAAGAAATGGGTTGAATAATGATAGTAGAGTCTCCTAGATTTATGGGTAGGGGATGTGTTGTGTTCAACAATGAAAGTGAATCTCCCAGGCAGAGACAGTGATGGATCCCTCCCCATATCCACTGTGCCATGCCCTGTGCCAACTGCCTGTGGAGTAAACTGACACAAAGAGGAAATTGTTTTGAGACAAAAAGCCTGGTGTGTGGATAGAGCCATGGCCATGACTGCCTGAGCTCTGACTGGCATGTGTGTTCTGACTGGCATGTGTGTTCTACCCTGTGAGTCATAGACAGACATCCTGTACCCCTCCAATCCTAGCAACTTTAGTCCCCAAATCCTTGCAGGCCCCAGCTAAGAACAACACAGGACTGTATGGGGGGCCAGGTCATCTCTCCAGCGCTCAGCGTCTTGTCTCGCACTAACACTGTCTGAGCCTGCAGTGTGATAATATCCCAGCCCAGCCACACACACAAATACTGAAACTACAGTGTGAATCACAAGCTAAGAAAAAGGGTGCCGTGTGAACCTAAAACCACAGTCTGACACTTCCAGCTCTGTCAGCCATCCGAGGGAGGGAGGGTGGGAGGGAGGGACAGACAGACGGATAGACAGAGAGTGGAGATGGGACTAGTCTGCCAGGGTATGATGTACACTCTTTCAACCCTCTCTCCCCCTGTTTTCCACCCCTCTCTCCTTCTCTCTTTCTCCTCTTTCTGTCGTTCAGTCTCAGAACAGCCGTGCTGTAAGGCCCTGTTTGACTTTGACCCGGAGAACGAGGGAGAGCTGGGCTTCAAGGAGGGCGACATCATTACCCTGACCAATCAGATCGACGAGAACTGGTACGAGGGCATGCTGCACGGCCAATCAGGATTCTTCCCTCTCAACTACGTGGAAATCGTTGTCCCCCTGCCACGCTAAAGAGTGCTGTACATGAGAGAGGGAGGAAGGGAACGAGAGAGGAAGAGTGAGGGAGGGAATGAGGAGCCAGTTAAATTTATAGGGCAGATCCTAGAATCTTTGTCCTCATCTTCACCATCATCGCCATCATCACAGACGTACCTGTACTCTTTGGCACTTTGTCATCTTGACGTTTGAAGGAGGTAAGTTGGAAGATGGTGGCTTCTCACATTCCAGTTCTGAGAAAGAGAGTATGAATATGACCCCCCAGCCCCCCAAGCAAAAATAAAGACGGACAGACAGACATGAAGAACCAAACTAAACCAGACTGTTAATGTTTTAAAATAACGTTTTTTGTCAACCACAGATATCCCTATAGAAAGAGCTACAAATGAAATGAATTTAGAATTGAAATGGTCAAAATCTATTATTTAATGTTAAATTACATACCGGTAAGCAGCAGAATACATTTACATCTGCAGTTTAGCTGGTTCTGACTCTGTAAAAACTTGACTCTGTTGAATACTTGCCTTATTTCCAAGGCAAGTATGTCAGACACACAGCAACTGCACAGACAAATTATGGATTTTGAATGGACGACGTCTCTTGGAGCCCCCCTGCCAACTACACTAATGCCTTGTAGCCATGATCCATTTACAGTCAGTAGATTTACAACACTATGTACATCCTGTATGCCTGAGCCACAGGAGAGCATAAAGGGCCTCAGACATTGTTTAGTTTGCTATTGTCTGTATTTGATTTGTTTTGGTTTCAGCCTTGTTTATTGTTTTTTTAATGTACATCTAAACTGTTAAATTGCACCTTGGTCCTCCAATGAGATTGTTGCTGTATGTATGAGAGACTGGGTACATTGTGTGTAGCTATAGGCCTCTACTGAGAGGGTGTTCAAACCCAGACAGTCAGAGACTAAAATCCCCTGAGGAGAACACTAGACCCAAAGACCTAGACCCAACACTAACATTTATAAGAAACCGCTTTCCCCAGGGGTGGGCTACTGCACATTTAGTGACGTTAGCAACATACGAAGCCTGTGTGTTTTACTTTTCCTCCGTCTATTCATCTGTTCAATAGAGGAAACACAGCCAAACATGCCGAATAGAATAGAGTACATGGTGTGTAAACCATGATACGAGTTGGGACCGAGAGCCTCTTGGTCCCAGTGCCTCCATGGATGACAATGCTGCTGGCGGCGTCGCTGTCTGTCTCTCACATAGTGCACATAGACGTGGGCCTGTTTTCATGTGCCTGGGTGTGTGAGACTGCACTTCTTTAGGATCAGTACATCCCATTCACTCACGTCAGTTACTTTCTTTCTGTATTTAGTATTAGTTACTACTCCGTTGGTTATCATACTCCCCGCTGGGTCTCTTAGTAGGAGGGGTTGGGTTCTAGTCTGGAGTTGGTATGTGTGCTGCTGAACAGGTCTGCATAGGGCGTCAAATACAGTCAATACTGAATGAGGGAAAGAGGCTAGTGAAGTAGAACAGGACAAAAAGGGAAAAGGAATAATATATAGCAATGTCCTCTTATTTTATTTGCGATGATTGTTAGGAAAAGCCCCTACTACCAAGATACATACTATTAGCGCTAAGAGACCCTCCACGATTGATAGATGTGGAGACGACGTGATTGAGTCACTTGCTGCAGTGCACTCAGTGTTGAGGTCCAGGCTACTTTCAATGGTCATGAGTTTAAGCTACTCTTCTCTGCTCCAGCCTGCTCCCTCCATGCACCACTCTGCTCTGTCACTCACAACACCTCACTCTGGTGTTAGATCTCTCCAACATGTTTACAGGCCTGCTCGTAGTTCATTTCAATGGGAGAGTGGATTGGTGGACTGGTTTAGAGCAACTTGGTGCTGACTGGATCACACACCAACACAAGTCCAAAACAAACAGAGAATCCATAGTTAGGGGTGCTGCAGTGCCTTTGGGAAAGGAAGTGGGGAAAGGATAATATAACCAAACTGCTTACAGGGGTCATACACTTCTGTACCAAGGGTTCTGTTCATTTCCTTTTGTGCATGCCTTTGTGTCACACTACACTTTTTTAAAAGGGTTATTTTTGTCTAATCAGTTGGAGTACCAGAATTCTCTTTTAAAACTAAAGGTCATTCTTGCACTCAATAGTATTATTTTTTATATACAAAACCTTAAAATACTTGTTTTATTAATCTTTGCATGTAGTTCTATCCAATACATTGTAAATGTATGTATTTTAGTTTAAGCTTTCTTTTTACTTTTGGTATGTCATTTTAGTAGGGTGTGTCAAATTTAACTGCAATATCTTTTCATGTATTATCAAAATACTTGCTTTGTCTTGTTTCCTCCTACCGTCTTTGAATAAATAAATTGAGAAAAAAAGCATTCTGCACTGAGTATATGGAATGTTTTGGTAATAAAATGCTCAACTTATACTGCTTGGATGCCAAAATGTTAATGCATGTAAAGAGGGTGGATTTTACACTAATTATAATTTTTTACCTTTGTTTCGTGTTTTGGCTTGTAACATTGAATAGGTTTAGGATGAAAGGTGGCAGTGTAGCTCTTTCCAAAGCACCAACACAGACAAACACAAGTAGTTCCAGTGTGTGTTTTTAATGTATTAAGTATTCATCGGGTTCAAAGCATTGTTCTCATATTAGTACTTCCACATGTCACAGACCACAGTTTAGATAAATAAACCACAGGTAATAGAGAAGGGGAAAATCCTTATTTCTATGTCAACTTCTGTAACAACAGTCTGATGCCAAGCACTGGCAGCAGACGCTAGGGGACACATTCACAGCACGCACACCATGTCATATTGTACAAACATCAGTGATACAGACCTCACAGTCAGAAAAGGCCATGGAGAGCAGTACACTCACCCTCCGGACTCAGGAGTCACAATCTCCTCCGTCAGGACAGTGCACATTCAGCTTACAGTATGGCTGAGGTCAGGGCAGCAGTTGAAGTGCCACAGACAAAAGGCAGAAAAACCTATTCTCTGCGTAGAGACTATTCCCTATATAGAGACCTACAAATGTAGTGAACTATAGGGGGAATAGGTTGAGATTTTCATTTGAAGCCAGTGCATACACAACCTAATTTCTCCTCCAGCTTAGTGTGTATTGATGAGTTGGTTGTAGACATGCTCCAGTATCTGAGAGTAGGCCTGGTCTTTGGGTGCATGGCCGCTCAGAGAGCCCTGAGGATGAGAGAGAGCGAGAAACCAAACCGGTGAGGAGGAAATCTCTGAAGGACATATCCTAACTGGAGATGAACATGCATGACTCGAACTTCACGCAACTGTATTGATATCCATGAGAGATTTGTGTGATAATTTGGATAACGCGCACAGATCACAAGTTTGTATCTGGCCCTAAGTGAAAGGCCAAAAAGCATATAATAAGGAATTAGAACAAAAAGTTAGTTGGTATGCGGTTTCCTGTTATTAATGAGTTCTTATATGAGCAGACCTTGATTTTGTCCATCATGGTGGTATCAGGACACCAGAACTGATGGAACTGCACCAGGTCAGGGGCTACCCTGTAGAAGTCCACCAGCAGCATCTGGAACAATAATTGAACACAGTAAGAACAGGTGACAAAATGGCCAATGGCCTAACATTGAATTTATTTGCATAGGTATGGTTACTATGATTATAACTATACTGAACAAAAACAAACGCAACATGTAAAGTGTTGGTCCCATGTTTCATGAGCAGAAGAAAAAAAAAGCTTATTTCTCTAAAATGTTTTGCACAACTTTGTTTACATCCCTGTGAGCATTTCTCCTTTGCCAAGATAATCCATCCACCTGACAGGTGTGGCATATCAAGAAGTTGAATAAACAGCATGATCATTACACAGGTGCACCTTGTGCTGGGGATAAAAGGCCACTCTAAAATGTGCAGTTTTGTCACACAACACAATGCCACAGATGTCTCAAGTTGAGGGAGCATGCAATTGGCATGCTGACTGCAGGAATGTTGCCAGAGAATTGAATGTTAATTTCTCTACCATAAGCCGCCTCCAACATCGTTTTATAGAATTTTGCAGTATTTCAAACCGGCCTCACAACCGCAGACCATGTGTAAACACGCCAGCCCAGGACCTCCACATCCGGCTTCTTCACCTGCGGGATCGCCTGAGAATAGTCACCCGGACAGCTGATGAAGCTGAGGAGTATTTATTTCTGAAATAAAGCCCTTTTGTGGAGAAAAACAAATTTTGTTTGGCGGGCCTGGCTCCACAGTGAGTAGGTCTATGCCCTCCCAGGCCCACCTCCCTGCGCCCCTGCCCAGTCATGTGAAATCCATAGATTAGGGCCTAATGAATTTATTTCAATTGACTGATTTCCTTATATCAACTATAAAAAAAAAAAATAATAATAATTGAAATTATTGCATGTTGTGTTTATATTTTTGTTCAGTATAAGTTTGCAAGCAGTACCATCTCATTCAGGACATCACTGGTTAGGAAGTTATCTTGTACATAGGTCACCTCCACCGCCACAGGGATGCCATAGTCATTGGGCCTTTGCTGTGGATGGAAGAATGGTGATAAGTAAGTGTTATAGATGTTTACCTTGTCTTAGAGGAATATGTTCTTATTCATTAAGGCATGTACTACCACTGCACTCACCTCAGGGGGTGGCACTACCCAGAACGGCGTTATAGTGGACGCCACACCCTGGTTCCCATGGTAATAGGGGCCTAAAAATCAGGGACACATTGGAATGTTAGTTCAGTGTGTGGTTATTTTCATTTTCTATTTGAAACCGTTTTCTCCCGTTGGTGCCAACTGATTACGAGAGCTCCAGGCCCTGTGTCCAAGCGCAGTACAGACCACAGATGATGCCCAGGCATGGCTGGAAGCCATTGCTGCTCCCCTGGAGCCTCAGCTGGTGGTCCATCTGGGAGTCGATGTCCTGCAGGGACGGCAGGGCGGGGCCCCGAGGATGACTGTGGTACCAGCCCACCAATGACAGCCCTCGCATGAACAGATTCTGGCAAATCTGTAAGATAATTGGAAGAAGAGACCATTTGTATTTCACACAAACATGTATGATTGTAGCCTACTAAGGAATTGACGTATGCTGATCCATATCCTAATATTAACAGTGTTACTAGGGCTTACCTCTTCTTCAACAGCAGAGGCCGAATCTCTATCTGCCAATCGTGTACGACAGGGAAATGCTCTTAAAACTGTCAGAACTGCAAGCAAAGGGCACAACAGACAAGGCCATGATCATACATGTTGAAGATGGTTACTGTAATGTCAGAGGGGAAGTACATTTTCCTGTTTGCTCACTGTCACTGCTTATGTAGGAAATACTCACGTTGTGTGTTAGTGTCCCATCGTCCTCCGAGGTAGCCCACCACCTCACTGGTGGTCAGGTGACAGTGGAAATCCTGAGGGCACACAATCACACTTTTGTCAATTTCCCCCAATAAAACAGATTCAAACCGAAGCCTACACCCCGGTTTCACATTTCCTCTCTTACTACCACTGTATGACTCATGCTTACCATGAGAAGCAGCACGTTGCTGGATACAGCAACATTGAAAGGCTGGAACCTGTTGATGGCTGAGAAAGCTGATAACTCCACCAACGTGTGTGGATCCCTGTCGATATACAGTATGTGTTTGATTATTGTTGAAGCTTACTTATATGCATTACAGAGACAGGCTGGGACGAGCACAATTATACCTTGCAGCATCTCTGGTACCCAGAGTGCAGTATCTGACAGGGATTCGCTCTCTGTCTCCTCTCCTGGGCACAAGGCTGATATCTGTAAAAGAAAGCACATTAGATACATTATCTCTTTCCCATAAAACTCTCTACCATACATAGTTAAAATTACATAATGCCATTTCTCCAGATTCTTGGTGGATTTAAATGTGTCTCACCATGCAGCTCAGGTTTGTTCTTCCTGTTCTTGTCATCTGTCGACACTGCCGTCTTGCCCTCTTCCTCCTCCTCATCTCCCATCTCGTCATCTTCTCCCTCGCTCACCAGGCTCTGACATCACAGGAAGAGAGAGGGTGTGAGATGCCAGTATTCATACTAACAGTCTTCTACAGCAGTTCTCTCCCTCCCAATCTCCCTTTTTCACCATCTCCTTTTTTCCCTCAAGAGCTTTTAGTTTCCGCTTCAATAAACCTCCATCGCTTCCTTTTACTACCCCTCTTTCCCACCCCACTCTTTTCCTCCTCACCACCATCCATCTCTCCCTCCTCACCATGTCTGCGCTGGGCTGGTACTTGTGCAGCCAGCTGGTCTTGTACTGCACTAGTTTCTGGCCCCGGTAGCGCACCGAGGCCCATCCACAGCCTGACTTCTTGGCAGGGTTGACCAGGCGCTTGCAATGTGTGGCCCAGGCACTGGGAGAGTTGAAGATCTGCCCTGTCTCCACCCAGCGGATCTTCCCATCATTCAACAGGTCACCTACAAACTTCTTACCCTGGGGAGAGAACAGGTAGGGAAGGATGCAATTAGGCTGACAAAGGCTTATAACATATGTAGCGTTTGTAATAACCATCATTACTAGACAGTGTAGGAACATGTATTTTCAGGTAGTGTACAGTAATCTGTTATTACCAGAAAGTGTATAAATATCTACTATTATCTTATTACCAGGTAATGTATAGACATCTACTATCAACTACTGTATTTTTACCAGGTAGTGTATGGACAGCACTCCATCCCCAGGATCAACCAGGCCATCCTTCAGCAGCACTCTCAGGGTGATGCCTCGCCTAGTCAGCAGGGAGCCACGCCCTGAAGGGGTCCTTAGATCAGACTCCTCTCCTCCACTCAGCTCCTCCTCCTCTTCGTCTCCTCCCTCCTCCACCACCTGCGGAGACAAGGGTGGCTCAGAGCCTGAAAACACACACACATTAAATGTTATGTATGATGCATTTGTAGGTCATGTATACAATAGAAAGATGAGCTCTTAGAGAGAGGAACCACTCTTTATTACAATGTAACAAAAACATGTCCAAATGAAAACATGATAATGTGCCATGACCTTGACATGAAATGAGGAACCAAAGATGGTCATTAATCCAAAATAAAATATGATATCCTTGAGTACAAACGATTCCCTCTAAACTTGCTTAGAACAGGGCAGCACGGCTGGCCCTTAAATGTACACGTAGAGCTAACATTAATTATATGCATGTAAATCTCTCATGGCTCAAAGCGGAGGAGAGATTGACTTCATCAGTACTCTTTTGTAAGAAGTGTTGACATGCTGAATGCACCGAGGTGTCTGTTAAACTACAAGCACACAGCTCAGACACCCATGCATACCCCACAAGACATGCCACCAAAGGTCTCTTCACAATCCCCAAGTCAAGAACAGACTATGGGAATCACACAGTACTAGGTAGAGCTATGGCTACATGGAACTCTATTCCACACCAGGTACTTGATGCAAGCAGTAGAATCAGATTAGAAAAAAAACAGATAAAAATACACCTTATGGAACAACGGGGACTGTGAAGAGACACACACACAGGCACATGCTTACACATGATAAGACACACACAACACAGGTAGTAGAGTAGTGGCCTGAGGGAACACACTTAATGTGTTGTGAAAAGTGCTATGAAATGTAATTTAATGTAATATTTTAAAATTGTATATAACTGCCATAATGTTGCTGGACCACATGAAGAGTATTTGCTGCCTTGGCAGCAGCTAATGGGGACACTTAATAAATACAAATAAAAATAAAAATACAGGGGTCATGACATCAGAGGTCACGAAATCACCCACTGACCCACATAAATCCCTGTCACAGTTTAAATGTAGTAATAATCTGGAGGACATGTTACATTTAGAGCTGTTTGACATAGCTAATTAGTTGCCACTTGGGATAATTGTGTTAGCCCTAATTTACGTTGAGGCCTTTGTGTGACACCTTCCTTTTGTATGTTCAGTAAGAAACCAAAAACGCTGAAGAAATTCCACAGGGATAAAACAATAGCCTACTGATTTGATTTCATTTGCTATTTTATTAATTACCACTATTAAAATTTAATTAAATATGTATGCGCTTTGTTGTTTTTCTGGCTATTGGTTATTCTGCATTTCTCCGCAGCACGAGGCCTGCTGCTCGAGATTAATTTCACCGAGTATTATAATTAAAATCACTATTTTATCATTCTCACCCATTTCTCTGAAAGCGTCGGAGAGCGGCTTTATTTCCAACTCCGCCAAGAGGTTCTCTTTTCGGGGCACTTTAGAGCAATGCACAGAATAGGTTCAATAAACACAATTTGCCACACTGGCTATTATTCAAAAACATAAAATGAAGGCGTCTGTATCTGCAGTGTAGTTTCCTTGTTGTGTTGCTTTAATGTCAATTCCCCTCCCCTTTCTTTCTCTCACTCCCGTCCTTGTCACTCTCCCCGTAAACAAAAGCGATGTTTCTTTGATCCTATGTCTCATCAGCTACTATTCGGCTACTACTATGCAATGTCCACTCGGTATCGGAAATAGTTTGATATAGTCCAAATATATATTTATCTATAAATTAGTAATTACATGGTAGAAATAGATCATCAGTTTTTAAATTCCTGCTTCCGGAAAGATAGTGTCGCTCGGTGCTTTGAGACAGCCGCCTATGTACGTGGCCAGTCAGTCCATTCGATGATTCTAGCAAAGCGAAAATAAAAAAAACATTTAATTTCTGGCATTTATAAACACGTCCAACAAGTAGCCAAATATACATTTATATTTGTAAACCTATGTAAAATAAGTTAACCTTGTCCAAACCTCATCATCCCTCATCATCAATTCCCCTATATTTAGCCACTAGAGAATCTCCTCCTCTTACAGTCAGTCCCACGCTCCCCCTCGTCTCTTTCCTCCTTTGCGAGATTCCTCTATCTCGAAAAGGAGCAAATTAACAAAACAAATCCGGTGGGGGGCAGCAAACCTCAACCGACAAGTACATCTTCACTGTGACGAAAGAGCTCGCCAGCTTGTAGCCCAGTCCTAAAACCAGGACATTAGTTACCTCTGGTTCGTTCATCCATTCCTATAGGGAACAATAATGGGGAAAGAATAGGTTTTGGGATAAACGCCGAAAATAAGGTATGAGGTTAACACAGGCTTAGGAGATATTGTACGCTTTGAGCTTAATCGCCTAAATAAGTAGTCTAATTAAAACTTCAACTATAGTGAGAAACGTTTTATTTTATTTTATTATGGTAGTTCCTGCACTCACCGAAACTTTTTTGTAAAAACGTCTGTGCGCTTCCTCATCTGGAAAAAGCGTTTAGTATCGAGTGGGCGTGTTTTGGCGACAGACACCTGACCTTCCTCAAGTGACACCTGCAGTACTAAATCGACAATTCAATGGACAAGGCAATTGTTTCCAGTCAAGATTTCAGATGATACTTGCGGACATAAAACCTTCTCAAAGATCAACCAGATCTCGTGGCTCTTCTCTGACAGGGCCTATCGATTTCTTATATTCTTCTTTTTTTTTTGGTTCACTTCTTCCAGCCATAAGTCCACTCAGGTGTTGTCAAACCACTTAACCAGGAGAGCGGGGAATCACTGTCCCCGTGCGAAACTCTTCATCGCGCTCGGCACTGATGGCGGCCACCAATCGAGCTGGGCGACAGCGCAACCATCTTCCTCATTGCTACTACGAAGGATACCTGGAAAAAAGGTCATTTGAAGACAAGGTATGAGGATGATGCTACTTTATGTAGGAATAATTCAATACACTATGGTCAGACAGGCTTCCTGTGTAGATTAAGACACCACGAAATAATCAAACAAATAAGTGACTTACTGTAACGTGCTATATATTTTCATGGGGCCCAAAATCCCTGGCGGCGCCCCTGTCTGTGTGCCTCCAGCCGACAAACTAAACTTCCGAATATTTCCTACACAGTTACGCTTACACATACATGTGTTGTAGCATGCTAGATAGCTATTGTCTGTTTTCTGTAAACAACATGGAGATGTGGCCCTGTGGGAACACGAACCCTATAAAGTGTGTAGTAATTTAACATTCAGTATTACATTTTTTTTGACGATATGTTCCTTATGATTCCAAAACCATACCATAAGTGATGCGGGTTAACGTTCAGAATGAGCGTCCGGGCTCTTACCAAAACACCCCTGGCCAGAAGATACCTTCATGAATAAAAGCTAAAGGTGGTTAACCTCTGTGGGTTACAGGTAGACTAACGACTGTATAATGGGCAAAGCCTTCAATCACGTGACCGCATTCATTACTACGAAGACTCTAGCTGAATTCCAAACACTTGACACACCCTCAAATTAAGTGGACACTTCTGATGACGTATCGTGACGTCTGACGAGTATACACTTGCAGGGCAAGGAGGAAGGAATTATTTTTTAAATAGACCGCCCTTTCCCGAAAATGTATTCATCCCGCGATGATTGTGTTTTTAGCCACTGGTAGCTTGTGGGTGCTTTATATGCGCTACAGTCAATTATGATCGCATGTCTACTTATATTAACTATATAATTATTACTACGCCTACTGTATGATAGCTAGCAACTTAATTAGCTAACATTTGCCTGCCTAGCTGGAACTTCTGAAGGAGGGACATTTTTCTATTTCAACAATTTCCAAAAGTCAACCAAACAAAAACATTACTTTTATGAGACGTGTTTAACTTATTTACATTCGTTTTTACTTACACTTGTATGTTGACTTCTCCATATTGACACTGAGGTTTAAAGTTTTGGCGGACTTTTCTTAGCGGATGTACAATCATTGCGAATTGAATGATGGGGCGTTTCAGGCCCCGAAGTGAACGTAACTCGATCAAAAACGAGGGCTGAGGGGCTTACGTTTAGCTATCGTTTGGACCGACGGCCATGATGGTGACGGGGATTCCCCCAAGGGCATAAGGCGAGGGTAAGTGGAGGAGGGTGTGTCTTTTTATGAATTTGAAACGCAGCCGCAATATAACATTTGAAGTCTGTTAAGATGGCATCTCATGGTCTGCATTTACACAGGCAGCCCCAATTCTGATATTTGTTCCACTAATTGGTCTTTTGACCAATCACATCAGGTCTTTTTCAGAACTGGTCTGATTGGTCAAAAGACCAATTAGTGAACAGAAGCCTAGTTCAAGACAACTCGGAAATTCCGAAATGTATGACTTGGAAACTAGTTGTTGAAAAATTGGGTCTGAGTTTCCCACTTGGAAAATTATTATCAACCAATAGGAAGCTCTGGGCAAAAACATTTACTTAAATTTGAACTCGGAGGTTCTGAATTTCTGAGTTCTTTAAAGTGGCATAACATGCCCAGTTTGAGCTACTCCAGGAAGTAACGTTGCAAGGTAGCACAGTGCTGCTCCCATTCATTGAGTATCTCAAGTTGAAGGCCGACAGGAGTACTGCAGGCTGCCATTAGTAACTCAATTATCCTTATTTTGTTCTATTTAAAAAATAAATGGTTCAAGGACATGCATCTGGTGTAATGGAAGCAATTATTTGTACCATAATTGTCTTTAAAACAAAATGTAATTACCCAAGGTTGCCATCTTCCCATTCACTGTCACGGATGATCCTGTTTTCTGAAAACAATAGCTGCAGTACTGTGGTCTGGCTTGAACTTCTTGGCTTCATTGAGAGGGGCATTGAGAGGTCTTACAATGTTTTATGTCTCTGAATATGACTGGAATTTAGTCAAGATTTCTATTTATTATGGATCCCCGTTAGCTGCTGCCAAGGCAAAATCCATGTGTATGTGTGTATAGTCTGTATGTTATCATGTATGCATGTCTGTGCCTATGTTTGTTGCTTCACAGTCCCCGCTGTTCCATAAGGTGTATATTATCTGTTTTTTGTTGTTTTTTTTAATAAAAATTTACTGCTTACATGAGTTACTTGATGTGGAATAGAGTTCCATGTAGTCATGGCTCTATGTAGTACTGTGCGCCTCCATAGTCTGTTCTGGACTTGGAGACTGTGAAGAAACCTCTGGTGGTATGTCTTGTGGGGTATACATGGGTGTCTGAGCTGTGTGCCAGTGCTACCCTGTTCTGAGCCAATTGCAATTATCCCAAGTCCCTCTTTGTGGCACCTGATCACACGACTGAACAGTAGTCCTGTTGTGACAACTAGGGCCTGTAGGACCTGCCTTGTTGATTGTTCTGTTAAGATGGCAGAGCAGCGCTTTATTATGGACAGACTTCTCCCCATCTTAGCTACTGTTGTATCAATATGTTTTGACCATGACAGTTTACAATCCAGTACTCCAAGCAGTTTAGTAACCTCAAATTGCTCAATTTCCACATTATTCATGATAAGATTTAGTTGGGGTTTAGGGAATGATTTGTCCCAAATACAATGCTTTTAGGTTTTGAAATATTTAAGGCTAACTTATTCCTTGCCACCCATTCTGAAACTATCTGCAGCTCTAAGTGTTGCAGTCATTTCAGTCGCTGTAGTAGCTGAAGTGTATAGTGTTGAGTCATCCGCATTACTCAAAGCCAGTGGCATGTCGTTAGTAAATATTGAAAAAGTGCGGGCCTAGATAGCTGCCCTGAGGAATTCCTGGATTGTTGGATAGGCTTCCATTAAAGGACACCCTCTATGTTCTGTTGGACAGGTAACCATATCCACAATATAGCAGGGGGTGTAAAGCCATAACACACAGGTTTTTCCAGCAGCAGACTGATCGATAATGTCAAAAGCCGCACTGAAGTGTAACAAAACAGCCCCCACTATCATCAATTTCTCTCAGCCAATCATCAGTTATTTGTGTAAGTGCCGTGCTTGTTGAAGGTCCTTCCCTATAAGTGTGCTGAAAGTCTGTTGACAAATTGTTTTTACTGTAAAATAGCATTGTATCTGATAAAACAAAAGTTTACTAAAGGTTGGTAACAGGCTGATTGGTTGGCTATTTGAGCCAGTAAAGGGTAAAGGTAGGGGAATGACTTTTGCTTCTATCCAGGCCCAAGGGCACACATTTTTTAGTAGGTTTAAATTGAAGATATGGCAAATAGGAGTGGCAATATCGTCCGCTATTATCATATACATTTTCCATCCAAGTTGTCAGACCCTGGTGGCTCTTCATTGTTGATAGACAATAATCATTTGTTCACCTCTTCTACACTCACTTTACAGAATTCAAAATTACAATGTCTTTCATAATTTGGTCAGATATACTTGGATATGTAGCGT
Organism: Thymallus thymallus; assembly: GCA_023634145.1. NCBI lineage: Eukaryota > Metazoa > Chordata > Actinopteri > Salmoniformes > Salmonidae > Thymallus > Thymallus thymallus. The sequence continues at coordinate 24,710,780 of CM042393.1, forward strand.
TTGTTGCTGGCATGTCATGCCTAAGTTGGCTCATCTTGCCAATTTAAAAAATCATTAAAGTAGTTGTATCAGTGGGTTTTGTGATGAATGAGCCATATGATTCAATGAATGATGGAGTGGCGTTTGCCTTTTTGCCCAAAATTTCATTAAGATGTTCCAAAGCTTTTTACTATCATTATTTGTCATTTATCTTTGTTTCATAGTGTAGTTTCTTTTTATTCAGTTTAGTCACATGATTTCTCAATTTGCAGTATGTTTGACAGTCAGTTGTGCAGCCAGACTTATTTGCCATCATGTGACGATAATTAAACATTATGAAGGGCATACATGCTTGCTTTTTTTTTTTCTTATTCTGTAGCTTGTATCGATGAGCCTATTGGTATGAGCACAACATTGAGGGATCAGTTGTTGTAACCTGGACAGCCGCTAGTGGTCGCTATTTACCTGTCTTTTGACGGAGGGGTATTTACCTCTCACACTACGAGGTCTGGAGCCTGCTGGTTTTCTCTTCTACCTGATATTTGCATGCACTATCGACTGGATGTGATCTGCCCAGCCAGTAATACACTCGTGTCCCTCTGTGACTGGTTCGTACATAAAACATCCTCCATTCAGGCTGCAACGTTGGGATGCCAAAGACCAGACAACATATACTTTGGCGAACCTTGGGGCTATTGTTGTTGACTGTGGAAGAATGGCTGTTCCAGATGCGTAATTGACATCTCACTAATGTGTGGAATGAGCCTGGTACACTACTTGAGCAAGCTGGAATTTCCTGTAAGATTTCCTATCGTCATGGTACAACACAAAAGCCTGTCGAGATGTCCGGCAAGTCGTCGAAGTGAAATTGCGCTGACACCTGATTTTTCACTTGAAATGTGTGCCAAACAAACCATAAGCTTTTATAAGTTTAACAAACCATAGAACTCTATGCTAGTGATAGAGGGCAGGAATAAATAGTTACATATCAAAATATTGTTTTTGCGCTAGTTGGCTGTACCTGCACCAAAACGTCATAGTTTGTTCTCCATCTTCTTTTAGGAAGCCAATTTTGTTTTCAGGACTTTTATTTCTATGACTGATCAGATTTATGGTGAGCAACATGTTTAGAACATCGAATCGCAATAAAATCACCATATCAAATCGCAATACATATAGAATCATGATATTTGCAATACATATATCGATTGACACAATAATATCCCTGTGAGCCAAATTACTGAACATTTAGTATGCTATATGGAACAATTGAAGTTTGCTTGTCTTATGCCATTAACGTTTGTCTGGATTCCCCTGAAGGACAGCAGTCTTTGCACCCACAATTAATCCCCTTCTTTCTTACCTTTTTTTTAAGCCGTATTCACCTGGCTGAAGTTGAGACATTGTCTTACTGTTTGCGATAACCCATTAGCCAGGAATATTGTGATTAACTCGGGTAACTAACACAAATGTTTGCATGCAGGCTCTAGTACTAGTATGTGTGCTATGGGTGGAGCATACATTATAAATGGTTTCTGGTAAATGTGTAGGGTGTTTTTTTTTTTTTTTTAATTTTTTTTTTTTTATTCTCTCTGAAGGAGCCAAGGGATGTCATAGAGACCAAACTGGTTAGACTACTTATTGCCACAAGGCTATAACGTTAGAGCCGGCTGGTGTGACAGATTAGATGACGGGTCTTAATTATTATCTTCTTTGCTGTATTGTCCTATTTGAGCATCGGGCTGGGCTTTAGACATGACTGGATGATATGTGGTTGTTTTCCTCATCTGTCATTCAGCTTGTTCTGTTATTTACCACCAGAGTCGTTCTATGTCATTTCAGCAAGCCATGAAACCCACCATCTCAGATTATGACATTTTCTGTAGTTAGAAACAGGTAATTTTATCTCTGAGATATTAAGATAATTGATTGAACCCAAATTGGCCCTTTTTAAAAATGTAATAGGATTTAGATAATATTCAACAAAAAAGTACCAAACATCTGATTTGGACCAAACCTTTTCCTACCAATGAGGAAGACATGAGGAATCTCCTGTCACATAAAGGTAGGCTTGATGGGAACTAGACACGGTCAGTCAGTTCAACAGAATTTTACATGAATTACACTGGGAGAACAGTTCTCAAGAATATTACACAACTATACTGACATAAGCTGGAATTCACTATATATAGTTAATCGCATTATTCTTGTAAATTGGCCTCTGTCTTTATGGTGTCATACAATGTGTAACAGCCATTGTTTTGGGAATCTCCCACCATCTCTGTATGTCTAGGCATCTCGGAGACTATGGACATGCTTGTGTGGGAACACTCTTTTCTTCTTCAACAACACCAACGACAACGATGTGAGTTAACTGGAAGCAATGGGCAAGAGAAGGGGCCTACAATGGGACAAGTGGGACAATAGATAGAGGAAAGAGCAGTTGTTGATGTATTTGGGTGGTGAGCACTCCCATTTGTCACTCTATACTCATTTGTGGGTGTTTTCAACAGTATGTGGAGAAACTGGAGCTCCGTGACCTTATCTCCTTGACGGATGACTGCAGTCGGGACAGAAACCTGGAGGCAGCCAGACTCATCCTGCGCATGGCGGATGGGGAGAGCAAAATCACTGTAAGGACATGGGTGACTATTTTCCTTTTTGTTTTGCATTACTATTGTTTTTCTCAATGGTTTAATGGGTTCTCTCCCTCCCTCTACAGGCCCCAAGTCTAGAGGCTCGAGAACTATGGAAAGGTTTCATCTACTCTGTAGTTGAGGTTAGTGAAACTTGATACAGCTAATTCACTGTCATACCACATATGGCTCAGTAGGCTAGTTTTCCTGGTAATACCTGGTCAGTAAACCCTTCTTATAAAAAACACAAAGGGACTTTATCCAATCTTTGCAGGGATTATAATAACACTTATCAAATCACATTATTATTTTTATTATTATATATTTTTTTGTTATTTTACCCCCATTTTTCTCCCCAATATCGTGATATCCAATTACAATATTGTGTCATCGCTGCAACTCTCCAACGGGCTCCGAAGAGGCGAAGGTCGAGTCATGCGTCCTCCGAAACATGACACGCCAAACCGCGCTTCTTAACACCCGCTCGCTTAACCCGGAAGCTAGCTGCACCAATGTGTCGGAGGAAACACCGTTCAACTGACGACTGAAGAAAGCCTGCAGGCACCCGGCCCGCCACAAGGAGTCGCTAGAGCGTGATGAGCCAAGTAAAGCCCCCCCGGCCAAATCCTCTTCTATCCCGGACGATGCTGGGCTAATTGTGCGCCACCGGGATCAAACCCCTGGCTGTAGTGACGCTGCGATGCAGTGCCTTAGACCATTGTACCACTCAGGAAGCCCAAATTACACTTTCTTATGATTGCACGTTTTAATTAAGCCTGACCTCTCCTTTCTCCTCCTCTTTTCTACCCTCTTTATTCACTTTCAGTCTCGTCTTGGCTCACTTCCCATGTCTCAAGCTGCTCTCGCTGGCATGCACAGGCAATTATATAATGCCAATAAATACATGACATAATATTATACTATCTGTCTGTGGGGAATTTGATGAAACCTCATTGGCCACAATGGCATCATGGCACACACCTTAGTCAATATTGCCTCAAGCATTTCCAGTGTTTCATGGCCTTTGGTCTAAATGAATGTAAATACTCCTTGTCTCTCCCTCCAGCTGTCAGTGCCCAGCTCATTCAACCTACTGCCAGGCCAGATCCACATGATGAGAGAGACTGTAGAGAAAGAGAGGGAGAGACGGAAGACCCTGTCCCCTACCCCTGCTGCAGCATCCAGCTCCAACCTTTACCTCAGTCTCATAGGGGACATGCCTGCGTGAGTGCTCCATGTACATTAGAAAACTAGGGGACAAAGGTGCTGGTAGCCAGAGGTTTACACTGGCTCTTTACTGGTGTCTGGCTAGCTCTGTTTGCCCAATGTGTTCTACTGTTCAGATGTGCTACATGTGAATGTTCTGTGTGCAGGTGTTTCCAGCCCATTTCTCGTACAGACGCAGAGTTAACGTTGGAAAGACACTCTGATCGTGGGAACCTGCTGCTACGGCCCAGTAGGGACGGCACCTCATTGGCTGTCACCACTCGACAGGACCTCAATGGGTATGCTCCCTCATTTCCTGACAATGACGTATTTAGTACAATCAAAGAAAATACACGTCACATGATCATTTGATTATTAGTCCATGAAAGCAACACACATGCTGAATTAAGTGAAGGAAAGCCCATACTTATTTGTAAATGTGACAGATTGCTTATAATTAATGTGCCACTCATTGATACTATCTATCTCTTCTGTTAGGTCTGTGTTCAGACACTACCACGTGACTAGGAAACATGACGGAGGATACACCATCGATGTAGAGACTCCAGTGAGTGTTTCAAAGGGATTCTTGCTACCTCGTTCCTGAATACACCTTCTTGTCCACTGCCACAGACAACACTTTAAACACAATACTTTAAATAGTTTTTATTTGTCTAATAGAACATAACTTTCTATAAATTGATTATTTTCTTTTCTTTTTGACATAACTATTTCACACTTTTCCTCATTCTAAACTTATGAATGGTAATTCTTGTTATGACCCTACAGAGGCATTGAACCTCAGGTTAACCCAATGTGAGGGAGTGATAAGGAAGACATTGATTAAATATTCCACAGGGCAAAAAAACAAGATTGTCTTTGCCTGCAACTGTTTTCTCCTGAAAAACAGACAAATCAATCACCATGATAATACATCTTACCTTTATTGGTGCTTTTTGAAGTTATGACCTGGATAAGGCCTTAGTTCTGCTTTAGCCAATCTCTGAGCACTTTACTCTGATTCCTGGCACAGAGTGCATGGTAAATGTTTCTCTAAATGGACCATATTGAGTGTTTTCAGCTGTTTCACTGTATTTACAGTATGAGGTGGTGTATGTTAATGATGATGGTTCTGCCTGTAGATCACCTGTGCCACACTGCATGATGTCATCAACTGTCTGGTGGACAAGACTAATGGAACTCTGACACCCTTCATTATGGAAGGACCCTACGAAGAGAGCATCAGTAAGACGGATCACACCACTTTCTACTGCTCTCTTTCATTCGCTCCATCTTACATTCTGTCATGTTCTTTCACATTCTTCCTCGTTTTCTCTCTCTCTCTCTGTTTTCCCTCACGCTCATTCTCTGTTTTCCCTCTGTTTATGTTCATTGTCCATCATGAGTTAAATATAACTCTGGCTTGATAGTTCATGCCCTCGGTCTCCTCAGTGTTTATTCAGGCAAATGGGGAGAATGGAGAGAAGGGTCTGCAGTGTATCCCTGCTCTACCTCCCAAACCAGGTATACATACCTCCCTTACCTTGACCCTGTTAACAAACACACGCACCCACACCTTTACAATGTCGCTAAATGCACTTGACCGCTTATAGCTCTCATTCAAATTAGGAATTGGAGGTAGTTGCCACTAACACACATTTTTTTGACAAGTAGACAAGACGGGTAGTACATTTGTGTCATGTTAGACGCTATCTGACAAGACAATGGGAAAGGGTCTGATCCTAGATCTACTTGGCAACTTCTATCTCAAGCTTGTTTTGCCTTTAGTAAGGAACATATTCAATGAGTTGTTATGCTAAAGAGGAGATAAAAGGAATATTGTGTTTTAATCCCAGGTCCAAAAGAGCATGTACCAACTGGAAAGCCTGAGTCGGATGAAGGAGAGAGCCTTTATCTCAATGACACCCGTGAGTTCTATCCTCTGTTCTCTTCCCCTCTGTCTTCAAACACACTTCAAGTATGATTTAAACCCTCACCCTCGGATGCTATTCTTGTCTGTGTTTTTCCAGAGAAAGAAAAGGAAGAAGACACTACTGTACAGCCTGCTCATCACTCTCAGACTCCTCCCACATGCTTTCGTCTGCCAAGTGAGTCCCACTATCTTAAAACTACTGGTACCGTACTATAACAACTTCACACCAAGGTTATTGTAGTAAAATTGGAAAAAAGAGATTTAGTAAACTGCAGTAGTGGAAAAAGTATCTAATTTGTCATACTCAAGTAAAAGTGAAGATACCTTAATAGAAAATGACTCAAGTGAAAGTCACCCAGTAAAATACTGAGTAAAATTCTAAAAGTATTTGGTTTTAAATATACTTAAGTATCAATATTAAATGTAATTGATAAAATATACTTAAGTATAAATCATAATTTCAATTTCCTTCTATTAAGCAAACAAGCATTCAAAATATAACGAGTACTTTTGGGTGTCAGGGAAAATGTATTGAGTAAAAAGTACATTATTTTCTTTAGGAATGTAGTGAAGTAAAAGTTGTAAATAATTAGTAAAGTACAGATACCCAAAGAAACGACTTAAGTACTTTCAAGTATTTTTACTTAAGTACTTTTCACCACTGGTAAACTGAAATAAAGAAAAACATTTTTAAAACTATACTGAAACTTATCTTTGACTGCAAAATAAAATAAAAACCTTCATAAATTGTTGTTTTTTTACTTTGGACAAAACTAATGGGGGTTTCATGTGGTGCAGCGGTCTAAGGCACTGCATCTCAGTGCTAGAGGCGTCACTACAGACACCCTTGTCAGTTAAGAACAAATTCTTATTTACAATGACTGCCAACACCAGCCAAACCTGGACGACACTGGACAAATTGTGCGCCACCCTATGTGACTCCCAGTCATGGTCGGTTGTGATTCAGTCTGGATTTGAACCAGGTTGTCTGTAGTGACGCCTCTAGCACTGAGATGCAATGTCTTAGACCACTGCGCCACTAAACTGAATTTTATATTCCAATAAAATTGAATATAAAATCACAACTAATAACCTTACCTCAGCCATTTAACAAACTGAAAGATATGTCATGAACTATGTACTTGAAGCGTATAGAGGAGCAAGGTTTTGAAACATTGTGTTTTATGTTTCAGTGATGATGCCCCGTCAGACCCCCCATTTGCCCCATCAGATATCTCTGCCAAGTGAAGAGCTGCTCCGCTGTGGTGAGCAGCCTGTTGTCTTACAAAGACAATTATTGACTCTTTTTTTCACAACAGATTGTTTTCGTGGTCTTAATAGATACAGTGCATTCGGAAAGTATTCAGACCCCTTGACTTTTTCCACATTTTGTTACGTTACAGCTTTACTCTAACATTTTTAAAACCAGGCTTCCCGAGTGGCGCAGCGGTCTAAGGCAGTGCTTGAGGTGTCACTATAGATCCAGGTTCGATCCAAGGCTGTGACCGGGAGACCCATGAGGCGGCGCACAATTAGCCCAGCGTCGTCCGGATTAGGGGAGGGTTTGGCCAGCCGGGATTTCCTTCTCTCATTGTACTCTAGCGACTCCTTGTGGCGGGCCGGGCGCCTGCAATCTGATCTCGGTCGCCAGCTGGACGGTGTTTCCTCCGACACATTGGTGTGGCTGGCGTCCGGGGTTAAGCAATCCTTGAGATGTTTCTACAACTTGGAGTCCGCCTGTAGTAAATTCAGTTGTTTGGACATGATTTGGAAAGGTCCCACATTGTCTGTAGAGCTGTGAGACAGGAATGTGTTGAGGCACAGATTTGGGAAGGGTACCAAAACATTTCTGCAGAATTTAAGGTACCTAAGAACACAGTGGGCTCCATCATTCTTAAATGGAAGAACTTTGAACTTTACCAAGACTTTTCCTAGAGCTGGCCACTTGGCTGAACTGCGCAATCGGGGGAGAAGGGCCTTGGTCAGGGACGATGGGCGATGGGAGAACCTTCCAGAAGGACAACCATCTCTGAAGCACTCCACTAATCAGGCCTTTATGGTAGAGTGGCCAGATGGAAGCCACTCCTCAGTGAAAAGGCATATGACAGCCCGCTTGGAGTTTGCCAAAAGGCACCTCTGACCATGAGAAACAAGATTCTCTGGCTTGATGAAACCAATATTGGACTCTTTGGACTGAATGCCAAGCATCACGTCTGGAGGAAACCTGGCAGCATCCTGCTGTGGGGATGTTTTTCAGCGGCGGGGACTAGTTCAGATCGAGGGAAAGATGAACAGAGCAAAGTATAGAGAGATCCTTGATTACAACCTGCACCAGAGCGCTCAGGACCTCCCACTGGGGCGAAGGTTCACCTTCCAACAGGACAACAACCCTAAGCACACAGCCAAGACAACGCAGGAGTGACTTCGGGATAAGTCTCTGAATGTCCTTAAGTGGCCCGGCCAGGGCCGGACTTGAACCTGATCAAACATCTCTGGAGAGACCTGAAAATAGCTGTGCAGTGACGCTCCCCATCCAACCTAACCAAGCTTGAGTGGATCTGCAGAGAAGAATGGGAGAAATTCCCTAAATACAGGTGTTTCAAGTTTGGAGCGTCATACCAAAGAAGACTTGGAATTTGTAATCTCTCCCAAAGGTGCTTCAACAAAGTACTGAGTAAAGGGTCTGAATATTTATGTAAATGCAATATATTTCATTTTTTTTGTTTTGTCATTATGGGGTATTGAATGTGTAGATTGATTGGGGGGGGCGATTTAATCCATTTTAGAACAAGGCTGTAACGTAACAAAATGCAAGAAAAGTCTTAATACAGTTGAAGTCTGTAGTTTACATGCACTTAGGTTGAAGTCATTAACTAATTTTTCAACCACTCCAAAGATTTCATGTTAACAAACCTATAGTTTTGGCAAGTCGGTTAGGACATCTACTTTGCATGACACAAGTAATTCTTCCAACAATTGTTACAGACAGACTATTTCACTTATAATTCACTATATTCCAGTGGGTCTGAAATGTACATACACTAAATTGACTGTGCCTTTAAACAGCTTGGAAAATTCCAGAAACTTATGCCATGGATTTAGAATCTTCTGATAGGTTAATTGACATAATTGGAGGTGTACCTGTGGATGTATTTCAAAGCCTACCTTCAAACTCAGTGCCTCTTTGCTCGACATCATGAGAAAATCAAAAGAAATCAGCCAAGACCAAGATTTGTAGACCTCCACAATTCTACAAGTCAATAGCAACTATAGTAATCAAGTATAAACACCATGGGACCACGCAGCCGTCATACCGCTCAGGAAGGACACGCAAGCCGAAGAACATCATCCCAACCGTGAAGCACGGGGGTGGCAGCATCATGTTGTGGGGGTGTTTTTCTGCAGGAGGGACTGGTGCACTTCACAAAATAGATGGCATCATGAGGAAGAAAAATTATGTGGATATATTGAAGCAACATCTCAAGACATCAGTCAGGAAGTTAAAGCTTGGTCGCAAATGGGTATTCCAAATGGACAAATGACCCCAAGCATACTTCCAAAGTTGTGGCAAAATGGCTTAAGGACAACAAAGTCAAGGTATTGGAGTGGCCACCACAAAGCCCTGACCTCAATGTGTGGGCAGAACTGAAAAAGCGTGTGCGAGCAAGGAGGCTTACAAACCTGACTCAGTTACACCAGTTCTGTCAGGAGGAATGGGCTAAAATTCACCCAACTTATTGTGGGAAGTTTGTGGAAGGCTACCCTAAACGTTTGACCCAAGTTAAACAATTTAAAGGCAATGCTACCAAATAATAATTGAGTGTATGTACTTCTGACCCACTGGGAATGTGATGAAAGAAATAAAAGCTGAAATAAGTAATTCTCTCTATTATTCTGACATTTTCACATTCTTAAAATAAAGTGGTGATCCTAACTGACCTAAGAATTTTTACTAGGATTAAATGTCAGGAATTGTGAAAAACTGAGTTTAAATGTATTTGGCTAAGGTGTATGTAAACTTCTGACTTCAACTGTACTTTCCGAATGCAATGTACATCATTTTATAAGGCAGTCGACAAAAAAAAAAAAAACGTATCATTGCACCTTGTCTTGTGTGTTAATGTTTTAGGCTATTCTTTTTGGGAATCAGTAAATTAAATTGTTCTCCCTTGTTGTAGGACCTGAGAGGAAGGCCCTGATGCCACCACTGGTGCCCTCTGTTCGTACACCTCGTACCTCCCACTCTACCTCTGTAGATACCCCTGACACCAGGTTGAGAAGCGTCACTGTGACTTCTGTCCCACCCAATGCTGTGGCTCAGAGTAGGTCAACCATCTTTTCTTTTTTACAATCTTTACATTTAGAAGAGTTCCATCCATCTAGAATATGATTTTGAGAGGTAATCCTTCAGGGAACCTGTTGCATATGTATTGTTGAAATGTAAATAAAACCATTCCAAAGTTAAATGCCTAAAAGCTGGTTTCTTGACTCTTGTGTTCCTTTCAGGCATATCTGAGGAGCTCAAGTTGAAGTTGGAGAAGAGGTGGGTGTGTTAACAGTAACCTCTCCTGGCAGCTTAGTCAACCAGCAAGTGGAAAAACCTGCTACAACAATGGCATCACAACAAAATGGGGACACTCCCTCAACATTTCTACTACTACTGACCTAACATGTCACTTTCTCTGGTAGACAGACAGACATGGACTGTGTTTCCCTGTCAGACTCGGCCTCTCTGGCCTCCTCCTGGGCTGGGTTCCTGGGTCTCTCCCTGCTCCTTCTCAGCTGGCTGTGTCAGCTCACTGTAAGATGAATGCCTTATCGATTCCTCCATCCTGTATCGCTTCATCCAAACAGACACTAGCATATTAACAGCCTGTAAATCGCCATGTAAATGTCACATTATCCACACCACGTTTGTATATTTGCACAGTTTTATTGAAAAAGTCTTAACTAGATTTTTTTTTTTTTAAATCTAATCCAATAGGCCTACAGTATCCAATGTTTGTCTAAACCTGCCAGTGTTGTTTTTTTGGTCTTCTGACATGCTAAGATCTATATTTATACTACGATCAATATATTTGTATCTCAATTCTACCACAGACTTTTGTCGAAGGCAATGAAGCCAATGTTTTATTGTCTTTGGATGTATCTTGAATTATATCCGGTCTATTCTTTGTGAGAACAAAATTTATCTGATGTCTTTTAAAAAATGTAGTAGTCTTGACTCCTGAAATGTACTTCTGGTCCTCAATGTACAGTCTGAAACACAGAGCTGTCTTACTGTTTTATTAACTGTGTGACACATACATACTGTAGTGGAAAAATTGAAGGAACATATTTACATTGTCAAATGTTTTAACCCAGGAAGTAAAGTAAAAAAGCTTCTCCAGTGGAAGCTTTAAAGCATTAGGTTATATTCATACGATGCATACCATCAACATGACAACAACGTAGACTGTATTTAAAATAATAGCACCCCAGCACTGAGTTTAGACATCAGGTGACATGAATAAGGACTGGTGTTAACATTGGTAAACACTTGCAGCAACAACATCTCGGAATGTCTTTCTTATCCAGGTAGTCTCCACTCAGCTCACAAAATGGCTTCTTCTCACTTCAGGTGGTGATTTAAACGGTGACAAGTCAGGGGGACATACGTTACAGTACAATACAATATTCAGACCCTCTGATCCATACAAACACTTCCCCAAGATCCAATCAGCTGTACTGTATTTCCATCTCAGTCTCCACTGGTCCACACGGCTGCTGGCGACATAGAATTCAATACATTCTTCCTTATGTAGCAATAAACTAGTGTTTATATAGTGACTATAAGCAGGTAGTTTTGCTACAAAGTTATTTGGGTTATATAGGTAAATGAGGTGGTTCTGTACTGAGAAGCAACTAGTAAAATTAGAGGCAGAGGATTCCAAACATTCAGTATGTATTAATGACTACTGTACTACAACCACGTTATATGGACTATTTGTTTTTAGTTGCATTGGGGTCTTTGTCTGTTGAATTGAAATATTAACAGATATTGTGCCTAGCTCCTAATATATTGATAACTGGGTTATTGTCATTTGGCCTTTGTTGAATTATGGATATGAATGAAATAACTATGATTCAGTTCTGCATAAGTGTGTATACTGATGAGGGCACCTCTCTGGAAGGCACAGGGAGTGTAGTGAGCTGATTCGGATCAGGTAGAGTAGAACCCATCACCCCAGGCAAGCAGGTGTGGTGTGTATTGGGGCGTTTGGGTGAGCAGCGGACAGCGCTGGGGCCAGTTTGAGCTCCTACCACCACACAGCCTGAATGGGGTAATGCTCTGCTGCAGCGGTTGGTTCTGTCTGGGGCCCGGGTGGGTCTAGGTGAGGCTGGCGTTGGAGCTGCTGGTACCACTGTTCTTCCTCTGGCCGCTCTGCACCACACTGGGCACCTGCAGACCAGTCTGCACTGAGAAACTCCCATTCCACACCTGCAGGGGGAGACAGAGCACATGCTTAACTCATAGGCAGGATTTATCTAAGATACCGGAAGTGGTTTCATAACTTTTTTGCTCTGTGAGCCACCCAAAACGTTTCTCACCGAGAAGGCTGGTATGACAGGCTGCGTGAACTTGGTTCTAAAGGTGTGCATCAGTGTCTTGGTTCTGGCATTGTAGAAAGACAGTGCACCTGGATGGAGAGAAAGGTAATGTCACAAACTCGGAGGCAGCTTGAAATTTGATACAGCAGCATAGCTAAGGAACACAGAGTGGAAAGGGAAAGGAAAGGGGGATACCTAGTCAGCTGAAATGTGTCTTCCAGACTAGATACAGACTGCAGACAGGCAACAGTGAACATTACCCAACCCATTCCTGGTCAGATCCTTAATCCAGACCAATTTAATGAAGTACAGATAACAACGTGCTCTATGTAAGTCTTGAGTTAATTGGTGCTAACTGGTTGGAGGAACCTGCTACAAAGGGAACAGGAGATCCATCTCACCCTCCTCGTAGTTGCAATAGACCCCTATGCGGTCCGGGATGGGACAGTCCAGGGTGCGGGCCTTGTTGTTGTGCTTGGCTGTAAGGCTCTGCTGCAGCCAGTTGTTCAGGTGGATGCACCATGAGGCGTTGCTCTTCCCCAGCTGGTCAAAGCGGCCCAGGTTCCGCAGGGCCAAGCCCACAGCAAACGCCTTGCTCTCCTTATCGAAACGCACCTCCCAGTACTGCTGGCCTGCGTCGATAAAAGTGTCTCCCAGTACAGTGTAGGACTCAGCCGTGAATCGGTCTCTGCCGACCCGAGCAGACGGCACTCTCTTAGGTGAATTCATGGCCGTCCTAGGAGAGGAGGCCACCAAAGTTGAACATCGACTTTTATTCTATACACTTAAGTGTGAACAAAGGATTTGGCAGAAAGTGTTTCTGACCTGGCAGGTGAGTGCATGGGAGATTGGTTGGTTCTGTTCTTGTCCTTGCGGATGTCCTGGACAACCTTCCCACCGCAGCTGTCCCACTCCACACTAAGGTCCTCCACCTTCAGGTTCTGATGGGCCGAGCCTGCATCCAGCTTGAACAGGAAAGCTGCGCGGAGAGGTGGAGAGAGACATCATTAGGACATTAAGGACAATAAGCTACATACATTCTCCCTGTGGAAGGATATGTCCAGATCAGTTCACCTACCATGTGTCTCCAGTGTTACAAGCTCAGAGAACTCTCCTGCCACAGCCTTGTTACACGCCTTCACACGGAACGTCATGTAGCGTGTGTCGAAGCGAAGCCCTGAAAATACATGAAAATAATAATGATAATGAATATGATGGCTACTTAATAATTACAGATGGTAAATTAGAGTCAACGTATTACTCCTAGGCTACTGTATCCAAAGACAGGCCTTTTTTCATACTACCCTCCTCTTACTACAGTCAGTTCCAAAAGTATTGGGACAGTGACACATTTGTTGTTGTTTTGGCTCTGGTCTCCAGCACTTTCGATTTGAAATTATACAATGACTATGGGGTTAAATTGCAAACTGTCAGCTTTCATTTGAGGGTATTTTCATCCATATCGGGTGAACCGTTTAGAAATTACAGCACTTTTTGTACATAGTCCCTCCATTTTAGGGGACCAAAAGTATTGGAACAAATTCACTTACAGTACCAGTCAACACCAACTCATTCCAGGGTTTTTCTTTATTTTACTATTTTCTACATTGTAGAGTAATAGTGAAGACATCAAAACTATGAAATAACATGTATGGAATCATGTAGTAACCAAAAAAGTGTTAAACAAATATATTTTATATTTGAGATTCTTTAAAGTAGGCACCCTTTGACTTAATGACAGCTTTGCACACTCTTGGCATTCTCTCAACCAGCTGAGTAGGTGTGTCCAAACTGTGAAATATTTGGTCCCATGTTCCTAGCAAGCAATGATTACAGACGTACAAAAATCATACACCCCCACCAAAAAGGGTGAGAAGTTAGCATGTCTTGGGGGGTATGATATTTGTGCATCTGTAACTTTCTCACTCATCATTATTCACGATTCATTCAGGACTATCCACATTAATGTAGAAGTGTTCAGAAACATATTATATTCTTATTTACAATAAAAGGGACTCTAAAATAACAATACATTATTTACCATTAATTTCTATTGGACACAAAATAATCTGAAACACAACCAAAACAAACAGCAAACCCATCCAACAAGTTTGTAGAGTCACAAGTTTGATGTAATAATCATTGCGTGCTAGGAATATGAGACCAAATACTAAACTTTGATTACTTGTCCCAATACTTTTGGTCCCCTAAAATGGAGGGACTATGTACAAAAAGGTTCACCCGATATGGATACACTCAAATTAAAGATGACAGTCTGCAGTTTAACCTCATGTCCACACCCCGCCTCAAGCCTAACCCTCAACCCTAGCTTCATGTTCACACCCTGGCTCAAACCTAATTCTATCCACAACCATATCCCTAACGTTAACCCTAGTTTCTTGTCCACAACCTGGCTCTACCTTAACCCTAGCCATAACTCTAACCCTAACCCTTACCTCTCTTCTCAAGTCAACTTTTACCTGTAAGGGTGTACTCGGTCTCGCGGATGCCCTCCACTACCATCCATGGGTAGTCCTCTCGGGCGCGCGGTGGCCCCTCGTGGTTGGTGCGGCGGTGTTCCAGGTCATAGTGGTCTATCTTGCTGTCAGGCTCAGGCAGAGCCCACTGAACTGTCACCGTGTTGTCACACACCTGGCACTCTGACACTAGAATCTCTGGGGTCGCTGGCACTGGGGAAGAGAGATAGAGATCGAGATTAGGCTTATTGTCACTACTAGCCACAAGCAAAATACAAAATCATTGTACACGTACAAGGCAGCAGTATTGTATTTAAAAAATCACAATTCACATTAACTATAAAGGTAAGTTCTTAAAGAAAAACCAATAGAGACATGGCAGTTCACCAACTGACCTGGGAGGAACTTGATGGCCTGCAGCATCTCCCTCTCTTGGGTGAAGTCCACCATCATGTGACTCATGCTGTCAGTGGCTTTGGCTTTCAGTGACAAACGGAAGGCTGGGGCCATTGTCACACTGCTCTCCCACAAACAAAAACACACAGAGTGAGACATGCCTCATTATTCAACCCACTGAAGGACTGGCGGGACACATTAGTTAGTGAGTGTTGTACTGTAGTACTACTGTAACTAATCACTACACAGAGCTATAATTCCATACTAACTACTCTTCTACTGCACCACACAAAAACATTCAACAAGCTAAACTGACACTGCCAGAGAGGGGACAGACTGGAGCATGTGCCATGAGCAGTCGCTCAGCAGTCGACAGATGTTTGAGACAGAAAGGACAGGTGAGGTGAGAGAGAAAAGGCTGAGATGAAATGTCAGAGTGGTGATGATAGAGCGTGCTACAGCGGGATTGTATCTAATCTACATTTTGTTGGAAAGCCTGTGGGTGAGTAGATGGTTATGGAGTTAAGAAGATACTCTGAGAAATGGGCAGCAATGTACTATACCTATCCTTAATGTCTTTGGCCGCCTGGAGAGAAGCAGAGAGGGAAAGGAAAAGGACATGAAGGAGAGGGGAGATACGGACAAACAGAACTGAGATGCAGCCACATCCTTACAATAAAAACATGACATCTGTGTTAATAAGTAGACACACATCACAACGAACCACATCAGATCAACATACTGTACTGCTTTACAGTAAAGGTAAATAAAGATAAGAAACAGGTAGTGACTGTGTTAAAACGACATCATGCCACTAAAACCATTATGAACCACTATGGATATCCTCAAGCTAAGTGCCAATGTCATCATGGCATCACTGCATAAAATATGTAAACGAAAGATGATTTTTCCAGCCATTACCTGAGTGAAATCGTCTGCTTCCGAGGAGCAGAGTGTCTGATTGGCTACCTCCAAAAGCTCCTCTGAGCTCTCCAGGGCTTTGGAGCACGCACTCAGCTGACTCTAAGAGAGAGAGCATGATATATTTAATCACAGTCCAGACACTGTTTCCTTTCAATATAATGAATGTCTTCTATGCTGTACTGTACATTGAAGATTCTTTCCATCAGAGGAAAAGTTCATAAGAAAAGTTATTTGAGTTGAATAGCCATGAATCCTTTTTTTTTCAATTAACCTACTGGAAGCTGTACAATATATATGTTTGGCTACCCACTCACTTAATAAAGCACAGAGGGATGCAGTGGCTTTGTCTGTCTGACTGACTGACTGACTGACACTCAGAGGCTAAGAGAACAGGATTATACAGACACAATAATCCTCTAGGAATTCTAATGTTGCGAACCCCAACACACACAGCCTTTCATGGAAACATTTCTTTCATAGCAACACCGAATCGGTCGGCACAAAAAGTTCACCCAATTGTGAGCCGGAGAATGAGTCATGCTACACTGATCATAAGCTGATCTTATGATCGGATAGCCTGGGGAAGTCATCAAAATATTGTTCCAATGTTGAATGTTAATGACTGAAATCTTGGAAAATCAAGAAAATGCTAAACAAAAGCCTGTAAAACCCTTATCCAGTAAAAGCCCAGTAAAGGTGAACTGACCTGTAGCTCATAGGTGCGGCTGGCCCTCTCCTGTTTGATCCTGGTGACCATGCTGTCCTTTATATCGTCCAGTACTGAGTGGAGGGAGCTGAACTCTGTCTCCAGGTCCTCCTGGACACGGCTGGAGTTACCCTGCAGGGGTCAATATGGAAGGAATCAGTTCACTGATAGATTCCATGTTCATCCAGCCAGTCCGTCTGACTAGTATGCAATGCCATGCCAAATTCATAAAACCATGTGTGTATTGTCTATTGTGTTGTGCACATATCCTACTGTCAGACTGTAATCTTGATGTTAGAACAGCCAGATGCTGTGTACATTACCTCCAGGTTCTCCAGGCTCTGTTTCAGACAGCAAATGAAGTTTGTAATCTCCTCATTCTTCAGGGCCAGGGTGGTGGTGATCTTACGAAGCGATTCCTTAACAACATACAAAAGGTTATTAAGCCTAAAAATATATATTAGAGAGAACATTGTTACATATCACATTGGACATTGGACCAAGTTCTCAATACGTAGAATATAATATTTCCTTGAGATGCCTTGCTTCAAGATACCACATCAGTAGTGACTCCTTACAATACTAGCGTACATTTAAAGAAGTAAGAATGAATCATAAATGGTCAGCAGGCTACTTAGTCCCCTGAATCTCTTCCCAGTAATTTTCCCTTCTGTGTAAACTGTGACAAGGGCGGGCATCTTGCTACATAAGCATAAGGATACGCATCCATAAATTAATAATGTGTCTCCTCTCCAGTGGTTAGGTTTAACCCATCATAATACACTAGGCACCATGGTCACCCTATCTCTGCAGCAGCCAAGATTAATTCAATTTGATACTGCATTAAAAAGATCCAGGCAAATTATGTGAGACATTTCCACAGTCCAGTCCCACGTCCGTCAGGTTCATAGAATCATACACTCCCAACCCAATAAGTATTTAATATGCTCCTTCATGCGAGAGGCTATGCGCCAGGCCCCAATCATATGCATAACGGGACACTCCTACGCTTATTGCAACCTCGGTCTCAGCAAATCGGTAAAAACTAAAAACAGTCCGCTTTTAATGTGTCTTGGACTGGTATTCATTTACAAGTTAAATCAATAAAGACTATTCTGAGACCTGGCCAGGCGCAGTTTTTCTCCCGCACGAATTGGAGTCTTCTTGGCGAAAATTGATGCTCATGAGCATCGATGTCGACACGCCTCCGCGAAATACGCATGGTCTTTTAAATCAGTTAAAATATGTAACCATTCAAGGTTGTATTAAAGGAGAGAATACAATGCAATGATATAAAGCAGCAACAAAGTCCCGGTCCTTCGCGCTACTACCCTTTCTTTGTACGCCCTGCGACCGCAGCAAACACAAAACACCTGTTCGGCCACTTCCATCCTACCTTCTGATCTCCCATCTTGCCAGACCAAGAAACCGGTACCGGTGTATCAGTAATTATAAAGGCTATTCTTCGCCGTCCCCTCTTTTTGGTTTATTTGCAGCACACTACTGGGCTGGTACTGATGCTGCTAGAGTGCATTGCATCTTTCGTCCAACGCCTAGGGCCGTAGTGTGTATTGCGCAGATGCAGTAGAGGGGAACTCTGGGTATTGTAGTTTTAAAATGTGGAAATACTGTTTCTAGCGTAGGCTATACGTTTTCCTTTGTAAATGAATAGAGGATATGCAAATGATGATTCATTTAAAAAGCCTATTTCATATGCTAAATGGTATTCTTTAGTTTACCCTCAGGGTTTCCACCAAATACGATGACAAGACACCTGAGATATTTCATGTTTTAGTAGGCCGCCTGTCCTGTGTGTACTGTGATTGGCCCCTTTTTTCTCCCTACCATAAAAAGTCACTAATTTTAATGAAAAGGAAAATACACAATGTTTCGTCAATGGTGTTTACTCATTATCACAGCTCATCGTCTTACTTAATTTGTCATGACACTCCAAGCTGATAAACCCTATTGAAAAAAATAACTTTGCATGGCTATTTGATCTTAGTATTGTTTTGTGACCGGAAGTCACACGAATACCCAGAGGAAAGTAAAATCCAAGATAAGACCTCTTCTTAACCACATTTATTTATCCTATACATGATTAAGCACAATTCAACACCAATATGAGATTTTGACTATTTTCTCGTACTTCTCAAATACTGATCCTGATAAATAGCCTATGACTCTCACTATTATCAAGTTATAAGATCTCTTCTTAAAGGTTTCCTCACCCATTTATGACGGTGCAATTTCTCAAATATGTCTGTTATCACATTCAAGTCTAACACTGCTTAATCTTAATCTTCATCTTATTTGGATCATTTGTTTAATAAATCAAGATCTCAAAATGTTCTTATGTCTTATTTTGCATCGGCAAGTGTTTAATAAATCAAGATCTCAAAATGTTCTTATGTCTTATTTTGCATCGGCAAGTGTTTAATCAGATTTACTATATAAGACAAAGTGGTGGTGATTCGCTCAGCTAGAATATAATTTAACCAATTTCTTTAAAATCATTTTTTGTATTATTCTTTAAATAACAGAACAATTAACTACACATCCAATGTACAGTATAAAGATTTTGTGACAGTGGGTTGATGTATCCCAAAACCTCCCTGTGGAGTATCAGTCAGTACAGTATGTTAATGAAACTGTTGAAATAGAAAACAAAATATCCTAGATATGAACAAATCAAGCCATATGTTTACAAAGCATTAATAACAAACAATAAAGAGAACATTGATGAATAACAAGGTAGTGTGAAACCTTAGGCAGAACTGGCAATGCTATTTTAATTACTTAAAAGCTATCTTTTCTGTGTTCTTAAAGTAGCTTGTGCTCATCTTTCTCCAGAGTATTGGGGAAATGCCCCACAACAACAAGGCCAGGCATTGAGGATAGATCCATACAAACAACTTTGCCCAGAACCCGCTGCAGAGTGACAACAACCATCCGTACAGGGGTTTCCAGAAGGGGCACGATATGAAAACATGTGCCACTTGTTGCATAATCTTGCAACAGGCAGATATCTGCACTCTCAAATTCACAAACAAGTGCTAACATGGAAGAGTTGCCAGATTCTTCATGTGTGAAAAATAACTCCACTTGGCCATACTTGATCTGTGTCCCATTACGATATACAATAGTGAAGTTGTTTCTTCTTTTGTCTTTCCTGTAATGTCTGGATGTGAGTAGTTCTGTTTTGAATGAGGTGACCTTCCTACTCCTCCAAGGCAGTCAGATTGTCTTCCTCAAGTTGAAACACTTGCTCTGATCACGCTCATCCTTAAATAACTACTTTCTTGGCAAAAGCTGTAGTCATTGGACATTCTGGCATAGAATTCTGCAACGGAATTGCCAGGTTTTACACTTTGTGCAATTATTGGAAGAGACTGTACAAGACCAACAGCATTTACTATCTGAATAGGTATATTTTGAGTGCCATGTATAAGCCGTAGCAAATAGACGTTTTTTTGTCCTCAAAATGGGAACATGAATGAGTCCACAGTGGCCCAAGGTCTCTAACACTGTCAGCTAAGTGAACAAGTAAGTGCATATTAGCAGTTTGGTATCTCTCATCATAAAGATCAGCTATCTGGAAGCAAAAGTTCAAGAGTAGTTTTTCAGCATCGGTCAATCTGTTTAACTGATATGGAGTCCATCAAGAGTATGAAAACTGCTTCACTAAGAAGTAGAACATGGTTGTAATAGAGAGCACCCAGAAGACCCCTGAAAACAACCGGGCCAAAAAATAGCAAAAGGGGCCGATATTCAGATGCTTTGAAGAACATTCTGTGTGATGTAACTGATCGAGGACAACGCGTCAGATTAGATTGTGGCAGGATATCTTTTAACCGCTTGTCAATCTCACATGTCCCTTTGGTCATGCTAAAAGCCTGACGAGAGAATTCAGTAGAAAACCACAAAAACATTAGTAAGCGCATGACTCCAAGCAGTACAGAGTGCATGTAGTCAACGGCATTCCCACGAATAAGGTCTAAACTTTCAAGTTTACTGAGCTAAATAGGACCCTTAACACCATGCACAGTGTTTTGAGTCTCAAAGGCTGATTTTGCATCATCAATTAACTTGTCATGTGTTCGCTGTGGGCCTTTAGGGTTGTCCTGCTGAAATGGGAAAGCATGCATACGTCCTCTCACTCCAGTTTTCACAGTCACTCCAGGCTGTTCACATTGAGGCATCCAAATTGACCATTGAATTGCACAGTACTGGAGACCATGTTCCAGCGTTGGTCAAAACTTTGCATAGAAAAGACTGAGGTCTTGCTGTATCTAACAAAAACACCATGCTCTTCAAGCTTATGTAAAGTGTTGCTTAAAGGCTTCAGGAATGTCAACATGGAAGGTTTGAAGTCCCCAAACCAAAGTCCAGTGCGTTCACTGTAGCTCAACTCATTAATGATACAATACATTTTGACCATTTAAAAATAGGCACTCCATCAGTGTTCCAGGTAAATTATATATTTCTAAGATCACGTAATGGACAACCAACAGCTGCATATTTTCTGTACACCTCTCCATCCTGTATATACTCAATGTTATCTCTTCCCATTTTTCTGCCTGTTGAATCTGAAATTCTGTTTTTCTTTGAAACCCTCTTTTGCAAACAGCATCTGCAGTTGCTCCTCGATAGAAACTTCAATAAAATAACATGTTGCTTTCAGCACATTTGCACCACAAGATTGACATATGCTATCATCCTTCTCAACTAATACCAAACAATGACTACAATACTTGTGCAAGATATAGGATACTGCAGCAGAGTAGGCAGAAAAGTCTCTGAATTTGTGTATGCTGCTCAAACAATCTGTGTTAAGCTGCTCTGGACAAAGCAACGTAATCAGTTTCAGTAAGTCAATGAGGGCCTTTCCAGTGGCTTTGTGACAATTTATAGATGTCATTAGGATAAGAAGGCGCTAGGCAACAGTTGTAGGGGCATTGTCATTGAGTTGTTGTTCCGCATTAATCACTGAATCCTCCTTGCATGTTGAGGGAGCTTCATCTCTGCCAGCAACACTTTCAAATTCCTAATCCCAGTTTACACAATCATCACAAAGGCAGACTCCTCCATGGTATCATGAAACTCCTAATCCCAGTTTACACAATCATCACAAAGGCAGACTCCTCCATGGTATCATGAAACTCCTAATGCCAGTTTACACAATCATCACAAAGGCAGACTCCTCCATGGTATCATGAAACTCCTAATCCCAGTTTACACAATCATCATAGGCTGACTAATTCATGACAAGAGACTCCTCTTCAAAGACATCCCAATCTTCCTCAATGTGAATTTCCTCAATATTTTGCTCTGTATATGAGGCTTCTGATCTTGGGTTGGAATGCTTTTGCCCCCCAGTGTATATTAAAACAACAAACTAAATACAATAACTAATCTTTATATCTACAAAACATATAGATTAGGTCTGTAAAGGCTGATATATGTTTAGCTAATGAATATGTTAATCTACAACAAGAGTTATTTGTTGAATATATTGTGTGATCATATATCTTTAGAACTGCTGTAGGTTTGGGTAGGGGGGAGCTATGTGGAAGGAATGTGCTAGCTGGGGGATTTACGATAGAACTGTGTCTTGTAATATGAAGCTTGGACATCTACTAAGAGGACCACTACTTCCATCAACTGGATTTCGTCACGAGGCTGGGACCAGCCTGCACGCCAACGATAGGCTGAGTAAGTTTAAACCACACTCAGCCTCTACTCCGACAGGTCAGCAAGGAGCGGAAATTATCCTGTCGGAGTATTTAAGGAAGAACAAAGGATAGGGGCGCTCTCTTTTCCATGCCCTGACTTGCTGTTTGCCCTGCGTGGTGTCACAGTGAGCCTGTATATACGAACTTCATATTTACCATTGAACGGTTTGTTAGAATAAAATACATAGATGATTTAAACGGCGTAGTAATCCTTTTGTTCCAATACCAGATTTGAATTGACGCGACCTAACAGGTCCTAAATATTTAGTCTTTCTATTTGTGAGAGAATTAATCTTTCGACTCATCTTGTCAATTTTGTTGCTGTACAATAAAGCTACACTGTATTTGTGAAAACCTGTGTGTGTGTGTAGCACATGTGTAAGCATGCATGTGGATGTGATACACCTGAGGTGCAAATGTGTTTTCACCATAATTTACTTGAGAACAGTGGTTCTGTAGGCTAGCCCTAATAATGTAGCCAAGTACATGAACTTTGATTAGTGCTTTCCTCCAGCCTTCCTGAGTTATGCTCCATACCCAGCTGCATATACAGAAAAATAGAAGCAGGGATTATGAAAAAGTGGTTTGTAATGGTAAATATTTAGTCAGGCGTTACCGAGAAACATATCATCATGGCAGTGTGCAAAGGGCTCTATAACTCCTCACCAGTATTTGTTCAATCCTATGCCGTCTATGTCGTTTCATGAGAGGCTCCGACAGTTTTTTTCTCAAACGACGCGATAAGTCATGCCTTTCAGTCGTTCTGAACACTGTGTAATAAAAAATTGCGACAGACTGCGCCCTCCTTTCTTCAAAGGAGAGAGCCAGTCAGTTTTCTATATTTGGGGGGGGGGGTGAAACTCTGGAGTACGCCATGTCGATGCTGGCTTCATATTCTGAGGCATCAGATGACGAAGGCGCCTTAAGGGAAGACGAGGAAGTGTGTGAAAGAGCCTCCGTGCCTTTCAACGCACTGATCGAGATAGAAAAACCGGGCAGAGGATAGGGTGGAGGGCGGCCCATACTCGGCCAATTTAGTATTTGCACGCCGTGGGTTACCCAGTAGACTGGTTTATACCGCTGGGCGTCGTACTCGGTGCCAGACGGCACCCTCCTGCAGCACTGGAGCGGGCCCCGCCCCTTCTGTAGCGCCGGAGAAACCAACAGTTCCGCGGGTGAGAGAGGTTGTCAAGCCGCCCACCCATGGTGAGCTGTGTAGCACAGCTCACCATGGGTGCATAGCTGTAGATACACAGCAGGACGTTGTGAGTGGGAATGATAAGAGGGCGGTTAAGCAACCGCACTAAAAGGAGCAGCCCTGCTGCACCTCATGAGAACCTCACCACACAGAGTAGTGTGGTGTTGAGTTCTTAGAATGATGGGAAGTCACAATCTCAGGGTAGATTGGTGACGTCATCATTGCATGAGGATGGCGCTTTACCCGAAGTGGGCACCTCGGTTTCTTTTTTTTTTTCACCTTTATTTAACCAGGTAAGTCAGTTGAGAACAAGTTCTCATTTGCAACTGCGACCTGGCCAAGACAAAGCAAAGCAGTGCGACAGAAACAACACAGAGATACACAGTAAACAAACAGTCAAAAACACAATAGAAGAAATCTATATACAGAGTGCAAAATGTAGTGCAAAATGAAATAAGGTTAAGAGGTAGGACAATAAATAGACCGTAGTGGTGATATAAATTACAGATTAGCATTAACACAGGAATGAAGGATGTGCAAATTATTATGTGCAAATAGAGATATTATGTGCAAGATTAGCAAAAAATAAAAAATAAATAAATATGGGGATGAGGTAGTAGTGTGGGCTGTTTACAGAAGGGCTATATACAGGTGCAGTGATCCATAAGCAGCTTTGACAGCTGATGCTTAAAGTTGTTGAGTGAGATAGGAACCTCCAGCTTCAATGATTTTTGCAATTCGTTCCAGTCATTGGCAGCAGAGAACTGGAAGGAAAGGCGGCCAAAGGAGGTGTTGGCTTTGGGGGTGACCAGTGAGATATACCTGCTGGAGCGCATGCTCCGGGTGGGTGTTGCTATGGTGACCAATGAGCTGAGATAGGGCGGAGATTTACCTAATAAAGACTTATAGATGACCTGGAGCCAGTGGGTTTGGCGACAAATATATAATGAAGGCCAGCCAACAAGAGCATACAGGTCGCAGTGGTGGGTAGTATATGGGGCTTTGGTAACAAAACGGATGGCACTGTGATAGATTACATCCAATTTGCTGAGCAGAGTGTTGGAGGCTATTTTGTAAATGACATCACCGAAATCAAGGATCGGTAGGATAGTCAGTTTTACAAGGGCAAGTTTGGCAGCATGAGTGAAGGAGGCTTTGTTGCGAAATAGGAAGCCGATTCTGGATTTAATTTTGGATTGGAGATGGTTGATGTGAGACTGGAAGTTGAGTTTACAGTCTAACCAGACGCCTAGGTATTTGTAGGTGTCCACGTATTCAAAGTCGGATCCGTCAAGAGTAGTGATGATAGTCCGGTGGGCAGGTGCGGGCAGCGTTCGATAGAAAAGCATGCATTTGGTTTTACTAGCATTTAAGAGCAGTTGGAGGCCACGGAAGAGCGACATCATTGATGTATATAGAGAAAAGGGTTGGCCCAAGAATTGAACCCTGTGGCACCCCCATAGAAACTGCCAGAGGATCGGACAACAGGCCCTCCGATTTGACACACTGAACTCTGTCTGCGAAGTAGTTGGAGAACCAGGCAAGGCAGTCACTTGAGAAACCAAGGCTGTTGAGTCTGCCAATAAGAATGCGGTGATTGACAGAGTCGAAAGCCTTGGCCAGGTCGATGAAGACGGCTGCACAGTACTGTCTTTTATCGATGGCGATTATGATATCGTTCAGTACCTTGAGCGTAGCTGAGGTGCACCCATGACCAGCTCGGAAACCAGATTGCATAGCAGAGAAGGTACGGTGGGATTTGAAGTGGTCAGTTATCTGTTTGTTAACTTGGCTTTCGAAGACTTTAGAAGAGGGGGATGACCGCGGCAGCTTTCCAATCTCTAGGGATCTCAGACGATACGAAAGAGAGGTTGAACAGGCTAGTGATCGGTGTTGCAACAATTTTGGCTGATAATTTCAGAAAGAGAGGGTCCAGATTGTCTAGTCCAGCAGATTTGTAGGGGTCCAGATTTAGCAGCTCTTTCAGAACATCATCCGTCTGGATTGGGGTGAAGGAGAAGTGGGGGGGGCTTGGGCAAGTGGCTGCCAGGGGCACAGAGCTGTTGGCCGGGGTAGGGGTAGCCAGGTGGAAAGCATGGCCAGCCGTAGCAAAATGCTTATTGAAGTTTTCGATAATTGTGGATTTATCGGTGATGACAGTGTTTCCGAGCCTCAATGCAGTGGGCAACTGGGAGGAGGTGCTCTTATTCTCCATGGACTCGACAGTGTCCCAGAACTTTTTGGAATTAGTACTACAGGAAGCAAATTTCAGTTTAAAAGCTGGCCTTTGCTTTTCTAACTGACTGTGTGTACTTGTTCCTGACTTCCCTGAAAAGTTGCATATCGTGGGGGCTATTCGATGCTAATGCAGTGCGCCACAGGATGTTTTTGTGTTGGTCTAGTGCAGTCAAGTCTGGGGTGAACCAAGGGCTATATCTGTTCTTAGTTCTACGTTTTTTGAAAGGGGCATGCTTATTTAGGATGGTGAGGAAAGCACTTTTAAAGAACAACCAGGCGTCCTCTACTGACGGGATGAGGTCAATATCCTTCCAGGATACCTGGGCCAGATCGAATAGGAAGGCCTGCTCGCAAAAGTGTTTTAGGGAGCGTTTGACAGTGATAAGGGGTGGTCGTTTGACCGCTGACCCATTGCGAACGCAGGCGATGAGGCAGTGATCGCTGAGATCCTGGTTGAAAACAGAGGAGGTGTATTTGGAGGGCAAGTTAGTCAGGATGATATCAATGATGGTACCCATGTTTACGGATTTTGGGTTGTACCTGGTGGGTTCCATGATAATTTGTGTGAGATTGAGGGCATCTATCTTAGATTGAAGGACAGCCGGGGTGTTAAGCATATCCCAGTTTAAGTCACCTAACAATACAAACTCTGAAGATAGATGGGGGGCAATCAATTCACATATGGAGTCCAGGGCACAGCTGGGGGCTGAGGGGGGTCTGTAACAGGCGGCAACAGTGAGAGACTTATTTCTGGAAAGGTGGAGTTTTTAAAGTAGAAGCTCAAACTGTTTGGGCACGGACCTGGACAGTATGACAGAACTCTGCAGGTTATCTCTGCAGTAGATTGCAACTCCGCCACCTTTGGCAGTTCTATCTTGACGGGAAATATTGTAGTTGGGGATGGAAATTTCCGAATTATTGGTGGCCTTCCTGAGCCAGGATTCAGACACAGCTAGGACATCCGGGTTGGCGGAGTGTGCTAAAGCAGTGAATAAATCAAACTTAGGGAGGAGGCTTCTAATGTTGACATGCATGAAACCAAGTTAAGGCACCGTTGGCAAGTGATGCGTTCACGGAGGGCGAGAACTATGAGGTTATAGACATAACCAGCGTTCTAGCGCCCCCGCGTTCTGCAGATCATGCCAGAAGCTCCTCTCCCTTTCGCCTCAGTGCCGGGGAACAGTGGCGGCGAGGGTCATAGAGGAATACAGGTATTTCCTACTACACACACCACAACTTCGCGCTCGCCCGCTCTCGGAGCATTACTGGCAATGGCAGTAATGGTCATGAAATCGCCGGAGAAAGTGGCCGCTCTTTTAAAAGAGATATCGGAACTTATGGCGAAGGAGGCGGTCATGGTGGTCCCCCGGGAACAGAGGAACAAAGGGCTATATTCGCCCTATTTCCTGGTGCCGAAAAGGGCGGGGGGTGTGAGGCCGATATTGGACTTAAGCAGTCTCAACGATAGCGTAGCCAAGCGGCCGTTTATGATGCTTACGACAAAACGTCTACTGGAATGTCTGCACGACAGAGACTTGTGTACAAGCATAGACCTGAAGGACGCGTACTTTCATGTGCCGATTCAACCGCGTCACAGAAAGTTTCTGCGTTTTCGCCTTCCAAGGGGTGGCTTAAGAGTACATGAGGATGCCATTTGGGTACGCCCTGGCACCTCGGTCCTTTTCCAAGTGCGTGGAGGCGGCGCTAGAACCATTGCATCGTCAGGGAATACGGCTACTAGCCTACCTAGACGACCTATTGGTGCCCGCCTTGTCAGCAGAGCTGGCGATCGCACACACTACAGACTGTGATTCATCTCACACGTCTGGGGTTTGCAGTGAATTGGGAAAAGAGCATCCCCTGGCCCAGTCGTCAGACTTACCTCGGTTTACAGTTAGACACGATGGCAATGAAGGCTCGAATTTCGGAACTCTGGCGGGCTGCCTTGTTGCTAGTCCTAAGGCGGTTTTATCCGAATTCCATGGTGATGGCGCATTCACTCATGAAACTCTTGGGTTTCATGTCGTCTGCTCACATCGTGGTGCTGCTGGGACTTCTACACATGAGAAGGACACAGCGATAGTTTGCCCATCTTCGACTGGGACCCGCTGCGGCACCGTCGTCGATTGTTGGTGATTCCCATCTCGCTCAGAGCGGACCTGGATTATTGGAGAAACCCATGTGTTTTGACACCGGGTCCCAATAGGCAGGGTGTCGTCCTACATTCCAGTGTTTACAGACGCGTGTCTGACTGGATGCAGGCGCGTGTTTTCCCAACACGCAAAACACGCAATTGCTTGGGGCCCCGCCGTGAAAGGGGGCCCCTGCTGCCCATAAGCAGACATTACAAGCAGAATTACAATACAATTATTTTTGCCATAAAAATATATTACAATTATTTAATTTACATACACAGAAGTGTCACCTAATTTCAAAGATGTATTAGACCACACGCACTTCGTGACACTTCTGAGCTACCGTAAATAGCCAACTGACAGACAGTACTAGCTAGCTTCAGTCAGTCACAAAAAAATGTAATGCACAATGAAGAGAACATATCCAAGTGGGGCTCAAAAATGAAAAAAGGTTAAAGACACAAAAATGTGCAAAAGTTAACCAGTTTCTTCAGAAGCACTACTGAAAAGGAAACGGATGGAGATACTGCCGGTAATTTTGCAACTACAAGTTGTAGCAGCGCGGTTAGCAGCACAGACCTACCCGCTAATGCTACAGCGGCTAGCTCGGAGGCTGCTCCCGCCACGAGCTTGACATATCGCCTGATGACGTTCCTGTAAATGCAGGTTTGGTGAGTGAAAGTTGTGAAACTGTCATTCTCTCGGACGACCCAGCGCTTTGGCCAGACAGGCTTACCGACCACGAGAGATGTCAACTTGTCAAAAGGGGTCCAGTTCAAATTAAGGGTTATGACTTCCCACAAAACGATGATAAAGTCCCACGTCGAAAAAAATTACCAAACGAAAATGAAAAACGGAGAAGAAATACCCCGTAACTGGTTAGTTTATTCTATGAGCAGTGATTTTTGTTTTTGCTGCAAGCTCTTTGAAAGAGGGACAACATATACACTGAGCAGCAGTGGCTTTCAATTGTGGGTGAATATTCATAGCCACTTGAAAGAGCACGAGAAGGGCAGATCGCATCGTGCCAATATGGAACAATGGCGTGAATTTAAAAAACGACTTACAACAGGTAAAACCATTGACAGTAAGGTAAGAAAACTGTCTTTCACTGTCCTATTTTAACTGACAAGAGAACACTTTAGTTCAAGGGAAATGATAATACTAGCTAATCAAAAGTATAATGACAGGATTTTGGCATTGGTGTGTGCTATCAAAGAAATTGTCATGATATACAAGGGGCCCCTAAAGCAAGCTTTGAATGGGGCCACAAAATTGGCAAACATGCCCCTGACTGGATGGGGAGGGACATGTCAAGCTCAATCGGTGAGGGGGGTGTGGCGTTCTGATCAACCTCCTGAAGTTGAACACAGTTCTGTTGGTTCTGACCCACTTTTCATCTACCCTACGGGGTCGCAATGTTTTGGTTTGGTCAGACAACAGCACCACGGTGGCCTACATAAATCGACAAGGAGGGGTCAGGTCTCCTGACGACGAGTGGCAGCTGCACCCTGACATTGTACTCCAGTTATGGGAACAATTCGGGAAGGCCGAGGTGGACCTGTTCCTGCACCGTGTCCCCTGTGGTTTTCTCTGAGCGTGTGCTCTTTCCACGAGACCCGACTGCTTGGCCATTAATGGCGACTTGAGCAGGGCGGTGTTACGTCCTAACCCAGCGTTTACGCCTAAGGTTATTAAGAGTTCATACAGATCACAGACCGTAGAACTGTGGGCCTTTTCTCCCCCTCCGCACGCGGGGACGAGAGGCTTCATTGCCTGTGCCCGGTACTCGCT
Organism: Thymallus thymallus; assembly: GCA_023634145.1. Taxonomy (NCBI): domain Eukaryota; kingdom Metazoa; phylum Chordata; class Actinopteri; order Salmoniformes; family Salmonidae; genus Thymallus; species Thymallus thymallus. Next base: position 24,740,728 of record CM042393.1, read on the forward strand.
TTGGCGTGTTATGTGTAGCACACGGCAAGGGTTAGATCATCACCTCAGCTGTTTGTGTGTCACGGTGCTAGTACAATGGGTAGACCACTTTCGAAAACAGCGGCTGACTCACTGGCTCTGTGAGGGCATTGAGACGGCGTATGAGGCGACGGGGCGGCCATTGCCTCTGGGGCTCTGCGGCCCTGTTCAGAGGAACAGGGGTAGAGGATATATGCGCAGCGGCGTCTTGGTCGTCGCCAGCGCCATTTATCCAATTCTACCTTCTGGATATGTCATCCAACTCTCTGGCTCGTTCTGTATTAGGTCCGCATGCTCTATGATAGAATGATGAAGTCTGTCTGTTTTTACAGAGTGAATGACTCATATTCTATTGTGTCTGCCTACTAGTCATTGACATTGCATTGCATTGTCTTAGACTGTGCAGGGCAGATTAGATCAATGACGCAGTAGTGTAACATTGCGTTACAGCACTGTGGAGCACAGGAGAAGTTTGGGGTTCGGCAGGGGGTACATTTGTCGAGCGTTTCTGGAGTTACAACTCTAGTAACTATCGTTTTTGGTATTTAGGGATTTGCTCCTTAAATGCACAGCGCCATATTTTAGACTCCCCTATTGGTTAAGTAAAAGCATGTAATCTATTCAACTTTATTGATTGGTAGTTGGCAAGCAGCTTGGCGCCTGAGAGGGATTCGCTAACTAAACGGTCATGATTCAAAATTTGTTTTGTGACTATCAAGGTCTGCAAACTAACACCAGAGAAAGGAGAAGCAAGCTACACTCGCGATACGTTTGGACCAAAACCAATATACTCTCGGAAGCCATTACAGTTCCTCTGAGTCATGCTTAGAATTTGACCACACAGCCTTACTCCTATATAGCATATGCCCTTAAATTGCACAGTGCACACCTACAGTACCAACGTTTGAGGACCCCTGTGACTGCAGGACAACTATGTATGTGGAGCTTAGTATCTCAGAAATAGTTGTTTCAAATGTGATCTACCAGATTTTGTAGTTCTGTGCATCCCCCACCACCCCTTCATGTCTGGTTTCAGTACACGCAAAGCACTTCCTTCCACCCACTCATCTCACTCAGGAAGGTACTGTAGCTATGACATGTAGGGACACACTGAGAAGCCCACCATTGAGCCATAAAATGGACATCTGGAGAAAAGTAACCCTCTTGCTATCGCTTATAGGTAAGATTACTATTCCTTGCTCTTCAACTCTTCAATACATGGTTTAAATTTGACAATATATGGTCATACAAACATTTTCATTTGTTTTTTGCAATTATATTCATAGCTCCTTGATTTCCTCTGCTCATTCCCTGATCTGTACACATACAATCTCTTGTTTGCTTCTAAATAATCAAACAACTAATCTCTCAATTGTGTGCATTCTCTTGTGACAGGAACGTTGGTGAAGCCTGATCTGAGCACTGTGATCCTGGATCAGCCACCAAGGACAGTGGAAGTTCATCTTGGTTCCTCCCTTACCTTGAACTGCAGTTTTAAGCACCAAACTCAAGTCAAGGTGAACTGGCATTTCTGCCCAACTGGCCACTCAAGCTGCTGCTCCAATATATTCCTGAACACCAGTACCCATTTTGCTGACGAAACTGTGAAGTTGGATGCTGTGGGTCATGTATCTAAAAAACCTGGAAAGAGTTGGTCCAGATTAATTCTTAAAGATGTTACACACAATAACAGTGGATGGTACTTTTGCCATGTCTCAGTAGAGATTCCCACCCTTCAACAAGCATGTAGCAATGGAACTCAAGTTAATATATGTAAGTACAAAAGGAAATACTTTTTATCTCATTCATCAACGTCTCTGTGAAATGTTTAGAAATGGTATGATGATGAGTCTTACAACAGTAGCATCAGTGTCAGCACTACTATTTTACCTGAATGATATACTGTAAATATTCTAAAAACCTAATTATGGTCTTTCTATTGCAGCGGACAGCCAGATGGAAAGTACCACTTATACTCCATTGTTGACAGGTAAATCCAGCAAACCATAGGCGTTTTCACTGTATGTATGTGTGTATGTGTGTGTGTGAGGTAGTGAGTGATGCGCGGGTTGATCATAACCTGCAGGCCCCGCGGGCGGATTTGGGGTCGTGAAGTACTGGGCGGGTTGAATAAAGATCATTTAAAAAATAAATGTATAATTCTTGTGCAATATAAATCTATAGGTTACATTGAGGCTTTTCTTTCATTATTTTACACTAATGCTTTCGGGAACAGGCAGAAAAAGTTAACTTCGATCGACGAGGCAAAAAAAGGACAATGTTAAATTCAATAAGAGAAAATCTGTGAAATGGAGAATTGAAAATAAAGAGAAGGGAGGGACAAAAAATAAATGTTTGGTAAAGATTTGGTGAAGTGGTAAAAAAGGATAATAGCATGTTATGTGATTATTGTGTGATGGTTGTGAGACGCTATACAAATTCGACAGTTACAATACTTTTTTTGTTATTGCATTTCCCCCCTGGTCCCAAAGCATTTTTGCTCCTTGAAAGAAGCAGAGATCACAGAGAACTTTGCTGATCAGCCTGGTTTCATAGACTAGACATAGTAAATGTGAATCCGGGACACTCAAATTAGTATGATATGTTACGTTTGGTATGGTTACATAAGACATATGGTTACTTAATAAGGCAAAAACGAAAGTTGGGAGGGGAAGGGTTAGCTAAAATGGTTAGGGTTAGCTAACATGCTAAGTAGTTGCAAAGTAGCAAAAAAGTAGAAAGTAGTTCAAAAGTTGCTAAAATGCTAAAGACGTCCGTGATGAGATTCAAACTCTGAACCTTTGAGTTGCTAGATGTTTGCATAATACAAAAGGTTGTGAGTTGTCATCACAGACAAAAATGCTAAGTGGTTGCAAAGTAGCAAAAAAGTTGTAAGTAGTTGAAAAGTTTCTAATTATCTAAAATGCTAAAGTTGTCTGTGATGACAACTACTTACTACTTTTTTGCTACTTTGCAACTACTTAGCATGTTATCTAACCCTTCCCCTAACCCTAACTTTAACCTTTCCCCTAACACTTAACATAACCTTAACCAATAACCTAATTCCTAAACTTAACCCCTAACCCCTAGACTTGCTAACGTTAGCCACCTATCTAGAATTTGTAACATATCATGTTTGGCAAATCGTAACATATCATATGTTTGGCAAATCGTAACATATATTACGTTTAGCAAATTCATAACATATTGTACGTTTTTCAAATTTGTAACATTTAATATGAATTGTAATTTGTAATATATCATACGAAATGGGTGATGGACAGCCACAATTTAATACATACCATAAGAAACGTGACGTATCCTACTAAATGGAGTGTCTCGGATTTACGTAAAAAAAAATAAAATAAAATGTTCTGGTGAGCAAGGGTTTATTTAGTCTTCTAGGGCAGCATATAATGACAGAAGTTGTTGTAAGTTGACTAACAAATAATAAATAAATGTCAGAAATCAGGCAAAAAAAATCTTGCACCATCTGTAAAAAAAATTGTTATGCCATCTCTGACAGCACATTTTCTATATTAGCGGGTTAGGGTCGGGTGCGGGCCTCAGATTTTCACTTTACATATAGTTGGGCCCTCCTCTCCCTCCAACCAGTAACTCTGTCTCGCCCTTCCAATGGGGGTCTGCTTGTAGGCTGGAGCCTGTGGATACCAGTGGCAGCAGCGATTGCCATACTTGTCACACTGCTAGTGGTCATCTGGATCTTACTACAACGAAGGAGATGCAAGAGCAGAGATACAATTTTTGTTCCAAAAATGTATTTACCTAGTATACATACTTTGAACTTAATCTCAAACCAGGAGAGAGAGAGAGCGAGCGAGAGAGAGACTAATTTGCACAAAGTGAGGTCTGCCCTTAGAATGCGTTGAATGAGAATGCAGGTGGTATGTGGTTAGAAGCTCTGAGACAGAACGGGGGAGGATAGGTGAACGTCTCACTCAGGGCCGGTCCTGGGCATAAGGGGTCGCTTAGCGCCCCCAGTTTTGCTTTAAATTTGCTTTAAAGACGACAACATTTTCTCTATGCTTCATGGCAAAATGGAGAGAATTACAGGAAATGTACAAACAAAAATATCTACCATCAAGAGGGGGACCACCAAAAGTTTTACCCATGAGGTGGGGGGCCACCAAATTTTTACCCATGAGGTGGGGGGCCCGAAAACCAAATCTTGCTTAGGGCCCTACAAATAGCTAGGGCCGGCCCTGGTCTCACTGCCTGTAGTTACAGGTTCATTCTTTGCAGCTTCTCAGTTGTCTTTTCCTTTCCGCCCAGTCTAAAACCTTTTTGACAGTGCAGACTGCTGAGCAAAGAAAGTCAATCAGATGTGAATATTTGTTGGTGTGACAATTACTTTGGAGTATTTTTTTTTCTTGTCTATTTCCAGAGATTCCTATCTATACGAATATGCCTTTACCAAGATCTGCAATAAAACAGCCCTCTCGGTGTCCAGGAAAACAGACAGACACCCAGAAGACTCCTCCTCCTTTAAAACACACTAGGACCCCAGCCACAGCCCATGACAGCAAACATCTCAGGACCCTAACTCCAGCCAGGGCAAATGACAACAAACACCTCTTCAGGACCCCAAACCCACTCAGGGCCCATAATGGAAAACACCTCACAATCCCAACTCCAGCCACAGCCCATGAAAATAAACACCTCAGGACCCCAACTCCAGCCAGGGCACATGACAGCAAATACAGCACTAAACCCTAACCCTTTTTATGATCCCAACTAATCATATTTCCTCTGGTGAAACTATCTCAACAAGTAATTTTTTTATCACTTGTGTTGTGAGTATAGTTTGACTCTGTCCTTACCTCTCTTATATGAGCTATCACTTTAGTATGTCTTTTCTTTTAGGGGATTGTTGTTGATTACTTCTCCAGCAATTGGCATGCCATGGTAGCCTGCTAAATTCAGAGAAATTATTGTTGTGTAAATATTCTTCTTAGGGTCATTTAAAGTTACCCAAGTTCTGTTAAGCGTAATTTAGCAATAAGGAAAATAATTCTTATTTTTTGGAATGTAAAGTATTTTGTATCGGTAGCCTTTGTAAAAAGATTGGGACACACACTGTAGGCTTGAAATAAATATATATAGCTGTTAATAGTGCATTAATTAAAGTAAATTTTTCAATATTTTCTTGCAATGGTAGTGTCAAATTTGTGAACAGATACTGTGACTGGCAATTGTGCGTTACATGTATACAATGACAAAAACATACATCAAGTTTGATTAAAATGATAGCCTACCAGAATACCACTTCAAATGGCATCATCCTAAAAACTGAGCAAATGTATGAGTCTAATGTATCAGTCAATCAATGTCCATCATTCGAAAATAGAAAAACATGGTCACGTGATACTCAGCCTGTCAGGTACTTGTGGTGCTTTTAAGACAACTGGGAATTCGGGAGAAAAAAAAACTAGGTAAATCGTCAGTGACCTTCGGGTCAGATTATGGAGTTCTATAAAGATGCCTGAGTTTCCGACTTGGAATTCCGTGTTGGATGACCATTCAAAACGTTTTTCCCAGTCGGAGCTCGGTTTTTCCCAGTTGTCTTGAATGCACTGAAGTCGGAAGTGGAGATTTCCGAGTTCCCAGTTGTTAAGAACGCGGCAATGGTAGAGACTGCTTCCACGCGATTACCGCGCTAACGCGCACACTAGCCAGCAAACGTTACAGGTGGAGCCGAAATATAATCGATATGAAATGGAAGAGACTTTGGATCAATTTCTAACTATGTAGACTGAGAAGAAATACCACTATTACCGGTAAGTCGTGTAGGCCTATTGGTATTTGAACTTGCGCGAGCAGCATTTGTTGGGTTGTTCTTCATGGGTGAGATCAATTTGTAACAAGTTAAATTATTCTCAGCTAGCAAGCTAACTAGCCAGCCACCTTGGTAGCAGGCAAGATGGTGTAACAAGATTATTATACACGGCATGCACTCCAGTTAGTGGACACATTTGACTAGTTTTAACGTGTAACCTGTCCTAATCAGTAATAAAAGTAACTAATCAATATTAGCCCGATAAAGTAAAGGGTTATAGGATGTCCTTTTTATAACACCCTTTCCTGTCATTTCTTTAATTTCTTTATCAGAATCGGAAATTATTATTTTACATCGGTCATAATAACACACCTCATGGACTATAGACATAGTCCAGGTGTGAGGTTGAATCAGCAGGTGAATCACAGTCAAGTCAAAAACATTGACTGCTGTCCTAAAGATAATGATTCAAAGTCTATCTTTATTAATTATAAGAGCAGTGCTTTCAGTCATGTATTAGATGGAACCTCTTTTTGACTAGCTGTCCACTGTTTTTAATCTATTCTCCCAAAGATGTCCTCAACACAGACTGACTTTAAATATCTGAACAATAGGCTATATTTTCAATTTATTCAAAGATTGTTTACATTGTAATGGGGAAATGCGTTTATGTCAATTAATATGTAATTAACTCAGAACCAAATGTCTCTCGTAATTGGTCAAATGCTCTATGTTTATGTAATCTGTCCACGAGAGATGAATGAACATGTCATTGTTGTGTATTATCGACACCCATAGCTGGTAACATGTCAAATCCCAGTGCAATTGTTACGCTGCAAGACAGCTCAAAGGCAGGAAACATTGGTGTCAATTCTCTAAATCAATAGGGATTGATTTTACCAGTGGAAACACATTGAACATGACCAGCCGGGTATGCCGATATTCCCAGTGGAAAAGTGGGACCTGCTCAATTAAATAGTCAATGTGTCAGTTGGGTATTCCCATAAAACTTTAAGGATGAGCCTCTGTGAGCAGTCTGAGATTTGAAGGAGTTCATATTTTCTTTTGTCTCCCAGCTCCTGCTGAGACTTGCCCATGATGTGTTTGTGTAGGCAACCTAGCAATGCATGTTTCACTGATTTCTTAGAACAGGGTCTAGTAAATCAAATCAAAGGTTTGTTGTTTCATAAATTGTTATAGCCTATATGAAGTTCCCAGTGGCTGATCTCACTATACATAACCCTGGTCATTCATAACCCCGTTCACAGCAACAAGTTTATTTTTTTAAAACCTTTTATTTAACTAGGCAAGTCATTTAAGAACAACATTTTATTTACAATGACAGCCTACACCGGCCAAACTCTGATAATGCTGGGCCAATTGGCGCTGCCCTATGGGACTCCCAATCACGGCCGGTTGTGATACATACTGGATTTGAACCAGGTTGTCTGTAGTGACGTCTCTAGCACTGAGATGCAGTGTCCTTATTATTCCAGCTAATTAACTTTCTCACCCTAATAACAAAACTGGTGGCCTATTGTCATCTTGATAAAATGATTTATTTTAGTTATCTGAGTTAGCGAAAACATAACCTTGTCCTGAACTGGGTGTGTGTTTTCCACACAATGGTGTTTCACAACAGTGGCTATGACACAAGGAGTGTCAGAGGTGAACTCCCAGTTTCCTGTTCAAACCCAGCCCGATGGAACACACTGTCACTGCCATTCACTGCTGTGGTAAATCAGTTACTCAATTCTGGGCAGAAGTAGCCTACGGATTAGGATAGGGCATTTTTGCCCAAGTCAAATGTAGAAGTACTACTAAGGCCCAGGCCTATTCTCAGACCATCTGCACCAAATTAATCTCCAGATTATGCTATTGTTTTTATGAAATTTCCCCCCCGGGGGATCAATAAAGTACCTATCTATCTCTATCTATCTATTGGAGTGTCAATGCAAGTTTGGGTTTTAGTATTCCAAGGGCTGCCATATCAGGTCCGCCATAAAGTACACATCTGGATGCCCCTAAAAATATCTTCATGACAGGAGAGTCCTGAACTGTTTAGAGAGCGTGGCGGTCTTGGCCCCTTTTTGATTCCTGTAAACTTTTATTAGGCTGAAATTGTCTGATCACCTCCACATCTCTTCTCACTCAGACTTTCCTGGTTTCTACAGGTGGCCTTTGAACCCTAATCCTTTCCCACATTTCTCCCTCTAGGCCGATAGTGTAATGTTTTGTACACTCAGTGTATATACAGTGCCTTCAGAAAGTATTCATACTGTTTTACTTATTCCACATTTTGTTGTTACAGCCTGAATTCAAAATGTATTAAAAAAAAAAATACTCACCCATCTATACACTATAACCCCAAAATGACAAAGTGAAAACATGTTTTTTAGTAAATCTTGCTAATTTATTGAACTTATGTGCATCCAATTTCCTTTCATCGTCCACCTGTGGCCAATTCAATTGGACATGATTTGGACATGATACATAAAACTATTATACCATGAAGTCCAAGGAACTGTCAGTAGATCACCAAGAATTGTGATGACGCAGTTATCTGGGGAAGGGTATAAAATAATTTATAGTGTTGAAAGGATCTCCATCATTGGTAAATGGAACAAATATGGAACTACCCAGACTAGATCTGGCCATCTGACCAAACTGAGCAAACAGGCAAGAAGGACCTTTGTCAGGGAGGTGACCAAGAAACCAATGACCACTCTGACAGAACTCCAGAGTTCCTTGGCTGAGATGGGAGAACCTGCCAGAAGAACAGCACCAGTCTGAGCTTTATGGGAGAGTGGCCAAACTGAAGCCACTCCTGAGAAAAAGGTATATGACAGCACACCTGATGTTTGCATGTGAGCGCATAAGGCAAAATATTCTGTGGTCTGATAAGACAACAATTGTACTCTTTGGCCTGAATGCAATGCGCTATGTCTGGAGAACCAAGCACAGCTCATCACCTGTCTAACACCATCCCTACCGTGAAGCATGGTGGTGGCAGCATCATGCTATGGGGATGCTTTTAAGCGGCAGGGACTGGGGGACTAGGAAGGATAGAGGGAACAATGAATGGAGCCAAATACAGGCAAATCCTTGATGAGAACCTGCTTCAAAGTGCAAACGACTTTAGACTGGGGGTGAAGATTTACGTTCCAACAGGACAATGACCCCAAGCATACAGCCAAAGCAATGCTGAAAAGGATTCAGAACAAGAATGTGAAAGTCATTGAGTGGCCCAGCCAAAGCCCTGACTTGAATCCCATTGGAAATCTATGGAAAGACTTGAAGATTGCTGTTCACCGCCACTCTCAATCTAATTTAACTGAGCTTGAGAAAATCTGCAAGGAACAATAGGAGAAAATCCCCAAATCCAAATGTGCAAAGCAGATACAGACATACCCAAGACGACTCAAAGCTGTAATCGCCACCAAAGGTGCTTCTACAAAGTATTGACTCAGGGTTGTGAATACTTATGTAAATGAGATATTTGTGTATTTCATTTTCACAAAATTTGCAAACATTTCTTCAAAGGTTTTCACTTTGTCATAACGTTTGTGGTATTGTGTGTAGATGGGTGAGAAACTCTTTAATCCAATTTTGAATTCAGGCTGTAACACAACATTTTAATACTTTCTGAAGCCACTGTAATACACTGAGTGTACTGCTTTTTCCATTACAGACCAGGTTAAAGCTATGATCCCTTGTTGATGCCAATTGTTAAAGCCACTTCAATCAGTGTAGATGAAGCTGAGACAGGTTAAAGAAGGACTATTTTAGTCTTGAGAGACAGTTGAGACATGGATTGTGTATGTGAGCCATTCAGAGGGTGAATGGGCAAGACAAAAGACTGCCTTTGAACGGGGAATGGTTGTAGTTAGCTAGGCGCACCGGTTTAAGTGTGTCAAGAACTGCAACGCTGCTGGGTCTTTCACGCTCAACAGTTTCCCGTGTGTATCAAGAATGGTCCACCACCCAAAGGACATCCAGCCAAGTATTGGAGTCAACATGGGCCAGCATCCCTGTGGAACGCTTTCAACACCTTGTAGACTCTATGCCCCAAACAATTGAGGCTGTTCTGTGGGAAAAAGGGGGTTCAACTCAATATGAGGAAGGTGTTCTTAATGTTTTGCACACTCAGTGTATACTCAATGCAGCAGGTAGCCTAGTTTACACATTTAGCCTACCCTCAACCTCTGCTATGTAGGTGAATTGCATCAAATAATTATGGAGCTGTTGATTGTTGTTTACTCATTCGGGCAAGTTGGAATCAGTATTAGAAAAGATATTCAAATTGAGAAGTTCAGTTGTACAAATTATGTAACTTTGGCTTTGTGTAGTTTTAAGTTGTTTGTTATATAGATCCTCAAGCTGGTTTCGCTGGCTGTACTGGAACAATTACCATTCATCTACTATAAATGAACGCACCATTGGATTTCACACCATTGTGTTTATCACATACTTCCCACGCCGTATGAAAGCCACCCAAGGGTGAGGGTGGTTGATCATGTGAATGGATGTGGCTTAGGTGTCAAGCTTCACAAACCTACAGACTGATGTGAGGGCCAGTGACATCATTTGACGATGTGATTAGTTTTCACTCTCTCAATGTGTTAAATGTTTAATTGTTGGCTATAAAAGACTAAAAACACCAGGAAATCAGCTCTAAGTGATTTTAATTTTGGAAATCTGTTCCCAAGTATTCCCACTCATAATGGAGAGACGTGATCGTATACAAATGTAAGCATGGTTTGAAATTATGTTTTAGTCAAATATTATATCTGTTTGCAGTCAATTTGCAGCCCCTGACCATCCACTTAGTCAGCCCGCGGCTGTAGGCATTCCTGCATGTCTTCACTGCTTGGAAATAACTGTCAAACACAGTGAATAACAACTTGTAGTCATTCAAACCAGCTGTAGTGCTTAGCTGTAGCCCTCCTTCCCCGAGGCGTAAAGTATGTGTGCTCTGCCAACAGTTGAGCTGTCGCTAACGTGCACCAGCTTGTTTTTGTGTTTTAAGTAACAACAAGGAACAAGCAGGTCAGTTGCAAGGGGTGCTTTTTTGAGTTTATTAAACTGTATTTCTGTGTTTTTAACTTCGAAAGAAGTAAGTCCTCAGCGTTGTGTTGCCTGTCATGGATAGGGCCCTAGGTTTTTCTTGTGCCTGTGACCTGACTTGGAAAAACTCTGCATGGGCCCTTGTTTAGTCTAAAGGGCTCTCCACAGTCTACACAACGGATCAGACGAAGGGTCGTTTGTGTAGCTCTCTACATAGTTCTAAGTAATTTTGTGAGGCTGAATTTTTTAACTAGGGCCCACTGTTTGTCCTAGTCAGGTCAGGTCTTATGGTATGGAGCAGAAGGGACCCAAACCAAGTATTACAACCAGGGAACTCAGAAAGTTATATTAGATAACCAGTGTGATCTGCATGCATGCCCCAACCTGAGAATATTCCCAGCTGCTAGTATCCTAGTAATCAGAAGGAAGCAGCAGACACCCAGGTCCTTATCATTGGGGGAGGACAGACGGGAATAGAGCGTAAGGAAGGTGGAGACCTCTTAATTTCTTCCTTTTAGCCAGTTGGATCATAAAATCAACATGATCTCTATTTTGTCTTTAGACAGCATGAAGTAGTCTACATTGTGTCACTCTCACTCATGTATTGTGTTCTCATGTCCCTAGATGAGATCCTCTGGACCAGCGTAAAGATCCCCTGAATTGGGAAGTTTGAGCTACCACATCCTACAACAGTAGCTGGGACAGCATGGATTCGCTCCTGAGCAACAGAGGAGGTAGCAGCAGTGGCAAGTGTTTATGTTGGAGGCTGATACCAACATAGCTATCGACCATCAGAATACTAAGACTGGAGTCTCTATAGAGACATGAACTGCTATCCTTGATCTACAGTGTGTTAATGTGTGATCAGGACTAAGCAGTGCTCCCACACATCCCCTCCCACCTGGGCACTAAGCCATGTCTCCTCTCTCTGCCCTGGGTGTTTTCTGTGGATGGTTCCTTCCTCTGTCTCTCAGTGAATACAACACTCACAACTGTATCCCACGCAAGAGTGTCCTCTACCAGGGTAAGTCCCTCACTCTCACTTCTCCCGCTTTCTCATAACAGTGTAGTGAAGTGCATCAGTTTCCTCAAATACTACAAAGTTGGCCTTATAACTAGTGAATGAACACACACACACACACACACACACACACACACGCACAGTTTGTGATACAGAGCTATCATTACATTTTTGAATGCTTTCCTGTTTAGACAATATGAAGCTGTTCAGAGAGGAAGGGATTTGTAACTACTCCACTATGTTGGTTCGAGAGGATTTGGGCCTGCTGCTGCTCGGGGCTCGAGAGGCTGTCTATGCCCTGGACATCAATGATATCTCCATCAAGAAGTCATGGGTAGGAAGTAGAACCTCTGTTTATTACAGGTATTCAGTTATCCTGTTTAGCTATCAGTTATCCTGTATCATTTGAATACACTATTTTTTAAATCACAAATGGACTGCAATAAAAGGCTGCTGTAAGTACTTTGCGGTGACCTAATACCAATACCTTGGAACCAGAAATCCATTACCTAGAACATACTTTGACGTGCTGCTCTCTGTTGTGTCAGGTGTACTGGCGGGTCACTGGGGAGAAACAGATGGAGTGCACATACAAAGGGAAACATGCTGAAGTAAGTGGCTCCATCAATCATGAAACAGTTCTCCCCACAGACAGCTGTGTGAAGTGAGTGTTTATCTGAACACCAACTGAAGACATGACAAACAGAACCAGATACATACACTGAAATCCATGCATTACTATATCAACCTTGACATTTCTCGTCCCTGTTCTGGTGCAGATCGAATGCCGTAACTACATCCGGACGCTGTATAAAGTGGACGACGGCAGAATGTATGTGTGCGGGACAAATGCTTTCAGTCCCACCTGTGATTACATGGTAAGTGTAGCTTGGCCAGAACAGGACAGCTAGGACATCTTCCTGTAAAAATAGCTCTGTTGTTGTTTGAAGCTATCAAGTCACTGCTGCACGCAGGAAGTTGTCACTGCATATTTACAGTGAGTGTGAAATATTTGCATACCACAGACACCTGCCTTCTGTCTCTCTACTGTTAGTGGCTACTGAGTGTAACTCATTTTGCCCTCTAGGGATTTGTATAACGTATATTCCTACCTCTCTCTCCCTGAAACAATGTGAATGAATACAACTAAATAGTGGCTTTGTTTGTGACCCTGACAGACGTACTCTGAAGGACAGCTGAGACTAGAGGAAGCGCAGGAGGAGGGAAAAGGGAAATGCCCCTTTGATCCCTTCCAGAGATACTCTTCCATCATGGTTGGTATGTACTGTGACTGTCTGTCTCTGGTTATCTGCTCTCACACAAGGACAGACTCATGCACCCATTGACGTTCAAAGTGCACCAACCGCACCTTTGAAACATCACTTTGCAATCTCTAACTTTCATTTTCAGTTGAAAGTGATGACACTACACTTGTTTGTAAAGTGAGGGGGCTGGGTCTTTGTGAATTGAACACTTTGTTTTTGCTTTATGGCTGAATGTGTTTGTACTACTTTGAGTTGGCAGTGGCAAAATTAAAGACCTTTAATTAATAATAATGTAATTCTTCAAATATTTACAATGTGTTTTACTTTCCTTGAAGATCCATTATGCTTCCCCCTTGTGTTTCTTATGTCTCTAATCTGCCAGGAAGTGACCTGTACTCTGCTACCTCAATCAACTTCCTGGGCTCTGAGCCTGTGGTTCTCCGCAGCTCTTCCTCTGCACTCCGCACAGAGTTCAAGAGCTCCTGGCTCAACGGTCAGCTCTCCTCCTCTGTTCATACTTGTGTTATAAACTTGTATAATGAACCATGCCTTCTGTTCTATTCATTTGTGCACCATATCTCCTAACACCTGAAGATGAACTTTGAATGGCAAAATGTATCCATAGTATTTGACATACTCTATAATAGCCTAGATCCTATAGTGTTTTGACTTCTGAAACTGAACTTCAACTCCTCCTGTAAAACAGTTCCTGATAGGTAGCGTAATAAGTGCTCATTATGGTTTATGATTTCAGAGCCCAACTTTGTGTACATGGACCTTGTCCCCGAGAGCAATAACAACCCAGAGGGCGATGATGATAAGGTCTACCTGTTCTTCAGCGAGAACGCCATGGAGTATGACTTCTACAACAAGCTCAAGGTGTCACGAGTGGCTCGTGTATGCAAGGTAACAAGTTTCATTGGTCCATACATGGTATTTTAAGTATAAAGAAAGGAAAGTATGTGTACACTGTTTAAACAGTGCAAGGGTATTGTGTGTGTGCAGGTGTCCCTTCTCTATTCACTTGTTTGACTAGAACTCACTCTGTGTGTCTGTGTCTGTCTGTGTGTGTGTCTGTGTGTGTGTGTGTGTGTGTGTGTGTGTGTAGGGGGATATGGGCGGCCAGCGGACGCTCCAAAGGAAGTGGACGTCGTTCCTGAAGGCTCGTCTGGACTGCTCTCTGCCAGAGCCCAGCCTGCCCTCCATTGTACAGGATGTCTTCCTACTCAAAAACGATGACTGGAGCAAAAGTGTTTTCTACGCAGTGTTTACTCCCCAGTCGTGAGTATTCTCAGTAGAATCCAGTGGCTTTAAAGTTGGGAACATTGTTTCAGTGGGAAGTGGACTGAGATATTTTGTTATGTTTTTTTACCCCATTTTCTTCCCAATTTCGTCATATCCAATTGCTAGTTACAGTCTTGTCCCATCGCTGCAACTCCCGTACGGACTCAGGAGAGGCGAAGGTAGAGAGCCGTGCGTCCTCCGAAACACAACCCACCAAGCCGCACTGCTTCTTGACACAATGAACGCTTAACCCGGAAGCCAGCCGCACCAATGTGTCGGAGGAACCACCGTCCACCTGGCGACTGAGTCAACGTGCATGCGCCCGGCCTGCCACAGGAGATGCTAGAGCGCGATGGGACAAGGACAACCCGGCCGGCCAAACCCACCCTAACCCGGACGATGCTGGGCCAATTGTGCGTCTCCCGGTCGCGGCCGGCTGCGACACAAACTGGACTCGAACCCGCATTTGTAGTAATGCAGCTTGCACTGCGATGCAGTGCCTTAGACCACTGTACCACTCGGGAGGCCCCTTATTATGTTTTTAATGGTTGCTTTACACTCACGTTTACCATAATCATAGGTCCAGGAGTTTTTCCTGACCCTGTGACCTGACCAGGAAAACCCCCAGGCTAATAGAGGGCTAACCATAACTAGTGCCTACAGTATTTCCCACGTGGTCAAGAAAGACATAGGGCCCTAACCATGATATACGGGTGGTTTGAAAACATCAAACATGTTTTTCTGACTGTGTGTTTGCACTAGGAGCTCGTCCGACATGTCTGCAGTGTGTGCGTACAGTGTGTCAGCTATTGGAGACGTGTTCAATAAGGGGAAGTTTAAGACGCCAGTGACTGTGGAGACGTCCCATGTGAAGTGGGTCATGTACAGTGGAGAGGTGCCCACTCCCAGACCTGGAGCCGTAAGTCCTATTTTAATATCATTGTGAAGATCTAAATGGTTTAGGGCCACGAAAGGAAATGATCGACTTGTCTACTGTTCAGCTACTAACTCAGCACTAATAAATGTATTCTTTTCAAGTTATTACTACTCATCAATCCTCTGTTGTTTTTCAGTGCATTAACAATGCAGCACGGGCCCTTGGGATGGAGCGCTCCCTGGACCTGCCAGACAAGACCCTGCAGTTCATCAGGGACCGGCCCCTCATGGATGAGGCCGTGCGCCCTCTGACCGGGGGTCCGCTGCTGGTCAAAAAAGGAGCAATGTTCACACGCCTGGTGGTGGACAACGTGCTAGCTCTGGATGGAGAGAGATACGCAGTCATGTTCATCGGCACAGGTACTGAACAGCCCCAAAACAGACTTCTTCTGGCAGTGGATCTCAGACAATGACATGGGTGTCCTTCTCTCCTCACAGAGAATGGCTATGTGCAGAAGGCAGTCAACTACGCTGGGGAGATGTTCATCATTGAGGAAACACAGCTGTACCAGACCCCAGAGGCTATAAGGACGCTACGCCTCTCCTCCAGCACGGTAACACTAACTCAGTCAATCTATCAAACTTGATTTGTATAGTACATTTAACAAATGTGTTCTTCACAAAGTTCTTATTGGCAACAAGGGTTTAAACCCCCAAGGTGCAGCAACATTTTACGAAGCATTTAGCAAAACAAAGTTTTACTGATATCATGGTCATTCAAACAATGTAAACATAGGGGTTTAACAGGATCAATGTCAGTTTGTTGTCTCCTGGCATTTCTGCAGACCAATGGTTACTCTTTTTATTTCCTTGGCATCGTGTCATTGGTGTTACTAACAGTGTGTAGAGCAGACTCATCCAGCTGCTGACACTCATGTGGTACTGGTTTGTGTTCTTGTTTCCACAGGGTCAGCTGTATGCAGGCTCAGAGTATGGAGCTGTGCAGATGCCTCTGAGTGACTGTGGCCGCTATGAGTCGTGTCTTGACTGTGTCTTGGCCAGAGACCCTTACTGTGGATGGGAACTCTCCACTGGCATCTGCTCTGCTGTGGCTAGCTCATCCTCTGACACGTACGCTCCCTACTAGCATTTTCACTGTAGACTAACCTCTGACTTTAAAGATTACAAGTGTTTACTATATGTTAGAATATAAGTATACCCTAATATATCAAGTTTATTTATCTTTCAGGAACATGATTCAAAGTCTAAAAGATGGTGATATATCAAAATGTCCAAAATCAGGTAAATTGAATTCACAATATTTAAATGTTCAGCACACTACCAACAAAGAACAGACCTAGTCATCACTTCCTTTGACGAGTCGATGCACATAGAAATGCTTGCGCTTTTGTGTGTATTGCAGAGACTGTGAAGCCAGAGAACTACACCTTAGTCCCTGGGAACAACATCAAGCTGCCATGCCATCCTGACTCTAACCTGGCTCAGGTACACTGGCTCTTCTTAGGGAAACAGTTGCCCTCTGACGCCAAATATTACATCTACAACGGAGGGATCCTCATTCTTAATGCCTCTTTCACTGACGTGGGCCAGTACACCTGTGAGTCTGTAGAGCAGGTGAACAGCAGACCACACACCAGGACTATGGCAGTCTATCAACTGCAGCCCCACACTAACACAGAGGATGAGGAGGAGGCGAGTGAGACGACGACAGAGTCCCCCCATAGCCACAATAGCCCACTACCAGCGCTCCTGGAGGTCCCAGAGGCGCCACAGACTTTGGAGCCCCCTCTCCCTCCTGAGTCACGGAGTGAAGATAGCAGGGTGGTAGGCCTGCAGGTGGCGGTAGCTCTCCTCTCTCTGATGCTGGTTGGTCTAGTAGCCTGGAAGCTGTATAAAATAAGCTTTAGAGACAGATCTTCAGAGAACTCGGGCACAGGCCAGGTGAAAAGGCTGTCAGTTGACTACATGCACATTCAAAACAATAGGACTTCATTATTCAGTCATAATGCTAACAATAATCATCATACGGTCATAGCTTTCAAAGGGAATGGGGAGCACCACTTCTCCCCGGGAGGCAACGTTTCCACTATGGATGGTTTGGGTTACATTGACAATGAGTCAGAGATCTGACCCTGAGTGTTCACCACTCTCTGGGGTTTGCTCTCTTTCTCTAGCCAGGAAGCTGATTTAGGACACTAAGGCCATGTCAGGCTCTGTACATTGGACTTGCGATAGAGGCACGTTTGTTATAATATCTTTCTAGGAATTGTCCATAAAAAACATTTTCACACCAGGTTGAATTTATTTTGTATAGTCATGCCATAATGCAATGCACAGTGAGCTCAAAGTATTGTGGCCAATATAAATGAATGGTAAATAATGTATTGTCATTTGAGTCATTTTTATTGTATAGAATATGTTAGAACATAGAATATGTTTCTAAACACAACTACATTAATGTGGATGCTACCGTGATTACAGATGGTCCTGAATAAAGAGTGAGAAAGTTACAAAAAACAAATATCATACACCCAAGACATTCTCTTTTTTGGGGGAGGGGGGGTGATATTTGTGCGTCTAACTTTCTCACTCATCATTATTCACAATTTCAATCAGGATCATCCTTAATCATGGTAGCTTCCACATTAATGTAGAAGTGTTTAGAAACTTATTATATTCTTATTTACAAAAAAAAGTTACTAATATAACAATACGCGATTTACCATTAATTTCTATTGGACACAAAATAATCTGAAACCAAAACAAAAAGCAAACCCATCCAACAAGTTTAGTCACGAGTTTGATGTAATCATTGTGTGCTAGGAATATGGGACCAAATACTAAACTTTTGACTACTTCAATACACATAAGTGATTTTGTCCCAATACTTTTGGTCCCCTAAAATGGGGTGGGGACTATGTACAAAAAGTTCTGTAATTCCTAATATTTTGTACAGTTATGCTATATTGCAAATATTATGTATTTGTATTAAAGGCCCAGTGCAGTCAATGTGATTTTCCTGTGTTTTTTATTATATATATATATATATATATATATATATATGTGTGTGTATATGTATATATATATATATATATGTGTGTATATGTATGTGTATATATGTATGTGTGTATATATATATATATATGTTGAAGTCAGAAGTTTACATAAACCTTAGCCAAATACATTTAATCTCAGTTTTTAACAATTCCTGACATTTAATCCTAGTAAAAATTCCCTGTCTTAGGTCAGTTAGGATCACCACTTTAATGTGAAATGTCTGAATAATTGTAGAGAGAATTATTTATTTCAGCTTTTATTTCTTTCATCACATTCCCAGTGGGTCAGAAGTTTACATACACTCAATTAGTATTTGGTAGCCTTTAAATTGTTTAACTTGGATCAAATGTTTCGGGTAGCCCTCTACAAGCTTCCCACAATTTTTTTGGGCCCATTCCTCCTGACAGAACTGGTGTAACAGTCAGGTTTGTATGCCTCCTTGTTCGCACATGCTTTTTCAGTTCTGCCCACAAATGTTCTATAGGATTGAGGTCAGGGCTTTGTGATGGCCACTCAAATACTTTGACTTTGTTGTCCTTAAACCATTTTGCCACAACTTTGGAAGTATGCTTGGGGTCATTGTCCATTTGGAAGACCCATTTGCGGCCAAGCTTTAACTTCCTGACTGATGTCTTGAGATGTTGCTTCAATATATCCACATAATTTTCCTTCCTCATTATACCATCTATTTTGTGAAGTGTACCAGTCCCTCCTGCAGCAAAGCACCCCCACAACATGATGCTGCCACCCCCCGTGTTTCATGGTTGGGATGGTGTTCTTCGGCTTGCAAGCATCCCCCTTTTTCCTCCAAACATAACAATGGTCATTTTGGCCAAACAGTTCTATTTTTGTTTCATCAGAGAACATTTCTCCAAAAAGTACGATCTTTGTCCCCATGTGCAGTTGCAAACCGTAGTCTGGCTTTTTTATGGCAGTTTTGGAGCAGTGGCTTCTTCCTTGCTGAGCAGCCTTTTCAGGTTATGTCAATATAGGACTCGTTTTACTGAGGATATGGATACTTTTGTACCTGTTTCCTCCAGCATCTTCACAAGGTCCTTTGCTGTTGTTCTGGGATTGATTTGCACTTTTCGCACCAAAGTACGTTCATCTCTAGGAGACAGAACGCGTCTCCTTCCTGAGTGGTATGACGGCTGTGTGGTCCCAGTGTTTATACTTGTGTACTATTGTTTGTACAGATGAACGTGGTACCTTCAGGTGTTTGGAAATTGCTCCCAAGGATGAACCAGACTTGTGGAGGTCTACCATTTTTTTCTGAGGTCTTTGCTGATTTCTTTTGATTTTCCCATGATGTCGAGCAAAGAGGTACTGAGTTTGAAGGTAAGCCTTGAAATACATCCACAGGTACACCTCCAATTGACTCAAATGATCAGAAGCTTCTAAAGCCATGGCATAATTTTCTGGAATTTTTCAAGCTGTTTAAAGGCACAGTCAACTTAGTGTATGTAAACTTCTGACCCACTGGAATTGTGATATAGTGAAATAATCTGTCAGTAAACAATTGTTGGAAGAATTACTTGTCATGCACAAAGTAGATGTCCTAACCCACTTGCCAAAACTATAGTTTGTTAACATGAAATCTGTGGAGTGGTTGAAAAATGAGTTTTAATGACTTCAACCTAAGTGTACGTAAACTTCTGACTTCAACTGTATATATATCACACTATGGAAATTATACTGTGAAATTGTGAAAATTATGATGGTGCCCTTTTAGTGTAAGAGCCTTTTGAAAAGACTGCCTGAAATTTCAGGCCGTTTAGGTGGCATGGAGTTTTGGCCTGTCTGGTGAATTAGACAATAGACCAATAAAAAAGTTACAAACCTCTCTGCCAATAATATCTCACTTTCAGTTTCCCCCTTCCTACTCAGACCACTCCCAGATGGTCTTAGCAAAATTCTTGCTTGAGAAATTGCTCTTTGCTAAGAAGCTATTTTTGTTTCTTTTAGACCATTTTATTTGAAAACAATCACAGTAAGGTACTTAATTGTTCCCCAGAAATGATTTGATAGATATAAAAAGGCTGCATTGGACCTTTTTTATGGAAGATGTGTACTTCAATTACCCCATAATCAGTATGTAATATCTAAAGTAAACAAGACTAATATTCATATTTGTCATACATACTTGTTGTGTAATGATATACAAATATCGATAGCATTTAATTCAACGGATCAGTGATTATTCCAAACCTTTTACATTTATAAAGACAAAAATTAACACATTTACAGAAAGACCTATGTGAAGGCCAACTTACAGAAGAGGACCTTTTTGAGGCAATTAAACATTTTCAGTCTTTAAAAACCAGGGCTTGATGGTATACCAGTAGAGGTATATCTGACCTTTTTCGATGTACTCAAAGATCTATTATTAGCATGTTTTAATTACTCTTATACAATTGTTAGACTTTCAGGTATTCAACAAGGTCTGATTTCATTACTACTAAAACAGGACACAGGTGGTAAGTTACAGTCCATTTAAAAAACTGGTGGCCTCTTACACTTCAATGTTGTTATGCGAAAATCCTGGCAAAATGCATAGCACATAGAATAAAAAAGGTTTTACCAGATACTGTTCATCCTGATCACACAGGTTTTTTACATGGACAATATATTGGAGATAATATACGACAATTACTTGAAACAATTGAACGTTATGAAACATCAAAGACACCAGGCCTAGTCTTCATAGCAGATTTTGAAAAGACATTTGATAAAGTACGACTAGAATTTATATTTATATGCCTGGATTCCTTTAATTTCAGTGAATCTCATATACAATAGGTTAAAGTTATATACAGCAACCCCAGATGTAAAATAGTAAACAATCGTTACTTCTCAGAAAGTATTGAGCTTTTAAGAGGAGTAAAACAAGGATGTCTGTTGTTTCCATATATATTTATTATGGCCATTGAAATGCTAGCTATTAAAATTAGATCCAACAAGAATGTCAAGGGGTTAGAAATCCAGGGGATAAAAACAAAAGTATCAATGTATGCCGATGACCCAAGTTTTCTTTCTTAACTCTCATTGAAGATCTTGATCACTTTTCTAGCCTCTCTGGACTAAAACCTAATTATGACAAGTGTACCATATTACATATTGGATCATTAAGACAGCGTTTACACTACTGTGTAGTTTACCAATAAAATGGGTGGATGGTGATGTAGACATACTTGGTATTCACATCTCAAAAAATATAAATGAACTTACCACAATCAATTTCAATAGAAAGTTTGCAAAAATAAAAGATTCTACAAACATGGAGGTAAATACTTGTCTATTTATGGAGAACTCTTAACTCTTTGGTCCTATCACAGCTTACTTACTTACTAATGGCATAGCCTACTCCAGATGACTTGTTTTTTAAATCATATGAGCAAAATATTTCATATTATTTGGAATGCTGAGCCAGACAAAATTAAACATGCCTATTTATATAATGAATATGAGTTTATTCATTAAGCTTTAAACCTCTCACTAAAAGCTTCACTCATAAGTTATACTTAAACCCAAAATGGTTCGCCAATAGATTATTAAGAAAGGCTCATCCTTTGTTCCAAAATTGTTTTTTTGCATTTATACAGATTACAACTTCTCATTTCCGACTAATTGAAAATGAAATGTTGTTTAAAGTACCACCCTTTCTTAAACAAGCCATACCAAGCTGGTCACATTTTTCGTTTTATCCTCCAGAAATGTTATGGTTAAAGTTAAATATACTGATTAATAAAAAAAATCTTTATAGAATAAAAAATAATAAAAAAATTGGAATGTCTGCTCAATCCAAACTTATAACCAACTGATTGCAGCATTACCACAAAAATGGAGGAAGCAAGTGGAAAAGGGAGAAGGTAGGGAACTTATTTGCCTGCCATATATTAAAGATACAAATTGGCTGAAAGGAATTGGCATAAATAGAAAAATATACCAGTTTCATTTGAGGACAAAAATGTTGACAGCTGTGCCATACAGGTAGCAAAATAAATGGGGAGAGATTTTCGATGTACTGATTCCATGGCACACAAAATTCTTGCCACCAACAGAATGCTATATATATGGAGCATACAACAATCTCAGCTCTGTAGATTTTGCTGTGAAGAGACAATTACTAGATAATTTATTCTGATATTGCCCCTATGTAGCTTGTTTCTGGTCACAGGTTCAGGAATGACAAAAACAAATCAGAACATTTACTTAAAATGAACCTTACAAATAGCAGTGTTGGTTGATTTGGAAAGAACATTGAAAGTTTCTTCAAGTGCAGTCGCAAAAACCATCAAGCGCTATGATGGAACTAGCTCTCATGAGGACCGCCACGGGATGGAAGACCCATAGTTACCTGAGGATAAGTTCATTAGAGTTACCAGCCTCAGAAATTGCAGACCGTGTGAATCAGGCCTTCATTGTCGAATTGCTGCAAAGAAACCACTACTAAAGGACACCAATAAGAAGTAGAGACTTGCTTGGTCTGATGAGTTCAAATTTTAGAAACGCTGTCTTTGTGAGATGCAGAGTAGGTGAACGGATGATCTCCGCATATGTGGTTCCCACCGTGAAGCATGGAGGAGGAGGTGTAATGGTGCTTTGCTGGTGACACTGATTTATTTAGAATTCAAGGCAAACTTAACCAGCATGGCTACCACAGCATTCTGCAGTGATACGCCATTCCATCTGGTTTGGGCTTAGTGGGACTATCATTTGTTTTTCAACAGAACAATGACCCAACACACCTCCAGGATGTGTAAGGGCTATTTGACCAAGAAGGAGAGTGATGGAGTGCTGCATCAGATGACCTAGCCTCCACAATCATCCGACCTCAACCCAATTGAGATGGTTTGTGATGAGTTGGACTGCAGAGTGAAGGAAAAGCAGCCAACAAGTGCTCAGCATATGTGGGAACTCCTTACGACAATTGGAAAAGCATTCCAGGTGAAGCTGGTTGAAAGAATGCCAAGTGTGCAAAGCTGTCATCAAGGCAATGGGTGGCTACTTTGAAGAAACTCATAAAATATATTTTGATTTGTTTAACACTTTTTTGGTTACTACATGATTCCAGATGTGTTATTTCATAGTATGATGTCTTCACTATTATTCTACAATGTAGAAAATAGTAAAAATAAAGGAAAAGTTTGTTTTTGAATTACACAATGACGGACAGATGAGGTCTGTGTTGTATGTCCCAGCCAGCCATTATGATCTACTGAAAGCTGAATACAGTATTGGTATGAAGTTTTGTACTATTTGATTCTATTGAAAATAAATGCATACTTTAAAGTATGAAGTAAACACTAAAACATGTAATGTGATAATTGTCAATGATGAGGAAGAGAAGCTGAATAACACCAGTCAGAAAGTCTAAATAAGAATATTTACTGAAATGTTTAAGTTAGTGAGTCATTGCTAGCCTTGTACGATCCATCCTGATCTTGCAAGCTTACATTCTGTTTCACTACACGGACACAGTATCTGTGTAGCGAAACAGAATGTAAGCTTGCAAGATCAGGATGGTTTGTGCTTGGCTTATTCATTGGAGCAACACATTTGAAGCATGTCTTCTAAATATTCACTACAGAATGACATGCATTACAGACAAGCCATTCAAAACAAACTCAAAATAAACCTCATTATGGTAGTTAACCCTGGAGAGGAACATACTCAAGATGAGTGGCTGCCGCTCTCCCAGCCACATTGTAAACACAAGGCTCCAGCCTGGAACACACTGACCAAGATCAGCTGTTTTGGGGCACTGGCTAGAGAGAAGGGTGCTTCCACAACAGGGCAATGAGCATCAAAAGCAAAGAAAGAAGAGATCAGTGCACTGCACAGAATGAGTGAAAAATAAAAAGATCAGGTTGAATAAGAAGGATACAATATCCATTTGATGTGAAATCAAGCATTAGTGATAAATGTGTTTTAGCACATTTCTCATTGGCTTCATCTAGTTACACAAACATGTAGTAGTGCTTAAGGCAACAGTCAAGCAAAACATTTTTTTACATGCAAATACTGCATGTATGATTAAGGCGCGTTTAGTTTTTCAGAAACAAAGCAAAGCAAATGCAGATCAAGCAAGAAAAAAAGAAACACTTGTGATATCAATAAAAAACTAAATACATTGTCACTAAATAAAAACTGCACTATATAAACAGACATATTTCCAGCTGCAAGAGAACCCTGATCCTTCAGTCATGTCCAATAGTGTTAAGGCTTTTGTTGATTTCATGCAGTACAGAATTGGCAAGAATTGATCACCGAATATGGCCGTCAAAATTGACCCAAAGACAACTTTGGAATCACCTTGCTTCTTTTCTGTTTCAGACAAGGCAAGCCTTTGACACATCAATTTTGTTGAACAGTATTAATTATGCTACTGTAATATAAACAATCTATAATACAAGACCCCTTACTAGCTCTCAAAATGAAAATATTTTTTTATTTCAGTCACTCTTCCAAATATGAAGGAAAAGATTCATATTTTGAGAGTAGAAAATAAACGTAAACATATGTAATGGATCATATTTTGGATCTCCAGAACACATTTTTCCAACAATATAAGGCTTAGATGAGTATCCCTGGAAAAGCTTCCCACTCCAGTAAACAGTGTCTATAGCAGTGGCCTCTAAATCTAAAATGAAGTACTGCTGAATAAAATCAGCTGATTATCTTTTTTTCTTAACATTCTTACTTAAATTCCAGCTATGCATTTCATAGTGTCAAGGGGAGATTGTATTAGTGTGGTGTGGTGTGGTGGACAAGTGTGTGCAGTGGACTATCCTGCATGCCATGGAAAAAGTGCTCTGTCTCCATCTAGAGTCCACTTAGGGTTTTACCAGGGGCCATTGTCTGGGTAGCTTGGCACAGCAGCAGGGTATTGGGGTAGGCTTGGGCCAGTTTCAGTGACAGCATTGAAGCCGGCCTCTTTCCCGGGGGCACTCTTCCAGAGTCCAGTGGTCCACTCTTCCTGTGCACGCTCAAAGCTGCCGCCTCCGCCACGGTACATCCTATGAACCTGGTAGAAGCAGAGCAGACAAACCAACCAGTCATACAGTCATTAAAGTTGTTTATCTTTCCTTGCCTACAATGAGTGAATTGTCAAAATGGCTGTGTATTTTTCTGGTTTGTGTGTGTGTTTCCAGGTGATTGTGCATTTTTATGTGTGTGTGTTGGACTCACCCTGATGAGAACCAGTCCCATCAACACAGTCACCAAAGTAAAGAGCAGAGCTGAGAATAGCATGACTACAGCAGAACCCGCGTTGGAGCTGAAAAACATCACTGTCACGATCCAACCACTGAGGGTTCGTCAGAGAGTGGTGGAGCAGTGGGGTTAGTATTTGTCAATGGCATGAATACTGGATTACATCAACTGTAGTTATTCACCTATCACAGCATGACACTGCAGTGAGTAAAATTAAGGTGGCATTGATACATAATCTACAGGTGATCTTTATTGCAAAACTGTGAAGATGTTTAATATTCCTGAGGTAAGTGAAACATAAGCCATTCATATTTAGCAGCCAAAGTCCTAGACAGTCCCTTCCAGACGTGAGGAAATAAAATATTCACACTCACCAAGCACCCCAACCAGAGAAGCCCACAGTCTGAATGAGAGCGAGAACACACTGGAGGAAGAAGATGAAGAAGAAGGCCATGAAGTTGAAGGAACTGTCAGCCCTAGGAAAGAGAAAGGGAGCCGAGAAAATTGTATTTGGAGTGCAAAATTATAGATGTTTGGCTTGACGTTTGTTGAGTGGACCTTACCGAAAGGCCTTGTAGAGAGGTCTAAACCAGCATGTGTAGCTGCACGGGCTGAAGAGAAGAAGCCAGAGCAGGGAAAGGCCAAAATTGGCAGCACTTCCCCCTCCTGCCCACCAAGCTATGCATGACACCACATTCACACACAGAGTGACTGAATACACTGCAGAGAGGAGAAGAGACAGCAGAAAACATTAACATACTCAGCATTGAATGAAAAACAGCCCAGTTTCCAGAGTAGGCCTATGTGTGACTCAAGAAAGATTTTTGGTATAACTCACACATCCAGAGGTTGTAGACCCTGCGCACCAGCTGTCGGTGCGGGGCTGGGATCTCTTCCTCCACATTCTGGTAAAAGCAGGGCTTGATTCGCAGGAACTGAGGCAGCGGGGGGAAGTTGTTGGCCCGCTCTGAAAACAGGAAACAGATGATTACATGTGGGAAAACAGGATGCCAGTGCAGAGATGGCACCGGAAAACAAGAATACAGTGACATTTGAGATTTCTTTGGAATATATAACAAATAGTGAGGCACAATAGTGAAAGTGGTCAGTGTTATTAGTTGATCTTTATGTCAACAATTTAACTATGAGAATTTGTGATTAAATTATAAATGTTTTTTAAATAATAATATACAAAAAATAATCAATACAGTTTAATGTCAGTATGTTCTTTTTGACAAATATATTGTATCGTTTTGACAATGTAATATTAGTTTTGCTCTAGTTGACTGTAGGCTACACCAGTATTTTTCCATCAGTGCTTGTTCTCCATCTTCTATTTCCAAAACTTGTTTTCTCATGGCTACCTCTTGTCCCTCTGCAGCAGACATATGGTGATCAATACGTTTGTAACATTGAATCGCAATACATATCGTCTCAGCACTAATGTATCGCGATAATATCATATCATAAGGTCCCTAGCAATTCCCAGCCCTAATGAGTATGGTATGGCTATTTGAATAAAAATATTGAGTGTGTCACTTATAATCTGTGTCATGCGTATGCATTACTTGTAGCAGGTACATGTCATGTTTCATGAAGAACATCATTTAATTGTTTACAGCAAGACTTCAATTGCAAAACATTTAGATACAAACCTGTCATTATGAAATCCTAATGTGTCCTTTCCTGCAACATAACACAAATAATTGGCATAATTTACAGCTCATAAACATTGAAAGAAAAAAATATTTATCTGGGAACGTGCAGCGTCTGATTTACAACTAATCAACAACAACAACAACAAAACACTCAGTCATATCAAGATGATGACAAAGGTGAAATTATACGCCTCTAGATATGGGTATGCTAGGTAGGTCATTTTTTGTAAACCCAATTTAAAAGATAACCTTACCTTTGATAGCTTTGTAAAAAATAAGAAATTTAAGTAGTTAGCTATATTTTGGCAAGAAAATATCAGACCACGCGCGAACACATTTTTATTTTTCACTAACTACCACTATTAGCCAGCTAATTAGCTAACGTTAAGTTAGCTAGTAACGTTACTGTCAGTATGTAGATTATGATTTGTTAGCTGTCTTCAAGCGAAATGTCACAAAAAGGTCAGCTGCCGAGTTGATACAATTAACTGGTTGATAGCATATTCAACGTTAACGAAATAAAGCTATTGATTGTGTAACTTATTTTCTTGTCGTTCAATGTTTTGCTAGCACCTACCTATAAACCGCTAAATCCAAATAGGTTCGGGATGGTCGTCACTAGCTACCACAGCCACAAAGTCATAACCCCCGCCCATTTCTACCATTTATCTTCTTAAAGTCGGATTTTACACTTAAACCTAACATTAACCCTAACCTTTACCACATTGCTAACCTTATGCCCAACCCAAACCTTAAATTAAGACTAAAACGCAACATTTGGTTTGCATACATTTTTACGATATAGACAATTTTGTCTTTGTGGCTGTGCTATCTAGCTGGTGGAAACCATTCGGGTCGCGTCGAACGAAAGCCACCGCAAAGCATTGTGGGAGTGGCAGTTCAAAACAGGTCCCACCAAGGGAAATTTGAACACGATTGTTTCAATTGTGAAACTACAGATCTCGTAACCTATACAGGGCTTGGACGGGAGACGTGTGACCAGAGAGAGACGAATGTTTTTTTTCCCTAGATAAGAAAACAGCTGTGTTATGACAAATTGGCTATCAACTATTAGTTTTGTGGAGTTGATGTTGAATACATTGTTTCTATTATCAGGAGTTTACTATTGTCCGATTTCCTTGACATACACTACCGGTCAAACGTTTTAGCTTACCTACTCATTCAAGGGGGTTTCTTTATTTGTATTATTTTCTACATTGTAGAATAATAGTGAAGACATCAAAACTATGAAATAACACATATGGAATCATGTAGTGACCAAACAAGTGTAGCCACCCTTTGCCTTGATGACAGCTTTGCACACTCTTGGCATTCTCTCAACCAGCTTTTATTTATTTATTTTGATTTAACCTTTATTTAACTAGGAAAGTCAGTTAAGAACAAATTCTTATTTACAATGACTGCTTACCCCGGCCAAACCTGGACAACGCTGGGCCAATTGTGCGCCGCCCTATGGGACTCCCAATCACGGCTGGATAGTGATACAGCCTAAATTTACCTGGAATGATTTTCCAACAGTCTTGAAGGAGTTCCCACATATGCTGAGCACTTGTTGGCTGCTTTTCCTTCACTCTGCAGGCCAACTCATCCCAAACCATCTCAATTTGGTTGAGGTTGGGGGATTGTGGAGGCCAGGTCATCTGATTAAGCATTGAATCAATTTCCTTCTTGGTAAAATAGCTCTTACACAGCCTGGAGGTGTGTTGGGTCATTGTCCTGTTGAAAACAAATGATAGTCCCACTAAGCCCAAACCAGATGGGATGGCGTATCGCTGCAGAATGCTGTGGTAGCCATGCTGGTTAAGTGTGCCTTGAATTCTAAATAAATCACAGTAAGTGTCACCAGCAAAGTACCCCCACACCATAACACCTCCTCCTCCATGCATTACGGTGGGAAATACACATGCGGAGATCATCCATTCACCCACACCGCGTCTCACAAATTTGGACTCCAGACCAAATGACAAATTTCCACCGGTCTAATGTCCATTGCTTTTGTTTCTTGGCCCAAGCAAGTCTCTTCTTATTATTGGTGTCCTTCAGTAGGGGTTTCTTTGCAGCAATTCGACCATGAAGGCCTGATTCACAGTCTTCTCTGAACAGTTGATGTTGATATGTGTCTGTTACTTGAACTCTGTGAAGCACTTATTTAGGCTGCAATTTCTGAGGCTGGTAACTCTACTGAACTTATCCTCTGCAGCAGAGGTAACTCTGGGTCTTCCATTCCTGTGGCGGTCCTCATGATAGCGATTGATGGTTTTTGCAATTGCACTTGAAGAAACTTTTAAAGTTTTTGAAATTATCTGTATAGACTGACCTTCATGTCTTCAAGTAATGATGGACTGTTGTTTCTTTTTGCTTTTTTGAGCGGTTCTTGCCATAATATGGACTTGGTCTTTTACCAAATAGGGCTATCTTCTGTATATCCCCCTCCTACCTTGTCACAACCCAAATGATTGGCTCAAATGCATTAAGGAAAGAAATTCCACAAATTCACTTTTAACAAGGCACACCTGTTAATTGAAATACATTCCAGGTGAATACCTCATGAAGCTGGTTGAGAGAATGCCATGAGTGTGCAAAGCTGTCATCAAGGCAAAGGGTGGCTATTTAAGAATCTCAAATTTAAAATATATATTTGTTAAACACTTTTTTGGTTACTACATGATTCCATATGTGTTATTTCATAGTTTTGATGTCTTCACTAATATTCTACAATATTAAAAATAGTAAAAATAAAGAAAAACCCTTGAATTATTAGGTGTTCTAAAACTTTTGACCGGTAGTGTACATTATATTGTATTTACCATATGGTTAGGCTAATGTCTTTTCCATATTGGTACCGTACTTTTCCACCTCACAGTAGCAGAAACCCAGACAGAATATGTGAATAAACTTAACTTCTGCTGATCTGTCACACCTAATTAATCCATTACTACCTCTACAACTGGCGTCCCACACCTCAACAAAAAGGCTCATACTTTTTCTAAACCATAGTATTTTCTGTTGATTATCATTGAGACATGATACTTGGTTGGCAACTGTATTCTCAAATGAGTTGATCAATGATCATTTTGTCTGTAACTCTGAATTGTATCTATTTGTTGAGAGAGGTCATCTGACAAGGAGGAGCCCTCACGTGAAGGCCTTGTTATGAGAGGAAGAGGAGATCAACAATACATTATTTTTCCTTTTATAGAGCTCATTCCCTCCTCAACCTTACATCTTGTTGTTATATTTTTTTAATACTATATTGATATTGAGTTCCTGCGTTGTTGGGTGTAGAGTTTGCAAGAAAGGCATTTCACAGTACTTGTGAATGTAACATTAAAATTTGTGTCTACATCATGTGTCTTCTTGTCAGAGGTTTGGCCTTTTGTATTATTTTTCAGTTCTTTTAAATCTTGTTTTGGCATCATTTTATTTTCCGATTAAAAGCATTAACACACATTCAGACAGACATTATGTTAATTAATTTAATATTGCATGCATACATGCAAGCTTGTGTTTTGATTACTACAGAGTGCATACATTGTTTCTGATCACTGATCGTACTCTATTGAAAGCAACCTATCATAAAGAACAAAATATCGAAAGAAGGCGTGACTTATAAAATATATAGAAAAAAAACGTATAGATCCCGCCCTTCGGTTTGCAGTGACCCAGCGTTCTAGCCAATCACCAAAGGATTCTGAAGACAGCGACACACTCCCGCCAAATCTGACTGACGGGCGCGAGGCAGCAACTGGGATCCAGGCAAAGGGAGCGTGTGGGAGATGCGGATAGATTAAAATTGATTTCGTCTTAAAAGTAATAAAACCCAGTCAACGTTATTTTTGACTTACTCTGGAAGATTGCTACTTCATATGGTTTTGTGTTATTGCAAAGCTTTTCCGCACAAGCATATCAAAAGTGAGGGAAGTTCTCGGATGGTGATGCTAGCGGCGGAAGATCCATCCGTGGACGGGCATTTAGCATCCACTCCACGGAGGAGAGGTAGCGACGATATTTAGCTATGTTTTAACCTTTAAATGTTTTGGGCATTTAGTCGTCTGAGGTAGCTAACCACTGTTTGATTTGCCTGTCAATGTGTTTACGACCGTATAGCTAGACAACACTAACGTATGTCTAGTTAGCTAGGTTAGCTAACTAGCATACTGTATTTAGCCAGCTAACTACTAGTAGCATGTTGTAACTTTAGCTAAACTCAAGTAAGGTTAGATACCTAACACGTAGTTATTCACGTTAGCCAGACACATAACATTTCCAAGCACGTAACTAGTAACGTTAGTGTAAAGTGACCTTTCATATACATAACTAACGTTACCCATTAAGTTTCCTTAGTCTAGTTAATATTTATAATTGATTCG
This sequence comes from Thymallus thymallus, assembly GCA_023634145.1. Classification (NCBI taxonomy): domain Eukaryota; kingdom Metazoa; phylum Chordata; class Actinopteri; order Salmoniformes; family Salmonidae; genus Thymallus; species Thymallus thymallus. The sequence goes on from CM042393.1 coordinate 24,772,398, forward strand.
TTAGCCAACTACAGATGGCTTAGATGTGATGAGTTGGAGCTAGCTAATGTGCATCGACATTGAGTGTTTAAGTTGTTTCGTTGACCATATTGTTGATAGTAAGACATACCATTTCAATTAGACATTGAGTCACACATTGTTGTTATCTTACTGCTAACACATTATCTTGCTAACAAAGTAACGTTAGGCAACTTTTTGTTTTGAGGCAACCTTCTCTCCCCGCCGCGGTATGGGTCTAACGTTATTTACAGCCGGGCCTTTGCACTGGGCTTCGATTCATACACCGAATGGCGGGAGAGCAAAGCAAACACCTCCTTATAGTTTGCCTAACCACTTGTGCCATCGTCTCGTAACTAATTTGTACTATTTGATGGAAAATTATATCTGAACATTATCGATAGTCTGTTTACGTGGTTAGGGCTGGCAAGTCTATATACCTTTTGATTGTTCCCTAGTTGACTGACATTTTGTTTATTATTACAGATCATTCCACGAATAACCTCGATGTATTTGTCAAGCTAATGAGTAAATTAAGAACAAAGGACTAGCTGATGGCAATAAGACAGTTGAGTGGGGGATAAAGTAGTCGGTGATTAAGTCATACGTGTAGTGACTATTCTTGTGGTTGTCGTTTGATTTATTTTACATGTATAAAGGTATAGCACATAATGCTTCTAGTAAGTGTTGTGCAGCAGAAAGTGACTGGTAACATGTTTGCAGCTGGAACCATTGTGCTACTGCAATTACTTATAGTGAAGTAAAAGTGCATTGAAAAAAAAATCCATCTACACTGAAACGAAAATATAAACACAGAATGTGTTGCACAACACTTGATGTTGGTTCCAAATCCTATAAATTTTCCATATGCACAACAATTATTTATCTAAAATGTTAATGCCCTGTTAATGAGCATTTCTCCTTTGCCAAGATAATCCATCCATATCAAGAAGCTGATTTAACAGCATGATCATTACACAGGTGCACCGTACTGGAATCAATAAAAGGCAGCTCTAAAATGTGCAGTTTAGTCACACAACGCCACAGATGTCTCAAGTTTTGAGGTAGCGTGCAATTGGCATGCTGACTGCAGGGATGTCCACTAGAGCTGTTGCCTGAGAATTTAATGTTCATGTATGCCGTTGTGTGGGTGAGCAGTTTGCCTATGTCAACGTTGTGAACAGAGTGACCCGCGGTGGGGTTATGGTATAGGCAGGCATAAGCTACGGACAACAAACAATTAGATATTATCGGTGGCAATTTGAATGCAGAGATACTGTCACAAAATCCTGGGGCCCATTGTCATGCCTTTCATCCACTTCCATCACCTCGTGTTTCAGCATGATAATGCACAGCCCCATATCGCAAGGATCTCTACACAATTCCTGGAAGCTGAAAATGTCCCAGTTCTTCCATGGCCTACCTACTCACCAGACATGTCACCCATTGAGCATGTTTGGGATGCCCTGGTTCGAAGTGTCCGACAGTGTGTATAAGTTCTCGCCAATATCCATATGCTGACTAGTTTTCTGAACCACACCGTCTTTTATTTTTTTTACGGTATCTGTGACCAACAAATGCATATCTGTATTCCCAGTCATAGGGCCTAATTAATTTATTTCATTTGACTGATTTGCTTATATGAACTAACTCAGTAAAATCTTTGAAATTGTTGCGTTTTATATTTTTGTTCAGAAAATGTTTCATGACAGGGGGATGGCTTTGGGATTGTTGTCATCTCATTTTCCATACCTTGTTTTGGTTACAGGTATGGATGGCAAAGTCAATCCCAGCAATGCTAACAAGAAGCTTGTTCAGGGTAAGTGAACCTGTCTGGTGTTTTGAATGCATATTAGACGGTTTTATTTTGCAAAAGGAGACTGATACATAATGCTATCAAACTATTTGAAACAATTCATAGAAATTCTAATTTAGTCAAATATATTTCAAATGAATCAAATTCGTTGTAATAATTTAGTGTCTTTGCTTTTTCACTCTAAAATCTATCATTATTGTTTGCCCAAAGACCTAGTCCAACTTGAACATCAGTGATGATAAAGGATATTTTCTCCTCAGCTCGTCTTCCATTCAAGCGTCTAAACCCAGAGCCCAAGGAGACCAGTGAGCCCAAAAGGACTTGTGCCCTTTCCTGCCCAGAGCCTAGGCTCTCAGATGGGGAGAATGAATCCGATTGCTCCACCCTACCCGTGCATCATGGACTGGCGCTGGTTAACGGCCGCGGACCCCTGGATGGATTCATGAGTCGCAGCACCAAAGCGTCCCCTGCCAAAAGCATAGTTATTGATCTCACTGAGGACTCCAATTCAACTGACCTTTTAAAGCAGCAACATGTGACACCCATTGTTGCCTCGTGTCCTCCGACACAAAACAACCACCTGAGCAAAACCCTTAGTGCTGTAACAGCCACCAAAACCAAGACAGAGCCCATGGACTGCAAGGTGGGGGAGGAGGAGAAGCACAGGGGGGACACTGCATTCATCTCACAGCTAGACACCACACAGGGATCTGACACGGAGGAGGAAGAAGAAGAAGAGGATGAAGAACAACTACAACAAGAGGAGTCTGTCGAGGCTGATATGTCCAGTCATGGGAATGGGTCCATGCTGTCTCATTCATCCACCAGCTCTCTGTCAGCGGCCGAGAGCTCCCCAGAGGCTGCTAAGACAGAGAACTCTCCTACTCTCACAGTGAGTACAAAATGGAACATTTAACATTCAATGTCATCAGTGATTTTTGAATAAATGTACATCAGCAAGCTCCTGTTAACTTTTCAAATCACTTCTGATATGAAATATTATGAATCTGTTACCTTTCTTCCTCTCTCTTTACAGGAGCCAAATACCACCCCTAAAATAGAGCAGAAAACTGTGAAAAGACGTTCTTTAAAGGTATAATTAGAGACAATAAGTCACTTCTGTATTTAACTGCTAATTGGCATACTTTTGCATCCAAATGCCTATTTAGCTGCTTGATAAGGTAATTTCCCCACGGGGGTCAATCAAGTACCTATCTATTTATCTATCTTAAACATCTTCATCTAGACACTTATCTTCTCTCCATAGAGTTTGCAAGAGCAAGAGGAGAGGCTACACCAGCGTCAAGCGAGAGAGAGGCTGCGGGAGGAGGCTAAAGACGCTAAAGAGAAGAAGAAAGAGGAGGCTCGCAAACTGAAGGAGGAAAGGGAGAAGGAAAGAAAGGAGAAAAGGGAGAAAGAAGAGCGTGAAAAAAGAGAGAAAAAAGAGAAAGAGGAAAAGGAAAAAGCTGAGAAATTAAGAGTGAAAGAGGAGCAACGCAAATCGAAGCAAGAGTGAGTGTTGCTTGATCAAAAACCAGCTAGCTACAGATCTGAAATGTCTTGTTACTTTTATATTCACTCGACTGGAAAAATTTATTGAAAGCATTTTTATTAAAGGAAATGTAATCCCTGCAATTGACATATTAACATGATATTATTTCCCCCAGGGCAAAACTTGAAGAAAAGAGAAAGAAAGAGGTGGAGAAACGGTTGAAAGAAGAGAAGGATGTGAGTTGATCATTTTTATGCTGAGGGGCGTTTCTGTTCTCTAAATCGAAATTAAATGTCTGACACTGACATTTAAAGCTTGACAATTGCAGTTTCATTGTAACAGACCTGGTAATGCATCTTAACATTTTCTATACAGAGGCTCAAAGCCGAGAAAGCAGAGATCACACGATTTCTACAGAAACCCAAGACTCCCCAGCAGGCCACAAAGGTAAGATTCTTCTGACTGACTGGATTGAACAATAAGAAAACAACATTGAAATCACAAAATTGTGGCATGTTAATTTAATGTTTCCTTCCTTTTGTCTCTCCCACTTCAGACCCTTGCGTCTGCCTGTGAAAAGTTTGCGCCGTTTGAGATAAAGGAGCACATGTGTCTGGCGCCGCTGACCCGAGTCCAATGTGAGGAGGCGGTCCTGGAGGAACTGGACCAGTACCTGGCTAAACCTGATGGAAGCCTGAATGGCCTGAGGGACTGGACCAGAAATAAGCCCCGCAGATCAGGCCAGACCAAGCCCAGAAGCACATACCCTATGAGGTGATACGATCAAACCCTAAAAAAAAAAATCACAATTTATGGGTGGCCATAATAGCAGTGACTTGAATTACTGAACTCTTGACATTTTTGTGAAACTATGAAGAATCAGGGATTCCTGCTGGAAAGAAGCCATTTTATGTATCCTCCTATTTTAACTGTGTCCCCTCTTTCTGTTCTTTGCATAGGGAGTGTATGGTGGTGGTTGAGGGCCCTAAACCGGACGGTGTGCCTGACCGTCAGCGTTATGGACGCATGAAGCTCCTTCAGTTCCGTGAGAACTACCGACCTGCCTATTGGGGCACGTGGAGGAAAATCAGCCCCCACATCTCCCCTCGCTGCCCTCTCAGACAGGACAAGGTGAGGCTTCCCTCATTCTCTGACCGTGATCCCTTTCAAGCCTTTCACTTCTTAGTTTCTGCCATATTGCTCTCATTTACCCTGTCATATCCGATTTGTGAAGGGGAGCCATGAGGGAAGAATGTGTACTGGTGGTAGTAATGGGGGTGGCTTGGGGGGGGGTCATCAATACATTTACAAATCTCAATATTTTGACGATATCATATTTATATCTGGCTCAAGGTATAGATTTGTAATTGTTTTATTTTATTATTATTTTTACCTTAGGTGTGTTGTTAGCTAGCTCTAGTCGGCTGTACCTGCGCCAAAACGCTATTATTTTATCCTAAAGCTTGAGAGCATGAGAAACTTGTTTTCTCATGCTCTCTTGTCTCTCTGGAGCAGACATACAATGAGCAATCGTCAAATCGCAGTATTGAATCGCAATACATATCGTATCGGCACCTAAGTATTATGATAAAACGTATCGTGAGGTCCCTGGTAATTCCCAGTTGTACTGTGACTTCTATGTTTGAGCTTTCTATGTAGGACTAAAGTCTGTTTCCTCTAGGACCTGTTGGATTATGAGGTGGACAGTGATGAGGAGTGGGAGGAAGAGGAGCCAGGAGAGTCCCTGTCACACAGTGAAGGGGTAGGTCTCTTTTCAATACTCTGTCACAGCTTTTGATGGTCTGCTGTTCTGTTTGATATCAAGATTAGCTCATTGTTTCAAACTGAATCATTATAGCTGATTGTGAGCGCCTAAACTGACTTGTTTTTGCAGGAGGATAATGATAATGATGGAGGTGAAAATGATGACGATGATGAGGATGGTTTCTTCGTACCACATGGATACCTATCAGACGGGGAGGGGGCATTGGAGGGGGAAGAGGTACGTTCAAATGCCCTTCAATCCGTATGCATGTATCATTCATTTGCTTTACTGTTCTTTTCCAGTGGACTGTTTTGACTAATAATGGATATAAAGCTCTTTACTTTGTAAGGGGTGGAGACCTTATCCACTGCTTATTTTTAGCATACTTAATTGCTCCTATCCCTGTGGTGTGATTCCAGGAGGGTGGCGACCCAGAGAAGCAGAAGGTGCGTCAGAAGCTGAAGGCCCGGGAGTGGGATGAGCTGATGGCCAAGAAGAAGGTGAAGGTGCTAGAGGCTGTGGTGAGGGGCTGTGTGTGGGAGGGAGAGGGTCCTCATCTGGAGCTCTTCAAGCAGTTTGCTGTGTGCCTGCTGGAACCCCTGCCCAAGCCAGAGCCCACCACCCCAGAGGACAACACACAGAAACTACAACAGAAACTACAAGAAGATGAGCAGCGTGAGTACATTCTTATGCTTGGGGGAACATCATGCAGATATGCAGAGTTCATTTGTCTCTGCAATATAGTATTTTAGAACCTTTTCGGCCTTCGCCTTGTCACCCCTAAGTGATCATTTGAGTCATAATGTTTTACAGACTGAAGCGTGATGAAATGTAGGTCTTGGTTTGCATGGAAAAAACTGACCGGGTGTGCTTCTTACAGAATGATGTAAATTTGTAATTTGGTTGAGCCATGTGCTGTTCAAATAGTGTCACTAGCTAGGTTTCCATCCAATTGGCTACAGATTTTCATGCAAATATTCTAAAATCCACATAAAGAAAATGTGAATTTTCCCACTAGAGGTGTTTACACCAAACGGACATGTTTCAGATAAAAAAAAGAAATGTGCGTGATGACGTAGTGCACACAATGTACTTTTTAAGTTTTCATGTACCGTATAAAAAACTAAACTTCAATGTGTTTTCATCGCATTTTCACCTCTACTGATAGTTTTGTCACAAAAACGGTTGCGTTAATTAAATAGCAAATGTGCCTACTGTCGTCACGTTGACTTTGATGAAAGGTGAGATGTTTTTTTTTGTCAAATAGATTATTCAACGTTTTAATTGATGACGTGATTTAATTAAACCATGCAACAATTAACTCCACCACAGAAGCATTAATTTATATAGAGCAGTTATCTCCCGAATCTGCTCTCTTAAAGATCTGAAGATCTTTCATGTCAATAGCAGTCAAATATGAATCGTTATCTCATTATCAGTCAGTCTCATTCTGAACATCGTAAGATCTAAATCTGCACAAACCCTGGTGAATCACGTTGAATCAGCAATACAAATTGTCTTAATGATTTATTTTCTAGCTAAAGAATCACACAGAATTACATATACAGTATATACATACAATAAATAATACATTGATTACTCATCATATCATGGAGAGTCCCTAGTGGGCTACCACGATATGACGGCTGGTTACACAAATGAAGGGAGGGGTAGAGTTTTGGAAGATTGAAGGACAAAGAAAGGTAGTCTATGCGACCTGGATGAATTTATGCTAGCATCAATATCATATGCATTTTCACAAACACCCATTTGGATAAAAGAAGTGCAATTATATATTTACGGTTTGAGCTTGGCTTCGATAGATTGGTCGAAGACAGAAGACTGGTCCTTTTGGAGAATCTTTCTGGTTGGAGCGTCTGTAAAGGGATTGTCTGTGTTCTTAGGGGCGCGTTCGCAACTGGTAACCGCGACCACTAAGATCTAATCACTTCTTCTGTAGTGAATCAAAGTTCATAGCATTTTGCAATAATATGCTCCTATGTTCTGACTGGTGTAATCGAAATTCACAGTTAACATGTCAGTCGTCACATCCACGTTATCTTCGCATGTAGATTTAGTTTTGCAACCATTTGCAACAACGGCTCACGCCGGGGTCTGCTTAATCTGACGTGAATGGCGTCTTGTATCCTGCAAGTTGCAAACCAACATAGAAACAACCGTGGGTTGTCCTGGTTGTGGTCCTCCTCTGGTGGTTGACCCAGGTAGGATTTCTGCGAATGAAGTATGCCCCGAGGATGTGCAGCAGATGTCCGGTTGGTGGTCACCGTGGCGGTCCCTCTCTGGTGGCTTCCTTTGGTAGGTTCTCTGGAAGCTGCAGAGCGCCACAGGAATGGCCAGGGGATGTCCGGGTTGGGAATCGCCGTTCCGGACCTGTCGTCTGGTCGTCCAGACTGGAGGATCTGGGCAGTGACTTAGGCAGATGTTAACGCACACACACTCACAAAATATATAATTACATTTCCCCCAAAATGATCGGTTGTTGCGGCAGTTATATGGGGAAGTTGTTTATGGCTCTATCACATCCTAAGTGTCAAGGAAAATGAAACAGAATGAATAAAAGCATAAATAGAAATACAAAATTATAGTTATTGCACTTTAGTCATCTAATTGGACTGTATTCTACATACGTCCGGTGTCTTGGCTAAATGACCCTATCATGGCATTGTCTGTCATATCTAGGGCTTTCCTACTTAGCGGTGTGTTGCTTAGGCACTATCTTAAGTTGATACGTCTACAGCTGTAACGCACTAGTTTTGGGCAGGGACTTCTGGGGAGAAACTGGTGAGTACGGTGGCTGTAGGGTCAAAGGTCTCAGGGTAACTTTTCTATTTTACCCAGGCTTGTGTTTTGCTCGGACCTTTTAAGTGGTCCTAGCATAAATCCTAATTAGATGTTCTGTTGTACATATGCGTTTATGCTTACACAAGCGCGCATGTCAAGGGAAGAAAACCAAGTATCCTGGTAGACTACAACTTGTTCAGAATGAGTCTGACGTAATCAGGTCATTTTCAAGTCAATGCCTGGAGCTCAGTAAGAATTGGTGTCGAGAGTCTGTAGTGGTTTTACTACAAGTCACTGTCTCTTCCACCATTGTAGTGGTGGTAGGTATGAAGATGTCTATTTCATAGCTACAGTGGGGAGAACAAGTATTTGATACACTGCTGATTTTTGCAGGTTTTCCTACTTACAAAGCATGTAGAGGTCTGTAATTTTTATCATAGGTACACTTCAACTGTGAGAGACAGAATCTAAGACACAAATCCAGAATCACATTATATGATTTTTAAATAATTAATTTGCATTTTATTGCATGACATAAGTATTTGATCACCTACCAACTAGTAAGAATTCCGGCTCTCACAGACCTGTTCGTTTTTCTTTAAGAAGCCCTCCTGTTCTCCACTCATTACCTGTATTAACTGCACCTGTTTGAACTCGTTACCTGTATAAAAGTCACCTGTCCACACACTCAATCAAACAGACTCCAACCTCTCCACTATGGCCAAGACCAGAGAGCTGTGTAAGGACATCAGGGAGGCACAAGGCTGGGATGGGCTACAGGACAATAGGCAAGCAGCTTGATGAGAAGGCAACAACTGTTGGCGCAATTATTAGAAAATGGAAGAAGTTCAAGATGACGGTCAATCTCCCTCGGTCTGGGGCACCATGCAAGATCTCACCTCGTGGGGCATCAATGATCATGAGGAAGGTGAGGGATCAGCCCAGAACTACACGGCAAGACCTGGTCAATGACCTGAAGAGAGCTGGGACCACAGTCTCAAAGAAAACCATTAGTAACACACTACGCCGTCATGGATTAAAATCCTGCAGCGCACGCAAGGTCCCCCTGCTCAAGCCAGCGCAAGTCCAGGCCCGTCTGAAGTTTGCCAATGACCATCTGGATGATCCAGAGGAGGAATGGGAGAAGGTCATGTGGTCTGATGAGACAAAAATAGAGCTTTTTGGTCTAAACTCCACTCGCCGTGTTTGGAGGAAGAAGGATGAGTACAACCCCAAGAACACCATCCCAACCGTGAAGCATGAAGGTGGAAACATCAGGTGTATTAGCCAAATACATTTAAACTCAGTTTTTCACAATTCCTGACATTGAATCCTAGTAAAAATTCCCTGTCTTAGGTCAGTTAGGATCACCACTTTATTTTAAGAATGTGAAATGTCAGAATAATAGTAGTGATTTATTTCAGCTTTTATTTCTTTCATCACATTCCCAGTGGGTCAGACGTTTACATACACTGAATTAGTGTTTGGTAGCATTGCCTTTAAATTGTTTAACTTGGGTCAAACGTTTCGGGTAGCCTTCCACAAACTTCCCACAATAAGTTGGGTGAATTTTGGCCCATTCCTCATGACAGAACTGGTGTAACTGAATGAGGTTTGTATGCCTCATTGCTCGCTTTTTCAGTTCTGCCCACAAAGGTTCTATAGGATTGAGGGCAGGGCTTTGTGATGGCCACTAAAATACCTTGACTTTGTTGTCCTTAAGCCAACTTTGGAAGTATGCTTGGGGTCATTGTCCATTTGGAAGACCCATTTGCGACCAAGCTTTATCTTCCTGACTGATGTCTTGAGATGTTGCTTCAATATATCCACATAATTTTCCTTCCTCATTATACCATCTATTTTGTGAAGTGTACCAGTCCCTCCTGTAGCAAAGCACCCCCACAACATGATGCTGCCACCCCCGTGCTTCACGGTTGGGATGGTGTTCTTCGGCTTGCAAGCCTCCCCCTTTTTCATCCAAACATATCGAAGGGTGAACCAGACTTGTGGAGGTCTACAATTTTGTTTCCTGAGGTCATGGCTGGTTTCTTTGGATTTTCCCATGATGTCGAGCAAAGAGGCACTGAGTTTGAAGGTAGGCCTTGAAATACATCCACAGGTACACCTCCAATTGACTCAAATGATGTCAATTAGCCAATCAGAAGCTTGTAAAGCCATGACATTTCCTGGAATTTTCCAAGCTGTTTAAAGGCACTGTCAACTTAGTGTATGTAAACTTCTGACCCACTGGAATTGAGATATAGTGAATTATAAGTGAAATAATCTGTCTGTAAACAATTGTTGGAAGAATTAAGTGTCATGCACAAAAGTAGTTCTAACCGACTTGCCAAAACGATACTTTGTTAACATTAAATCTTTGGAGTGGTTGAAAAATTTGATTTAATGACTTCAACCTACGTGTATGTAAACTTCCGACTTCAACTGTCCATAGGTTTTTCCCGGGGGAAAATCACCTCAATCTACATTGAAATGACTAAAACCCAATCGAAACTGAAGAAATTATAATAGACCTATATCTTTACTCTGTCCGCTTGGTTATAATCACAGAATCAAAAGCTAGGCAAATGTTGACACGAGGAAATAATGTTGATGGCAAGGAAATATAACATCTTTAGTGTGGCCCATGGGGCAAAATTTGTTTGGCACCCCCCCTATCTTTTGATTGTGGTGATGAATGTAACACCCAAGACTGATATGAGATGATAGCTGTTGATAGCTGTTTAGACAGCAAGAGAGACCGACATCTTATCTAAAGACAATTCACAATCACATAAGAGATCTGTAACGTTTTCAGACCAGCTTCATGTGCGTCATCTACTGTAAGTCACTTAGTATTTACTGTGCCAACAAGTGATTGTGAACTGTCAACAGGTCTTCGTGGCTGATCTGAGTTGCTCAATAGCTGCCTGGAGTATATGTTCATATTGAATGGTGCCTTTTGCCCAAACCTTGCATGAATAAAGCCTAGATGTAGGAAGGTTTTTTTTTTTTAAACACATTCTATCTCCATTACCAAACAATATATTCAGTGCTGTTCCAGTTGTTGCCACTGCTACATGGGAATGTGAACAGTAATAAGGTGATCATCACGGAGTTCCAGGAGTTTTGTCGCCAGCGATCGACCTCGCCCACCTCTAGCCCTCAGAACTCAGGAGACAACATCCCCACCAGGTGACTTCAAACCTGATTTACTTAACGTTTGCTATTTTAAAGAATTAGTCAGTCATATACGGTCACTATTAAACTTGTACATGTGCAGACGCTTTATAAAAGTGAAAAAAAAAGTTATAACTGAAATGGTCTCCCGTCTGCTTCTGCCCTAGGATCCGCCTAAAGCGCCTTATCAAGGGGAATGCCGTTTATGAGAAGCGCTCAGCCTACAGACGCTGCTGCTGGTACGTAAAATCAGATGTCCTGGCTCGCTTCATCCAAGAGGCCCTCCCTGTACCCTGCCAGTGGAACTACCTCACCTCAGGGACCCATGTGCCCCGTGAAGAGGCCCCAGCAGCCACAGGCTCACAGGGCAACTCCCCAACCACCCCCCAGCCCTCCCACACACCATCCTCCTCCAAAACCCCCTCCTCCAACAAGAGGAAGAGTGCCGGCTGCATGTCCATCACCAAGTTCATGAAGAAGGCTGCCGACCCTGAGCAGGTAGGACACGTCTGATGAAATCTTTATATTAAGTACTTTTGTTCTGATTATGTTATGTCAAATTCTAATGAGTACTCCTTTCTCTCAGGCGGAGGCGATGAAGACGGACGGGTTCCAGGCAGACACAGAAGATGAGGATGAAGCAGACTGCGTCATAATCAGCACACAGAAAGGTCAGTTTCCTGGCATATTGTCTGCCTTTAGACACGAGTTAAGATGAATTGAGAGACACAGAGTAATGGTTTCTCCTAGATATTTCTAGGAGGGGAGGCGCATTGACAGTGAATATCTTTCTTCCTCTGCAGGATCCTCCAGAAAAGATACCTCCCCCACAGAGAACGAGAGCACAGAACAAATGGAGGTGACCACCTCTGACACAGCTGCTCTCCTCCTGCCCCGGGCCACTCCCACCCCGGCCACTGCCTAAGGACTGACCACTGACTCTGGGTGTGTGTGTTTGTGTCAGAGACAGAATCAGCTCTTCAATCAAGATAACACTCTGGTAGTGACACACATGCCACCCACGTGGTATTACACCCCTCAGACGTTTATATGGATCTCTTTGCTTGGTGAAGTGGAAGGTGACTCGAGATGGTCAAGGCTCTGCTACCACAGTCGAATGAGTGGACCAGTGCCCACTGAAGTAGTTGCTGTCTGCTTCACCGTAGGCCCAGTGTCTTTTTTTAAATTTTATATATGTATTGTTTAAAAAAGAAAAAAAAAGTATACTTGAACTGGTTGATTTCATTGACAAATAATGATTAAATGTACTGCACTTTTATGACCTCCCCCTGCCTTATCTGGATGCCTTTATAAACACCCCACCATTCATCCTTCCTATCAAGAAGTAGTTAATGTTTTGTAACTGGGTTTCATTCAATATGGTGAGTGCTGTTGTCTTTCAGGCTGCTAAACAGTGCTTATTGTACTATTCTAAACCTCCATTTTGTTTGGTTCTTAATGGTTGAGGTGAAATAGTAAATGGCCGTTCCATTAACTTTGCGGTTTACCTTATTTTTCAGTGGCAGAGAATGATCTCCTGTTGCAGTTTTCAGTTATGATTAAAGGTGTCTCACAATTTCTTTAAATAAAGCATTATTTTAAAATGATCATGCTTTTTTTTCCCATTTGCAGATCCTGAATGTTTTATGGGGGATACAGCAATATCTTGATGCAACCTTTGTTTAAAAGCAACAAAACACATGACAGCTTTTGACAGAGCATGACCTTCATTTTCTAGTTATTCTTAAACAAGGTTAGGAAAACATTTACATCTTGGTACATAGACCAAATGCTGCTGTTCATGTCCAGACTGAACTGAAACTTTGGAGAAGTAGGTTGTCATTGCAACCACCACCCAGGATAAAGACTAGGGTATAATCCTCAGCTCATGTTTTTCACCATGTTGTGTATGTCCTTTCATTGTTGGTTACATACAGTACAAAACAACCACCATCAGAGTTCCATGCTGCTGAAATCAAATGACATTCAGAAATTACTCAATTGAATAACTGTTGCAAAACCCTCATTCAATAACGGGAGCTGTCAAGTAACCTTCACTTTTAAGGTTCTGGTATATAACTTGAAATGCTTGCAACCTTAAAGTGCTAGTGATCTCAAATACAATTTTACAAGTTCTGTCTTAAAGAAAATAGCTTATACATTGTGGCCCACAGCTGGTCTAGCTCAACTGAACCCTTAACAACCAGTCTGGTCACCACCACCCATTCGCTCGTACATGTAAAGCTAGTATTGTATGTCTATGAGCTTATTTGTTGTAAGCGGGATGCGTGTTGAAGCGGAGCAGAAGGGTGACACTGACAACAGGATATCATACCATGCTGAGTTCTCTGCTTAACCATAGGTTACAGGGTAAGGGAGCCTTTTCAGATCCTCATCCTACATTCAGGGTAAATAAAAACTGCATGGCATTATGTCTCTCTTCTTAGAAACCCTTGTTAGTATTTCCTTTAAAGGATTAGTTGTTTCTATAGCCTTTTAAATGTGGTTTGGGGATGAAGGTGTCATCTCCAACCTGGGAGGTTGGGAGGGACAGTTCAGCCAAGGGTCCGAATATTCTCCAGTAGCTCTGGCTTGAGGAGTGCAGGACCTTTTCCACCGGCGGCAGCAATGTCCACTTGCACTGCGGCATCCCAGGAAAATGTCAGCAGAACCGCAGGGACCTCCGAGAGAGAGAGACATTAGTCAGCACCTTTGTACAGCAAAAGTAAATTAATTGCATTGCTTATTTTGCCTGCTATTTACATTTCTGACAATACTGTCCGTGTGTCTCTGCTTACCAGGCTACATTCATTCAGGGCCACCTCTTGGTCCTCCTGGAGTTTGTGTCCTCCAGGCGCCACCAGCTCAAAGGGCTGCCAGCCGTCCACCAGGGAGTCCCGCACAAACTGGAAGAGCACAGACACCTTGTCCCAGGCCAGGAAGGTGCCTGAAGGGCATAATGTGTGATAAGTAGGACCATGCTTTTGGTGTGGAAATGGAGACACTGTGCTTTTACTGGTATTTATAGCATTATCCACTAGTGTTGCTGCAGGTAGAAAATTCTATGAAATTGACCCAAGCGGTCTCCAATCAATCAATGTCTGGTTGTGCGTGTGAGTTTGGTGGGGGGGAAAATCGCGTGACTCTGCAAATCTTAAAATCGCACAAAACCTATATCAGTGATTCTACACCTCACTTTGTTCAAGCTGATTCTCGCCAACGGACATTATATTGTAACGCAGTTTCTGGGTTTTGTGCAATTAAGATTTGCAGAGCTACGAGTCCTACTGCCAAATTTATCTATGAATGATTGTCAGTGTCAACAAGTTATATGCACCCCAATGCACTTGACTGGTGAATACCTACAGTACACCAGTTATTTGAAACCCTAAACATTCTTTGCTCATATCATGTTTATATATCTGCTTATCACATTAAAGTAGGTGTTTGCTGACAGAAACAGACCCTGCAGTATGTTTCCATCAGGCAGTCGTATTCTCAGCAGGGTGTAGTTGTATTTCCTCCTCTCCCTCTGCTCCTCTCTCTCCCGCATGGCTTTGGTACGCAGCATGGCGTTCTTGTCCACCACCTCGCTCCTGAAAACCACACACAACCACCATGACTTTATCTTACAAACACAATAGTCATAACTGGAACAAACCACCCAACAATAATACACGTCATGTGCACTAACTGAGTGTACCCTGCTCACACTTAAATACTAGTATGGTAATCATTTTACACAATAACAAATACAATATATATTATTTTTTTTAAACAATTCTTATCAGAGGATCAGTGCCATCAATTAATCGTCCATACCTTTGCTGCTGCTCCCTCTTGAGCTCCTCTGCAGTGAGGTTGTAGAACTCTGGAGGTAGTTCGAAACGCATGGCATTGGGGGAGGGTCTGAAGACCTGGGGTTGGCGGTCCAGCTGGGCTCTGACTGGCTCGCCCCTTTGCAGTCGGTCCCTACTCTCCTTCATCACCTCCAGGGCCTCTGGGTCATGCTCCATCAGCACCAGGAACTCTTCACTCTCCTCTGGCAAGGCAAGATAAATCAGCAAATGATTACCCCGGGTACCACCTATAGCAGTGGTTTACAACTGGTTTTGCATCGGGACCCAAATTTAACCAGGTTGTCTCTGTCGTGATCCAATATTCAAGTTGCTTTTTTTGTTGTTGTCGTCCAAGACGCCATCTGGAAAACTATTTTAAATGCTATATTGATAGTAAATGTA
The DNA here is from genome assembly GCA_023634145.1 of Thymallus thymallus. Lineage (NCBI taxonomy): Eukaryota > Metazoa > Chordata > Actinopteri > Salmoniformes > Salmonidae > Thymallus > Thymallus thymallus. The sequence goes on from CM042393.1 coordinate 24,787,688, forward strand.
ACAATTATTTGACAAGGGAACAGTCCCATCTTTTTCATCGTCAATAATTACATTTTGCCCATATTCTTTATGAAGAATGTTAAGCTCACTGGATTTGGTTTGAGACCACAGAAATCAACCAAATCCACTAAATAGTGCTGCTAATAACTATTGAAAATACTGTGAGAAAATTGTTCAGAGGTTAAATTATCTTTAAAAAGTTTATTATATTTTTTTTTAATCACCTTTCTACATGGTTTTAGTTTTGACTGGAGTATAATATACACTACATTACCAAACGTATGTGAACACCTGCTCGTCGAACATCTCATTCAGGCTGTATCACAACCGCACTGTGATTGGGAGTCCCATAGGGCGGCACACAATTGGCCCAGTCGGCATTCCAATTCATCCCAAAGGTGTTCAATGTGGTTGAGGTCAGGGCTCTGTGCAAGCCAGTCAAGTTCTTCAATCACGATCTCTGCAAACCATTTCTTTATGGAAACAGGAAAGGGCCTTCCACAAAATGTTGCCACAAAGTTGGAAGCCCAGAATGTCATTGTATGCTGTATCATTAAGATTTCCCTTCATTGGAACTAAGGGGCCTAGCCCGAACCATGAAAAACAGCCCCAGATCATTATTCCTCATACACCAAACTTTACAGTTGGCACTATGCATTCGGGCAGGTAGTGTTCTCCTGGCATCCACCAAACCCAGATTTATCCATTGAACTGCCAGATGGTGAAGCGTGATTCATCACTCCAGAGAACGCATTTCTACTGCTCCAGAGTACACCACTCCAGCCAACGCTTGGCATTGCGCATGTGACCTTAGGCTTCTGTGTGGCTGCTTGGGCATGGAAACCCATTTCACGAAGCTCCCAACAAACAGTTATTGTGCTGACGTTGCTTCCAGAGGCAGTTTGGAACTCAGTAGTGATTGATAAAACCGAGGACAGACGACTTCTACGCACTTCAGCACTCGGTGGTCCCGTTCTGTGAGCTTGTGTGGCCTACCACTTTTGCGGCTGAGCCATTGTTACTCCTAGACGTTTCCATTTCACAATAACAGCACTTACAGTTGACCGGGGCAGCTCTAGCAGGGCAGAAATTTGACAAACTGACTTGTCGTGCCACATTGAAAGTCACTGAGCTCTTCAACAAATGTGAAGGTGTGTCCACCTACTTTGGTATATAGTGTATTTTAAAAAAATACTCACACTCATTCAAAACTTCCTGCGACCCACCAGTTGAGAATCACTACCCTCTAGAATGCCTCTGCAGAAACATACTGGGCCACACAGACAATAGGAAGCACATATTGTTCATTTGGATGGGTTTACCCTGTCCCTCCACATCCAGCATGATGCTCTGAAAGCCCAGAGCCTGCAAGAACTCCCGACTGCCCTCCACAGTCTTCACCTTCTCCTAAGGAGAGAGAGAGAGAGAGAGAGAGAGAGAGAGATGAATGGACCACACCGACAGAAAACATTGAGTCTCACATTACCTTCCTCATGCCTCAAATTTACCTGAAACACCTTGTTACTGAGTTTAATCTTCCTGTACTTCTCCTCTGTGGGGTTCTTACAGATGTTTTCAATGTACCTGACAAGATGGGAGAATTATGGGGTGTCAGGACACTCATCGCATGAACTCTTGTCAACATGACAAAGTAAATCACACATTAGCAGGGTTTCCCAAACTCTGTCCTGGCCCCCCCCTGGGTGCACATTTTGGTTTTTGCCCTAGAACTACACAGATGATTCAAGTAATAAAAGCTTGATGAGGAGTTGGTTATTTGAATCAGCTGTGAAGTGCTAGGGCAAAAACCAAAACGTACACACAGGGGTGTGGGGGGGGCCCAGGACTGAGTTTGGGAAACCCTGCATTATGGGACAGTTCCATTCCCTTCTTTCTCACTTGCTTATGATGTCCACTGCAGCCTTGACTTTCTCCCTGTCCTTGTTGAAGGTATTAACCATCATAATGGAAGCCTCCACTGCATCCTCTTCAAACCGCTGTTGGACAAGACAAGGTTTATCATGTGTATTCAGTCAGGACCAAACTAATGAAAAAGGAGGGTTTGGGGCAAATTAGTGCTAAGGCTTTTTACATAAATTCTTCATGTCAGTCAAAATCAGATAATGCAATCATGATTATCATACAATCATGACATCATATAACTTTTAAAAGAATAATCAGTTTAAGACCTACCATTAAAATGGCCTCTTTAATGTGCACTTCTCTCTCACTCTTAGTTAAGGTGGCTCCAGTAAGCGGGCAGGTGAAATACACACCTGTTACTGAGAGAAATTTAGGATCCTTAACACTGGAGCCCTGCAAAAGATGACACATACTATCTATGAATGACAACTCAATGGCAGTAGTGGCACAATAATTTGTATGTGAGCAACAGTAATGGAAAATTCATTAATGTAATGTATTCCTTGCTTCAACAGCTGTTGTCTTTTCCTTCTCAGTCGCTGCTACTGCTGCAGCTTCTGCCTCAAGCTCCCTTTTCACTGTGGAGTGAAAAATAAAGAAAGACCATTAACCCATGACCCAATTCTCTATTTCTGACCATTGCTGTGAAACACCTGCACCGTTTTGACATCATCAGTCATTCAAGCAGCAGTTGTTGGATGCATAGGAATCTCTCACCCTGAAGCCGGATGGCATCCTGTGAGGTTTGTACCCGGGGGCGTGGTTGCCCCTCGATCCTGGCCAGGGCTGCAGCACCTGCCCTCTGAGCTCCTTCGGTGGGAGCAGCATGACAGGGTTTGGCAGGGCCACTGTTCTGCACCACTCGGGGCTTGGCACTGCAGGGAACACGTTCACCATTTGATTGCGCTTACACTGCAAGTGTGATGTATAAAGTTATATGGCTAGCTAGCTACAATCATGAGGGTTTGCATTTAATAGAACATGCTAGGATGATGTAGTCTGGCTGATACCAAACTCAAAGTCCTCCTGACTTCACAGTCTGGAAAGGGTGTTTTGATTTTATTGACATGGTGCGTTGACAATGAAGGATGCTGTGCTTTTACTGGTTGGTTCTCCTCTGGGTCCTTCTCACTCCACGTGTCATTCTTTATGCCTGCTACTTTTAGGTTATTCTCACTCAAACACCCACAGTCCCCGAGAGCTGCCCCCTTCCATTTCAACTGTTTAATTTTTACAATCCAAACGAGAGGTCTCAAACATCGAAATATTCTCTTTTGGTCTCAACACCCCATGTAAAAAAAAACATTTGAGAGAAGCAATCAATACGCCTTCTCACTTTCTGAGCTAATTTCGCATTAACAAACTACCTCCTTTCCAGACCACTGACCCACAGCTCTTCCTCAGAGATCCCATTAAGTTGGTCCGTGTTACCCGGGACACGTTAAATAGTTAGGGTAGGGCCGTCCCAAGTATCCCGGACAGCACTGACCCTATTGAATTTATTTATAAAGTATTACAATTCCTGACCATGTCTTCCTTGCTGTGTGGTCACGTGGGTCGCGTAAACCAGGCGAATGTAATGATGGTGCACCCTGTCCTGAACATTAGAAAAGCAAACATAACGGAGCCCATCCAAGTCACGGGGAAGGCAGCTCTACGGATCAGACATAGCATATACTTGTAGTGTCGATTATATAACCAGCTTTTCAACAACATGAGCACAGCAGTTAGCTGGCTAAGTTAGCTTGCTAGCTCGCTAGAAAAGTTTGCTTACCTGCCGCCTTCTGCGAGTTTCTTTCCTGGCCCCGCTGACTTGAATTTTATATCTTTCTTTATGTCCTCGAAAAATTTCTTCATTGTTTACTGTTTTTCACAGGAAAATAACCTGAAATACAGCACAAGTGAATGGGTGCGTGAACGAGAAAAGCTTAGTAAATTGTTTACATCAAAATGCAATGATCGTTACCACAGCCACAAAGTCATAATCTGCCTATTTCTACAATGTATTCTTAAGTGATTTTAAACCTAACCTTAACCACAATGCTAACCTTATACCTAACTGTAAATTAAAACCAAAAAGCTATTTTTTGTTTTTATGAATTTTTACAATATAGCACATTTGGACTTTGTGGCTATGCTATCTAGTGGAAACTCGTGAAGGAAGAGGAAATGGACCAGAAACGACTCTCACACTAAGTAGTGGTAAATGATGTACAGCGGCCTCTGGTGGTCTGGACATACAACAATGTGGATGCGTTCCAATTAAATACATTCGTTTTTCTCAATTGTGTTTGCTGAAACGTATCTATAGCAGAACAGCAGTGATCAAATGCTCAAATACATTAACAGAACTTATGAACATTTCCTTGCCTTTGTACCGGACTTGCATATCGTAGACCAGCTTATGCAAAACTTGAAATACAAATTCCATCAGTTAAATACATTAATTTGTTGTACTTTGAGATTAATATTGAGAGATACTTTTTTAGGTAACTTGCACCTTCCACAGCAGACACTGCCAGGACTGAATTATATTTGCTACTGTGGGACTCTCTACTCTGGAACACATAGCCTACATCTACAGTGTATTGCCAAAAACCACTCAACATCAAACAGACTCTGACCTGTCCATTGAACCAAAACTGGTTAAAGAATCCCACAGTACCCAAACAAACACCCTCTCTATCACACACACACACACACACACACACACACACACACACTGCAGTAATTAGAATCCAAAAGAGCAGCTTTAAGTGATTCAGTCTACTGTGTGCTCACCCTTATTCTGCCTCTCTCCATAACTTTCTCTGTGTCGTCTGTTGCTGTCTCATAGTATTCTATGTTGCTGTCGCTTGTCTACCCTCCTGTCTCGTCTCGTCCTGTTTGTAAAAAGTGTAAAAGTAAAAAATTGTTTTAATAGTAAATTCACAGACTTTTTCGACCTCACCATGAGCAGCTTGAAGTGCTCAATCCACCTCTGTTCTCTCTCCATCTGCCCTCTTCCTTCACTTTCTCTGGGTCTTGTTAGGGCTGTTGGGGTGACGGAATTACCGCCACACCGGCAGTCGTCATGACCATAGTAAAATTCCACTCTGGACATGCTTTGGTAGTACCCATCTCAGTAACAACCACCAGGTCCTAATAGCCTAGTACTCAGGGCTCCATTGTCCTTCTAACCATTCATACTTCAATGCAAATGCAATCAAAAATCACAATTACATCAAACACTTATCATCAAAACAGTATCATGCTTTTAAAACTCACCTCACTGTGATGATCAATTTGAAGAAAGTTCAATAGCAGGTTGAAACGGAGTGTAAAATATACACAACAAAATATTACAATTACAGCCTCAAGTTCTTGGGTATGACACTACAAGCTTAGCACCCCTGAATTAGGGGAGTTTCTCCCATTCTTCTCTGCAGATCCTCTCAAGCTCTGTCAGGTTGGATGGGGAGCGTTACTGCACAGCTATTTTCAGGTCTCTCCAGGGATGTTGGATCGGGTTCAAGTCCGGGCTCTGGCCGGGCCACTCAAGGACATTCAGAGACTTATCCCGAAGCCACTCTTGCGTTGTCTTGGCTGTGTGCTTAGGGTTGTTGTGCTGTTGGAAGGTGAACCTTTGCCCCAGTCTGAGGCCCTGAGCTCTCTGGAGCAGGTTTTCATCAAGGATCTCTCTGTACTTTGCTCCGTTAATCTTTGCCTTGATCCTGACTAGTCTCCCAGTCCCTGCTGCTTAAACAATTTCCCCACAGCATGATGCTGCCACCCCCATACCTCACCATAGGATTGGTGCCTGAGTCTTTAGGAGCCTTTTGGCAAACTCCAAGCAGGTTGTCATGTGCCTTTTACTGAGGAATGGCTTCTGTCTGGCCACTACCACAAAGGCCTGATTGTTGGAGTGCTGCAGAGATGGTTGTCCTTCTGGAAGGTTCTCCCCATCTCCACAGAGGAACTCTAGAGCTCTGCCAGAGTAACCATTGGGTTATTGGTCACCTCCCTGACTAAGACCCTTCTCCCCAATTGCTCAGTTTGGCCGGGCGGCCAGCACTAGGACGAGTTGTTCCAAACTTCCATTAAGAATGATGGAGGCCACTGTGTTCTTGGGGACCTTCAATGCTGTAGTACCCTTCCCCAGATCTGTGCCTCGACACAATCATGTCTCGGCGCTCTACAATTCCTTCGACCTCATGGCTTGGTTTTTGCTCTGACATGCACTGTCAACTGTGGGACCTTATATAGACAGGTCATGTCCAATTAAATTAATTTACCACAGGTGGACTCCAATCAAGTTGTAAAAACATCTTAAGGATGATACATTTTGAGTCTCATAGCAATGGGTCTGAATAGTTATGTAAATAAGGTATTTCAGTTGTTTATTTGTAACAAATCTGTCATTATGGGGTGTTGTGTGTAGATTGCTGAGAATTGTTTTGCATTTAATCCATTTTAGAATAAGGCTGTAACGTAACAAATAAAACCTCAAGGGGTCTGAATACTTTCCATAGGCATGGTCTAAGACATTCTAAGGTTTGTATCATTCACAACTAAAGTTGACAAATAACTTAATGGGTGACTGTTTCTACTAATTTGGTCTCATTTTAAATTTGGTTAATTTAGAAATGCTAGTGGCCATCATGGAATTCAAACGTGAGTTGGTTTTCGGGTGTCTCCCGTGTGTGTTCACAGGTGGGAAAGGTTAGCCAAATTATTTAGCCAATTAGCTTCAGCCAGCTGGTGTATGACCTGACTTTGGATAACCTATCTCTGTGGCTAGTTAGGGACCGTCAATAAATTACACATTGTAGATGAGACAATATTTTCATGTTGCACACATTTTGGTTCTCATTAAATGCTTTTCATATTTGTATATGAATTGGTTGGAGGTTTTTAAGTAATTTAAAATTGTCTCTATTGGATTTGTTACATATTGTCCCATGTACATTGTGTAATTTACCGATGCTCCCTATCTAGCCCCTTAGGGATATCCAAAGTCAATCCAAATTTACCACAGGCATTACATTGATGATTACTTGTGTGCTGCCACTTGTGGACATGTGGGCAGGTTTGAAACAAACCCAACCTTAATTTACATTATGATGCAGTCACTACCACAAGTCTCACAAAACTCAGTTTTGCACGAGACTGACTTTATGACCCAAATGTTTCTATTTATACTTCCTAGTTAATTTTTTAAAGTAGAATAAATATTTCTGCCTTATATTGATGCCACATGTTTTCTAAATGACAAGTTTTTTTAGGGGCAGTTAGTTTAAAGTTACGACCAAGGCAACTCAACTGTAAAGACAAATACAAGTGTACGCATAACAGCGCAACACAACTCCAAACATGATATAAGAAGCTACGTAGTCCCCAGGCCAGGGATGGGCAACTCAAGTCCTCGAGGTGGCCAGTCCTCGAGGTGGCCCCAGAGTGGTGAGATTATTTAGATTACATAACAATTGAGGACATAATTTAAGGGCATACAGTGCCTTCAGAAAGTATTCACACCCCTTTACTTTTTCCACATTTTGTTGTGTAACAGCCTGAATAAAAAATGTATTAAATTGAGATTGTGTCACTGATCTACACAGAATACCCCATAATGTCAAAGTGGAATTTTGTTTGTTGAACATTTTAGATATTAATAAAAGGGTAGCTCAGATGGTAGAGCATGGCACTTGTACATGTATGCACTAACTCTAAGTCGTCTGCTAAATGACAAAAATGTTCATGTAAAATTTTGAAATCAGCATTGAAAAAAGGCACACATTTAAGTTTGTTCCACGTTAGCGAGTCTGACCACAAGTCAGAGACCACTATGATGACACACCAAATGTGTTTGATGGACCACGGGAAAAGAGCAGGAATAGGCTTTTTGTAGGCTACAGTCCAAACTATGTCTTCCAATGGTGCGACTGCTGTCGGCATCCAAAGATTATCGAACTTGAATAAACGCTTGGAGGTAAGGATGACAGCAGTGGTTTTGTCTACGGCGACACTTATTATTGATATCTATGTCACACTGCTGCTCTCTCATTTAGCTATTTGCGCCTTAAGGATTCTGGTTGTTGTGGATGGCTGTTCCCAAATCTAAATGTGTATTTGAACCCAATAATTGTTTAATTCAATAAGTTTAAGCTGCCTATCAATCATTCTTTTTGAAACCAGTGGACAGCCAGTGAAAAATGCGCTCTTGCATCAGCTGCATAGTGCGGATCCAAGTCTATGGAATAATAGTGGGGCTTTTATTGCTCAATCTAATTCATGCTCTTAAAAAAGAAAACAAATCCATAGACCTAATGGACACATGCTCAAACTTGAACACATTTGATAGACTTAAAGGGCCAATCTGTAGTTGCTACATCCATTTTTGGATTTATAAATTATATATACAGGACCAGTCAAAAGTTTGGACACACCTACTCATTCAAGGGGTTCTCTTTATTTTTTACAGTGTAGAATAATAGTGAAGACATCAACACTATGAAAACACATATATAATCATGTAGTAACCAATAAAAGTGTTAAAATCAAATACATTTTATATTTTAGATTCTTTAAAGCAGCCACCCTTTGCCTTGATGACAGCTTTGCACACTTTTGGCAAAGCATGCCATTCCATGAGCGCAGCATTTCTTTTTCAACTCGAATTAATGATCTCAAATCAGTCCTCCATGACAACAAAATCGTAAACAGAGTAGGGCTGGCTAATAAGTTTAGTATTGGAGTCATGCTCAGGTAAAACAATTTGGCTAATCTATACTTCCATATTTCCAAGTCCTATTCTTGTAATATAATATGTCCTATTCATTTATTGGAATGACTGGAATTCTGACTTTGGTTTTTAATGTAAAGATATAATTTAATCGTATTATTATAATGTGCAGAAAGCGATAGGTTAGAAGAAGCCTACATAACCAACCCATAAAGTAAAATGTAACATCCAAACATTGATTTATCCTGCAATAGATGTTGAATTGATAACATACATTTTTGTCTTCTTGTAATGCCTATTAAGGGGAAAGTAATCTAAAAGTAACGGAATGTAATCAGATTATGTTACAGAGTTTGGGTAATCCAAAAGTTACGTTACTGATTACAATTTTGGACATAATCGTAACTTGTAACTGTAACAGATTACATTTAGAAAGTAACCTACCCAACCCTGGGTGTGTCCTATTACTCATTATGATTTCCCTGTTAAAACAGGTGTGTTTTCTGTTGTCCTTTGCAGAAGTGTAAATTGTTTTGCCGTGTGCGTTTGTCTCCTGCATGAGTTTGAGACTTAGTGTTTGTTGTTTCCCAGTGTTACTGTGATCCTTCGGTTAATGTTTCTCAGTAAATTATTATGTTTATCCTGAACCACTGATTGCTCGTCTGGTCTCTTCTCTGCTCCTGGGTCCAAACTCACCACGTCACACCATGGGAGAAAACTGCTCTTAAAGTGACTGGTGATAGTAAAGCACTCATCCAATTCCACGTTTATTAAATATATTGTATGATCAGGAGTTGTTCCTGACTGCTGATGAGCTGACAAATCAGTGCATAATAATGGGACGAAGAGCGGAGCGTTCGGGTAGAGACATTCCTTTTAATATATATCTATCTTACTACTAAATACGAATTAGCAAAACAATAATCAAAGGAGAGTGAAGCACAATGACGTACGTTCTGCAACACTGCAGTCAAACACGAAACAATGACCCACAACGCAAGTGGATTGTGGAGCGCTTGTATAGCATCCCCAATTAGAGACAACGCTGGACAGCTGTCTCCAATTGGGGATCACCAACAACCCACTCCTGATGTGATGACCTGACTGTGGCACTTCCACTCCCTCTAGTGGGATTCTGAAGCCTGGCCTCAGTCAGATCATCACACACCCTAACCAACTATTATAATCTAAGTTTGTCAAGACAATTTGTAAAGTCAGTCAAAGTTATAAAGTACATACCAACTGTCTTGGGAACATTGGTCCAGTCGGTGGTAGTATTGCAAGGATCTGTAAATAAAACAAGACAAACACATTTTAATAGATGTTTCAGAATTGAACAATATTGAAAAGTCAAATTTAACTATTTTACTAGTGTGCATCCAGATTGCGTCGTAATTGGCTGAAGGTGAGTCTGTTCAAATGTACAATAGGGGGCGGTTTCCCAGACACTGATTAAGACTAATCATAGACTAAATTGGAGATTTAAGCTGGACTAACTGAAATTGAATTTCTCAGACATGGTTTAAAGTCTCAGACTTTCCCTAGTCCTGAATTACAAAGTCTGATTTCCAGAAGTCTGATTAGAACTAGTCTAGATTTAAGTAAAGGCTTAAACTAAACCTGGCCAGAGGCAGGTTTAACTTCAGATTAATTGATGTTGGCCTCCAGATTGACCTTAGCAATAGAGGAAAATGGATTACCTGGACTATTTTAATGATGATGAAAGAGTTCCATTTAGACCAGACAGAAGGGTGGTTATGGACAGGAGCAACCCACTGAATGATTTTGATGAAATCAACTTTCGTGACCGTTTTCGCATGTACAAAGCAACTGCAGCAGACATAATTAGTCTGCTTGAGACAAGGCTTTCATCTGATTCTTTTAGGGGAATGCCTATCCCTCCTTCGCTACAAGTACTGATCACCTTAAGGTTTTTGGCATGTGGAACCTTCCATTGTGAAACAGGCGATTTGTGTGGCGTAAGTGAACCAACTGTGTGCAAAATAGTCCACAAAGCTGTATGTGAACTGAAGGACGACTACATCAAGTTTCCTGATGCTGCTGGCCAAACAAACTACAAGGTGATGTTCTTTGAATATGGAAACTTCCCTGGAGTCATTGGCTGTATTGATGGATGTCATATTCCAATAAAGTGTCCCTCTACTGCAGATTCTGAGGAGTACAGAAATCGTAAAAACTGGTTCTCAATAAATGTACAAAGTGTGTGCACTCCCACTATGCACTTCTCCAACATTGTTGCACGTTGGAAAGGTGACTCAATTCATGACTCAAGAATTTTCCAGAACTCCTGTCTATACGCTCAGTTTGAAGGTGGTCAACATAGTGGAATCATACTTGGTGACAGTGGGTATGCACAGACCAACTTCTTGTTCACCCCCTTACCTTCATGCAGTCACACCTGAGCAGCAGCGGTACAACCAAGCTCATATCCGTACCAGAGGTACAGTGGAGCGCATGTTTGGTGTATGGAAGAGTCGTTTCCAGTGTCTCATCCAGTGTCTCATCATTGCGCTTTGAACCAAGAAGATGCTGTATTGTCATAATTGCAACAGCAGTGCTTCACAATTACCTCAAACAGCATGGCTGCACAGATCCTCAAATGGAACATAGGGATGAACCAGATCTTCCCATGGTTGAGCCAGACAATGACAGGTATGGACTGGCGTGCAGAGATGCTTTTGCTTTGCGGCACTTCTCACAATAAAGTTACCTCAGATGATTGAAGACAACACAGATTGATGAACAAAAGTTTTATTTCACAAATTGAGATATCGGGACCCTGAACTGGTGATGGTTTCAGTAGAACATTGGTACTGCTGCTGCTTCATGTTTCTCTCTTCCTCCTTCATGGCTAACTCAACATAAAGTATTTATCTTCATTTCATGTTCATCTTTTAAATACTTTAAATTTGTGCTCATGGAATTCCATGGCCAGTTTCTCGTGCATGGTCAGCCTCTTGGTCCTTCTCATCTGGCCAGAATTAGTGACACCATCTTCCCTCCAGGCTGCTGCAGCTGTAGTGGGTTGACTTTCATCCTGTCTCAGGACCTCCAAGCTCTGGTGATCATCTGAAAAGTATTATATTGCAGCATTAGTAAACAATATGTATTCAAAAGTTCAGTTCATGAAATATTTCTGGTTCTAGGACTGCAAGAAATGACTGACAATACATATTCCCTGCAGTTTAAGGATGGCACATATTGAATTAATGTGGCCTACCAAATGAGGATTGGAACGGGGCCCCATCTGAACTGTCCAAATGATCATCATCAGGGTTACCTTCCAGGGGCTGCTGGCTATCAATGATCGAAGTCAACAAGTCTCCTAGGTCATCGGTCTTTCTGGGGGTCCACCACCAGTCTTGAAACGCTCCCTACATGCAACAGCATTTGTCTTTAAGTTTATTTTTTTCCACAGGATCTTAGAAAGATGAGACAATATAAAAAATTAAAATTCTGTATGATGCTGTTTAATGTACTTGGATCAAAATGAAGCAACATTTCAAAGTGACTGACATGTAAAAGTAGACCAACAATAATACAGTACCTTACCTGAAGTTGTTCAGGTAACAGTGTCCTGTTGCTTACTTTTTCCATTTGAGTTAAATTCATTGCAAATTGAAGTCCAAGCATTATTTTTCTTGTTTTCTGTTGCTGAATCATGCTGTTTGTTCTCAATAATTGGGTGGTTTGACACAATTTGCTTCAAAAGGGTCCTTTCAAAGTCACTGAAATTCTTTGAACATTGTCTTTTACCTTTGTTTGGTTGGGTGATTTACTCCAGTTCCACACAATGTTAATGTTTCTTAAGGATCCAGCCCTGGTTTTTGAAGCAACCTCAGGTCTGCAACAAGTGCACAACATTACTCTAATCGGGCTTCACAGAGAGTAGCTAGTTAGTCTTTATTAACCTTAGTCTGCAACTCCCTAGTCGGGTACTACTTAATCTCAAATAAAGCAATGTCTCGGAAAGCCATTTTTTAAGTCCGTATTAATTTAAGTAGAATTAGCCTAGTCCTCATTTATTTTAAACTCTGTCTGGGAAACCGCCCCTAGAGGACCAAAGTACTGCTGGCTCTCATTTTCTCTGTCTAATCAGGGAAATGAGACACCAGGTGTGTGGACTCTGGCCAATCAGTGAGCTTTACACCCAGGTAGATTTACAGTTTTTTACAATTGCTTACACACTAAAAGTGGTACTTGAGGCACACTCAGCGAAACCATTAACTCGTGTACCTAATCTTCAGACCAAGTCTGCAAAACTGCAAGCACATTATCTGCTTTACACTCAGTTTGTAATTGTAAAACACACTTTTTGCAAAACACTAAACACAGTTCTCTACATTAGACACATCATTCAAAACTAACAGGTCTTTTGTTTCGTTTGAAAAACACTGCCATTCTAAACGCCACACTCATTTACTGATTACCTTCACCCAGTGCTCACGCGTGAAAACACTTATAGCTAATTTCTTCACTTAGAAATCAGAGCTTGAACACTATAAATGGGCTTTAGGTTGCCTATCTTGATTTGATGCTCAACCTGCCACCATATTCTCAATTTCTAAACCCAATAGAAGAGTTATTTTCGGTGTGGCATTGGAAGGTATATGATCGCCAACCCCACCAACGCATACAACTTCTCCAGGTGATGAAGGAGGCCTGTGGAGAGATAGACGAGGGGGCATGCCAGGGCTGGATACGCCACTCCAGACGCTACTTCCCCTGCTGTTTAGCCAGAGAGAACATTGCTTGTGATGTTGATGAGGTACTGTGGCCAGACCCAAATAGGAGACTGGATGCACCCTAATTGTTTTTTTCTTAATAGTAACAAGCCTATTTGTTTATCTTTTACTGTATTTGTTTTGTCTGTTACGGTTCATCCCCAAATCTGGATGAAAATACAATGTTTTGAGAAAGAAATAAAAAAAAGTTTTCCCTCGCATTTCTGTTTATAGTGTAACTATATACTGAATATGCATACATACTGTATATATTTGTGCACATACATGTACCTGTGAGTGCTATGACAAACTGCTGTGGACTCCACTGCACACTAAACATGCAAAAGACACAAGATAGTAGTGTTTTACAGTTGCCACATCTGTGTGGAGTTGGTGTGTTTAAGAGTTAATAATTTGATGGTTTGTGTGTAGAGTTTTGATGCAAAAACACCATTTTGACAAGTTAAAATTGTTTTGAATGCAGTGTTTGTTTTTGCAAGAGATGTGATGTTTTGCATGTGATGTGTGCGCATTTTAATTTTTTTGTGTGTAGAGTCTAGAGGAAAGGAACCATAGTTTCAGAAATCATGTGTAAGCAATTGTCAAAAACTGTAATAGCTGGACTAGGAATTGTTCCTGGATCCAGCCCATCTCTAAAGCCTTGTTCCCGAGGCAGACCTTAATGCTCACATCCGTTTTTGTTTTTCAAATCTATTTTGAAATACTGATTGTCCAAACAGCAAGTTACAAGTGACCAAATTGGATTGGTGCGTGTTCAGACAGCAGTCATTTGCTGACATGGATATGCTAGTTGTCATAGTAACACCGGGTATGTGCCAGTGGTGTAGGCTAATTGGTGGTGGTGCTCATGGTTCCTATCACTTATGTAACAAGCTAAGGTGACAATTCATGTAATGGACATTTCCCAGTTGCTTTGAATGTTCAAAATCATAGTGTAACACTTCTAAAGCCTCAATGGATAAGATGATCCAACTTTCAAAACAAGTCATTTTTGGCTAGCCACAGCAGTCAACTAGCTCAGGTCCTGGGGCCCTAGCACTACACAGCTGATTAAAATAACCAACCAATCATCATGCATTGATTATTTGAATCAGCTGTGTAAGTAATGCTAGGTGTAAAAAAATAAATGTGCACCCAGGGGAGGGAAGGAAACAATTAACAAGCTAGTTAGAAACCACACGTTCTTGTCAAACTGTTAACAGAGTAGCTAGCAAGCAACAAGATATGCAAAACAACACTTCAGGGCAAATAAATGAGATTTGACTGTTCAGACACAGGTCGCATGGCCAGGAATCAGATTTTGTATTCAAGGCATAAGTAAGGGATTGAGGGTGGAAGTCCTGACAGTGCTCTAATGCTAGATTTACATTTTAGTCATTTAGCAGACGCTCTTATGTGGGACAACCACATGGCACAGGCATATAAAGTACATTTTGGTGAGGAGGATTATTTTAAATAATTTTTGAAGAGCTAGCATTTCAACAAAACCGGATAGCAACCTCTTTACAGTGAATTCCACAAAGCACATTGCATGTACAGTAACAAACAGTTACATGACCTACAGCATGGTCAAGCAAGTTAATGTTTCCGACATTTTCGGACCACTAAACAACTATTGATTTAGAACCACAGAGAGTTACCGCAAGTCGTAAGAAGACAGCTGCATCCATTATTCTAGCACTATTTCAATTTTAACATCATCAAATAACCTCTAATAGTATAATACAGTGACAACTAAAAGATAGCAAAAACTATTTAGTCCAATCAATGTAAGCTAAATATGATGTGGCTGTCCATGGTTCTGATTTATGTGTGTGTGTGTGCGTTCGTTCGTGCAAGTAGAAAAACATATTGACTCACTCTACTTGTAGAGAAATGCCATCCTCCTCTCTCTCATGTTGATGAAACGGTCTATCACTCTGTCATACAGTACACACTTATTTTTTGTTGTCCTAGACTACCTGGCTAAAATGCTTGCTAGCTAGTCTAACTTCCATTCATGGGGAACGTTAGCTAGTTAACATTAGCCTACATCTAGCTTCATATTGGAATTCCATCCTCTCAGGCTAGGGGCACAACAATGTATGAATGAATGGTTGGATCAGAATCACTGTTATAATCAACAACACAATGAGATGCAAATTCAAGTTTTTCTGTCAATGCTTTCAATGGGATTTGATAGGAGTGACGCCAAATCAATGCTGGCTTCACTTAATACTTTTTTTGGTGTGCCAGGACCAGTCACAGTTGAGCTGTTTGGCAATTTTTTAAATACTTTTTTGTCAAGGGAGGCCAGATGCTCGCTGGCTACGGGCGGCAACTATGTCATGCTCGTTTGGACTAGACTGCATCAGATAGATGGTCTACACGTAGAGAGACAGAGGGACGCTGTTTCGTTCGTTCGGATGCTTTCTCCTGTGAGATAAATTCATCCTCTTGCGAATTAAAGCAAAATTATGAAACCCAGAGACGAAAGAAAAATTATTCAGTGTTTATCTTATTTTTTTTGGTAAGCCTGGCTTCCCTTGGCATCCATGAATACACCCCACTGCATGATTGCATGGTCTCTTAGGTCTTCAATATTACTGTAACATTTGCCATATCTAATTTAAGTTCAATTAAACAAATACATTTGTGTGTGTGTGTGTGTGTGTTTAGTACAGGGGTGAAAGTATAGTTAATTTCTTCCCATTACATTACGCGACCAACATTTTTTATGGGCCTAATCATATAATTACATATCGAATGCCTATTCATTCAATAGGATAATTTAACTTTTAAAATGTATGACCTTTATTGTGGCATAAACACAAGTATTCATGTTTTCATCTGTTGTCAAACGTTCACTTCAAAGGGCTCCTTTATCAGGCTACCCGCGAACGTTCATCCACTCCCAACATATCTCCAGCCTCCAAACAGTGGTGAATGGAAAGAGACGCCTGTTACACAAAACACAAAACAAGTGTAATGATATTTGTGGATTGTCATTAGACCAGAATGTATGCGTCCACTGCTGCTGTCCGGCCACTCATCTCTGCCTTGTCAAAATGTCAGGGGTCTAATCGAACCACATCGCATATTGGAGCGTAGTTTATACCACCCGTTTTCAAGTCCATTCGCTAATTTTGAATTCCTCTGACCTGCGGAAATTATTTAAAAAATAGTGTAATTGCCTCAATTTTTTTTTTTTACATTTTCTTTAAATTAGGCTATTGTGATAGGCTCATGTTTTACCGGTATGTACACACACTATTTAATTTGCCTGGAGCCGCACCGGACCGCCTTCCTTTCACCTGTGGCTTAGGGGTGGCATATCTTTACTGTATGACTGCGATTACCTGTTATTTTTATCTGTTTGTGAAAACAACATTCCTACTAAAAAACATAAATAATCACAAACAACAAGTTATATGTTGTGGAAGACAGATATTTATGAAAAAAAGGTTTTACTTCTGTGCCAAACCTTTGTTTTGATGTTACTATGCATTTTCTAATTAGTGGTCAGATTCAAATGAGAAAAACTATGTCGAATTTACATTGTACACATTATAGAATATGATTGGTTTGAAGAATGTAGTGAAAATAAATTAATCCAATTACAGTGGCCAGTAGGAGGGATTTCCGCTCCGATAATCAGAGTTAGCGGAAGCTATTCTTGTGAAGCTAACCGCCTCATCTCGCGCTATTGAGAAGCTAGCTTTCTAGTTAGCGAACTTCATCGTTTTGCAGGTTTCGTGTCGGCCTTGAAAACGGTAAAGAACCGACACACAAAGACCTCTAGAGTTAGGTAAAGAAGAAAGAAAAGTCTGTACAGAAGAGCAGGACAATGCCGCACAATTTCCAACCCGGAGACCTGGTCTTCGCCAAAATGAAGGGGTACCCCCACTGGCCAGCCAGGGTAAGCTAGTAGCAGCCGGAGTGAAGGGGGGTGGGCGGAGCGGACGTTGGAGTTTCGCTGTGCATCCTTGGCAATGACTGACATAACTAATATTATATAGCCAGCTAGCCTTGCCTCGCGTTTGGAACTATATAACTGTTGTTATGTCCTGGCAATCTGTTTGCAAGATGTTTGCGCAAACATTTATGGGAAGGTATAACCAGGCTACATTGTGAATGGCTTTCATGTTTGTCTTATGTGCACGTATTTTGTCCAACCAGGCTGTGCTACGTAGTTAACGTATAGTACCTGTACTTTACTTTTAGTGTGCGTTGATTGAAGATGAAGCCTTCTTGATTTACAACTTTGCAGACTTGCTGCCCTATAAAATAAGATCCTAGTTATAGTTAACTAACCAGGTGAGTGTTTGGTACAGTAAACACACATTTTATTTTCTGGAAATGCATGACTTTGATGTGAGGTGTTCACTTGTCCCCAGGAGTTTTTGGCAGTGATTAGAAAATTCTACAGATTCTACCAATCAAGGTGTCTGTCTGGAGTGAGGGGTCCAGACAAGGCCACAATATTATTTACATATTTCCAGCCTTACTTTCCTCAGTTGCCCAATCTGATTTGAGGATCAGACTACAAAGAGCAGTGAATATATTCTCTCCTGTACCTAATTTGGATGTCTCTCACAATGTGATTTTGGTTGTGTGGTTCTCATTCTCCTAGATTGAGGATGTGGCAGACGGAGCAGTAAAACCCCCTCCAAATAAAATCCCCATCTTCTTCTTTGGGACCCATGAAACGTAAGTGCTTTGTCTCTTTGATTTATAATAGCAGGAGGAGAATCTTTTTGGATGGACTTGGTACACTACATCATGATCATTAAGGTCCTTTATTGCAGGGGTTCTCAAGCTTTTTGTGGCCGGGGGCCCCTTTTAAGATCGCAAATTCATCAGGGACCACCTCATAATCAGAACACAGCTCGAGTGAGATAACAAATATAATACAAGGAGTTCTACTATGACTTTGGCAGTGCATTTGCCTGGCTACCCAGACCCTTTGCTACAACACCCCCACAGACTATAGTTTCTTCTCCGCGATAAAGTTTGTAGCGAGCAACAGAATAATTTAGTGTGAGTCGTCAGGCTAGCAGTGCATGGCCGTACTAACCAAGTCTCGAGCCCAGGGATGGAACATTTTAAAGGCCCATCTCTTTGCATTGGAGAGAAGATTTTGCAGTTTTAAAGTTAATATCCTGCAATTCTACACATTTTGTCATGGGGCAGAGATTTTTTGTCGTTGCAACTTTAAAGCTAATGAGCACATCTACTGCTGCTAAGCTTCGCAGTAAAGCAATAAAAACAAGTAAGCATCCCAGAGGAAAAGTGCTAAAAATAGTCCACGTTAACATATCTAGCTTAAGAAACAAGGTTCCTGAAATCAATAATTTGCTAGTAACAGATAACATTAATATTCCAACTATCTCTGAAAGTCACTTAGATAATACCTTTGATACAGTGGTAGCAATACAAGGTTATAACATTTACAGAAAAGATTCATGCCAAAGGTGGAGGTGTTGCTGTATATATTCAGAACCAAATTCCTGTAAAGATTAGAGGATCTGATGTTAAATACTGTTTAAGTAATATGGTTGCAGGTTCATCTGCCTTACCTAAAGCCCATTCTGGAGGGAAACTGCTATAATCCGCCAAGTGCTAACAGTCAGTATCTGGATAATGTATGAAATGCTTGAAAATGTATGTGATGTCAATAGAGAGGTTTACTTTCTAGGTGATTTTAAATATTGACTGGCTTTCATCAGGCTGCCCACTCAATAGAACAATTCAAACTGTAACTAGTGCCTGCAAACTGGTTCAGGTTATCAATCAACCTACCAGGGTAGTTTCAAACAGTACAGGAATGAAATTATCAACATGCATTGATCATATCTTTACTAATGCTGCAGATATTTGTTTGAAAGCAGTATCCAAATCCATCGGATGTAGTGATCACAAAATAGTAGCCATATCTAGGAAAATCAAAGTTCCAAAGGCTGGGCCTAATATTGTGTTTAAGAGGTCATACAGGAAGTTTTGTAGTGATTCCTATGTTATTGATGTAATAAATATTTGTTGGTCCGTGGTGTGTAAAGGGGAGCAAACAGAAACTGCACTTGACACATTTTATGAAATGTCTTATTCCAGTTACTAATAAGCATGCAGCCATTAAGAAAATGACTGTAAAAACAGTTAAACCCCCGTGGATTGATGAGGAATTGAAAACTTGTATGGTTGAGAGGGATGAGGCAAAAGGAATGGCAAATAAGTCTGGCTGCACAACCGATTGGCAAACGTACTGCAAATTGAGAAATCATGTGATTAAACTGAATAAAAAGAAGAAACTACACTATGAAACAAAGATGAATGATAGTAAAAAGCTTTGGAGCACCTTAAATTTAATATTAGCAAACTGTCATGCCATGCCAGCAACAAACGCTGACACTACACATCCAAGTATATCTGACCAAATTATGAAAGATTGTAATTTTGCATTCCGTAAAGTGAGTGTGGAAAAGGTGAACAAATTATTGTTGTTTATCAATACTGACAAGCCACTGAGGTCTGACAACTTGGATGGAAAATTACTGAGGATAATAGCGGATGATATTGCCTATTTGACATATTTTCAATCTAAGCCTAATAGAAAGTGTGTGCCCCCAGGCTTGGAGGGAAGCAAAAGTCATTCCGCTACCTAAGAATAGTAAAGCCTCCTTTACTGGCTCAAATAGCTGACCAATCAGCATGTTACCAACCCTTAGTAAGATTTTGGAAAAAATTGTGTTTTACCAGATACAATGCTATTTTACTGTTGACAACACACTTTCAGCATGCTTATAGGGAAGGACATTTAACAAGCACCACACTTAAACAAATGACTGATTGGCTTAGAGAAATTGATGATAAACAGATTGTGAGGGCTGTTTTGTTAGACTTCAGTGCAGCTTTTGCTATTATTGATCATAATCTGCTGCTGGAAAAACATATGTGTTATGTTTTTCCACCCCCTGCTATATTGTGGATAAAGAGATACCTGTATAACAGAACAGATAATGTTCTTTAATGGAAGCCTATCCAACATAATCCAGGTAGAATCAGGAATTCCCCAGGGTAGCTGTCTAGGCCCATTTTGACTTTTTTCAATCTTTACAAATTACATGCCACCTGCTTTGAGTAAAGGCAGAGTGTCTAAGTATGCGGAAGACTACATATGTCAGCTACTACTGCAACACTTAACAAAGAGTGGTAAGGAATAAGTTAGTCCTAAATATCTCTAAAACTCAAAGCATTGTATTTGGGACAAATCATTCTCTAAACCCTAAACCTCAAGAAAATCTTGTAATAAATAATGTGGAAATTGAGCAAATTGAGGTGACTAAACTGCTTGGATTAACCCTGTATTGTAAACTGTCATGGTCAAAACATATTGATACAACAGTAGGTAAGATGGGGAGAGGTCTGTCCATAATAAAGCGCTGCTCTACCTTCTTAACAGCACTATCAACAAGGCAGGTCCTACAGGCCCTGGTTGTGTTGCACCTGGACTACTGTTCAGTCGTGTGGTCAGGTGCCACAAAAAAGGACGTAGGAAAATTGCAATTGGCTCAGAACAGAGCAGCATGCTTGGCCCTTGATGTACACCGAGAGCTAATATTAATTTTGTGCATGTCAATCTCTCCTGGCTCAAAGTGGAGGAGAGATTGACTTCATCACTACTTGTTTTTGTAAGAAGTGTTGACACGTGGTATCTGTTTACTAGTACGCAGCTCGGACACCGATGCATACCCCACAAGACATGCAACCAAAGGTCTCTTCACAATCCCCAAGACAAGAAAAGACTATGGGAGGCGTACAGTACTACATAGGGCCATGACTACATGGAACTCTATTCCACATCAAGTAACTGATGCAAGCATTCAATTTAGATTTTACACACACACACACACACACACACACACACACACACACACACACACACACACACACACACACACACACACAGTGTAAATATTTGTATGAACATAACAAGATTCAAAAACTGAGACATAAACTGAACAAGTTCCACAGACATGTGACTAACAGAAATGGAATAATGTGTCCCTGAACAAAGGGGGGGTCAAAAGTAACAGTTAGTATCTGGTGTGGCCACCAGCTGCATTAAGTACTGCAGTGCATCTCCTCATGGACTGCACCAGATTTGCCAGTTCTTGCTGTGAGCACTGATGGAGGGATTGTGTGTTCCTGGTATAACTCGGGCAGTTGTTGTTGCCATCCTGTACCTGTCCCGCAGGTGTGATGTTCGGATGTACCAATCCTGTGTAGGTGTTGTTACACGTGGTCTGCCACTGCGATCAGCTGTCCGTCCTGTCTCCCTGTAGCGCTGTCATAGGCATCTCACAGTACGGACATTGCAATTTATTGCCCTGGCCACATCTGCAGTCCTCATGCCTCCTTGCAGCCTGCCTAAGGCACGTTCACGCAGATGAGCAGGGACCCTGGGCATCTTTCTTTTGGTGTTTTTCAGAGTCAGTAGAAAGGCCTCTCTAGTGTCCTAAGTTTTCATAACTGTGACCTTAATTGCCTACCGTCTGTAAGCTGTTAGTGTCTTAATGACCGTTCCAGATGTGAATGTTCATTAATTGTTTATGGTTCATTGAACAAGCATGGGAAACAGTGTTTAACCCCTTTACAATAAAGATCTGTGAAGTTATTTGGATTTTTACAAATTATCTTTTGAAATACCGGGTCCTGAAAAAGTTTCTTTTTTTTGCTGAGTGTATATATACAAATACAGTGCATTTGTTAAAAATATATATTTTTTGGGAGGAATACAAGAAGTATTCAGTTACAAAATGTGTAACTAGTGGAGTACTCTGAATACCAATATCCCTGTGAGCCTCCCAGGCCCATGTTGCCCAGGGGTTAAGAAAATAAATTGTAGATTGATAACATTGTATTGTATTACACCCTTTAAACTTATTCCATGAATCCCTTGGCCAGAATATGTTTAATCTGTTAGTAATATTAATCAAAAATACATAGTTTGAGACGTGTCTGCGGATCTCGGGTCTGCGGGCCCGACTTTGAGAACCCCTGCCTTGTTGGATAAGTATTTTATTATGATTATATATATTTTTTACCTTTATTTAACTAGGCAAGTCAGTTAAGAACAAATTCTTATTTACAATGACGGCCTACACCGGGCAAACTCGGGACGACGCTGGGCCAATTGTGCACCGCCCCCACGGCCGCTTGTGATAGTCTGGATTCAAACCAGGTTGTCTGTTGTGACGCCTCAAGCACTCTAGGACTGGGAGGCAGTGTCTTAAACCACTGCGCCACTTTATATTGAGACAATGATGCAAACGGGAATGTTGTTGACTTGCATTTCTTTTCCGGTTGGTTCTGTTTTTGTTGTTGTCCCCAACTACCTAATGTGTTGTATGTTGTTTTTAGTTTAAGTATGATAACTCATATTTCTGTGGAGGTCCTCCCTGTTTGTTTATTCACTTTATTTTCTTTAACTTATTTGAACCTTTTGAAACTCATTCATGTGCTTTTCATTACTGCTTTATGTCTGAAGTGATCTAGGTCACTTTGTGTGTCTTTTGCGCTTGTTTTGCAAGATGGCAGATACAATATTCTTAAACCACTAGGTGGCAAAAGATCCCTGTCAGTATTGTATTTTGTTACCAGTTCATGGCATTTACGTCCTGCAGAAACCCATTGTGTCAGTTACCCTGAAAGCAGGGAGTTTGGCTGTGCCAAGTATCAGCTTTTTTAATTCAGTGACTATTAGAAGTATAGTCTCGTAAATACCATCACAATATATAGCATTGTCTTATCAAATCATGCTCTCTCTTCTTCAGAGCATTCCTTGCACCAAAAGACCTTTTTGCATATGAGAAGTACAGCGAGCGCTATGGGAAGCCTAATAAAAGGAAGGGCTTCAATGAGGGCTTGTGTGAAATCCAGAACAACCCTCACGCCTCATACAGTGCTCCTGCAGTAAGTACATCATATCCTCAGAAGTCCCACCGGATACTATTTCACTAATACTGATCAACTACAATTGAGTGCTGTTATCCCTGGTTTCTTTTTTTTTCTGTGCACTTCGGATCCATTTATATCAGAGACTCATTCCCTAAAAGGGATGTGATTGACAAAGTTACAGTACTATACAGCTCCCTGTTGGTAGTATTATCTACTCAATCAGCATTCTATCACGTGTTTATCAACAAACACTTATGTTAGGGCATTATCTCTTCATTCACTCCCCCAGCCTGCCAGCTCGTCTGACAGTGAAGCTAATGACGGTGCAGCAGGAAGTGAGGCAGAGGATGACGAAGAATTAGTGGTGCCCAGAAAAGCATATTCAGGAAGTGAAGTAGATTCTGACTCTGGAAGTGAGGATCGAGGAAGAGGCGGCGGCGGTGGAGGAGGAGGGGTGAAGAGGAAGGCCCCTGCTGCCAAGGTGAGTGCAAAAATATAATTTCAGTGTTTTTGGATGTTAATTCCAACCAGACAACTTCTGCTGCTTAGATGTGCCTCTGTTATAATATTACATCTCCCTGTTATATCTCTCATTCAGCGGCCCCCAGTGAAGAAGGCCCGGGGTTCGTCCAGTGATAGGAATAGAGAGGAGAGTGGCTCGCCATCTGAGCCAGACCCATCCCCTTCTGACTCAGACTCTGGAAAGAACAGTGACCAGGTCAGTTGACACATACAAACATTATATTATACACTGTTATACACTAGCGCTATAGCTTGGTGTTCCTTTGATGGTCTCTTGTTTGTTTTCCCCTGTAGGACTTCACCCCAGAGAAGAAGGTAGCAGCAGGCCGTGGCGGCGCCGGGAAGAAGGCTGGAAGTGGCAAAGGGAGGAAGGTGAGGAAAGGATGCCCTTCAGGTGTCAAACAGCCCTGGGAAGCTGAATCGATAAAGCACTGTTTGTGGTTTCACAGTGACTGCTGGCTCTCTCTCATTATGGTTTTCTTTCTCTCTGGGATGCTGTAGAAGGTGTCGTCGGACTCAGACTCTGACTCTGGGTCTCAGTCGGACAAGAAGAAAGGGGGCAGTGATTCAGAGGATGAGAAGCCACGGCCTGCTTTGTCTGGATCAGAATCCCAGTCTGGTTCCAAATCAGACTCTGACTCAGAGCCACAGCCACCTCCACGGAAGGCCCCTCAAGCGCGCAAGAAAGGTGAGGGCCATTATGTCTGGTATCCCACACAGTGAGTGATAACTGTATTTATCACTGCATAACCCTGTTCTCCGCCTTTTGCCCCACTCAGAGAAGCCTCCGCCAAAGCCTCGGGGTGGACGTAAACCCAAAGCTGCCCCGGTCAGAGCACCGGCGTCTTCCTCTGACAGTGACAGGTCAGCATGGCTCTAGTCTGTTCCACATTGGTTGTGCTCTCCGTTAATACATTATAAATTATTTTTATAAATAAATAAGTACATTATTAATTGGCTCCTGTACTACAGCGACAGTGAGCCGGACCGAGTCAGCGACTGGAAAAAGAGAGATGAGGAGCGTCGGAAAGAGCTGGAGGAACGCCGGAAGAAGGAGCAGGCAGAGGAGATCCTCAAGTATCGGGAGAGGGAGAAGGAAGAAGATGAGCAGAGAAAGAAGGACAAGGAGAAGGGAAAGAGCAGTGGTGAAAGCAGCTCAGATGAGGGTGTAGATGATCACCCACTGAAGAAGTCCAAGAAACCCCCACCGCCCCCCATCCCCGCACCCTCAGACTCTGACTCTGGACCTGAGGTAACTAGCATGGAAGACTGTAAAGAGGAGACATTTGCTTGTTTTTGTTTTAGTATAATCTAGAATAGATATGTTGGACATTGTATTTTTCCCCCATTCAGGTGAAAGCATCTGCAAAGCGTTCAGAAAACCAGAAGAAAGGGAGAACAAAGAAAGAGGGGGATCATGGGAAAGGCAAAAAGGAGAAAGAAGTGAAGGAAAAGCAAACCCAGCGGTCAGAGGAGAGGCCCCGAGTGAGGTAAATTGCACATGGCTGAACAAAACAAAAGACCAGTGCAGAGATCTCATTAGATGTTATCTTCATTAAATATAAATGCACACAGATCACTGAGCTCTCTCCCTCAGGTCCAAACCTGACAAGCCCAAACGCAAACCAGAGAGGAAAGTAGAGAAGAAAAAAGGTTGGCGCTCAAAGTTACTCCCAGTCCACCAATCCACTGTTTGTTCATTTGGAAAGCCTGCATATGGAAAACTCATTTGCATAATCTCACATTGTGTGACAAATAGTTGGTCATATTCAGTGGCAGGTAATATCAACTTTTTGTGTCCTGACTCCTTGTCTTTTTTTGTGTCTGTACACAGAGCCAACCCCAGACGAAAAGCTGCAGAAGCTCCACACGGACATCAAGTTTGCACTGAAAGTGGACAACCCAGTGAGTAACCATAAGGGGCTCAATTCGTTGTCAACAGAAAAGTTATCCTCTAGTTGGGATTTTACAAGCAGCATGAGGAACCACATTTTTTATTTGACCAATTAAGTGTTCCTAGAATACTGCAATCATGTCTGTTCTGCAGGACATTGAGCGCTGTCTACAGGCCCTGGCGGAGCTCGAGGCTGTGCCGGTCACCAGCCACATCCTGCAGAAGAACTCTGATCTTATTGCCACGCTTAAAAAGGTGCCTTTCCCTCTGAACCTATTAATGAAAGTTAACCTTGCATACTGAACAAAAAAATAAATGCAACATGCAACAATTTCAAAGATTTTACTGAGTTCCAGTTCATATAAGGACATTTGTCAATTGAAATGCATTCATTAGGCCCTAATCTATGGATATCACATGGGAATACAGATACACTACCGTTCAAAAGAAAAGTCCTTGTTTTTGAAAGAAAAGGCTATTATTTTGGTCCATTTTTAAAATGACATCAAATTGATCAGAAATACAGTGTCGACATTGTTAATGTTGTAAGTGACTATTGTAGCTGGAAACAGCTGAATTTGAATGAAATATCAACATAGGCGTATAGAGGCCCATTATCAGCAACCATCACTCCTGTGTTCCAATGGCACGTTGTGTTAGCTAATCCAAGTTTATAATTTTAAAAGGATAATTGATCATTAGAAAACCTTTCGTAGTTATGTTAGCACAGCTGAAAACTGTTGTGCTGATTTAAATAAGCAATAAAACTGGCCTTCTTTAGACTAGTTGAGTATCTGGAGCATCAGCATTTGTGGGTTCGATTACAGGCTCAAAATGGCCAGAAACAAATAACTTTCTTCTGAAACTCGCCAGTCTATTCTTGTTCTGAGAAATGAAGGCTATTCCATGCGAGAAATTGCCAAGAAACTGATGATATCGTACAACACTGTGTACTACTCACTACACAGAACAGCTGAGCAAGAGGACAAGTACATTAGTATCTAGTTTGAGAAACAGACGCCTCTTGTCCTCAACTGGCAGCTTCATTAAATAGTACCCGCAAAACACCAGTCTCAGTGAAGTGAACAGTGAAGAGGCTGGCCTTCTAGGCAGAACACTTTTTTCCAATCTTCCTCTGTCCAGTGTCTGTTCTTTTGCCCATCTTAATCTTTTCTTTTTATTGGCCAGTCTGAGATATGGCTTTTTCTTTGCAACTGCCTAGAAGGCCAGCATCCCGGAGATGCCTCTTCACTGTTGACGTTGAGACTGGTGTTTTGCGGGTACTATTTAATGAAGCTGCCAGCTTCATTAAATAGTACCCGCAAAACACCAGGACTTGTGAGGCGTCTGTTTTCTAAAGCTAGACACTAATGTACTTGTCCTCTTGCTCAGTTGTGCACCGGGGCCTCCCACTCCTCTTTCTGTTCTGGTTAGAGACAGTTTGCGCTGTTCTGTGAAGGGAGTAGTACACAGCGTTGTACGACGTCTTCAGTTTCTTGGCAATTTCTGAACAAGAATAGACTGGTGAGTTTCAGAAGAAAGTTCTTTGTTTATGGCCATTTTGAGCCTGTAATCGAACCCACAAATGCTGATGCTCCAGATACTCAACTAGTCTAAAGAAGGCCAGCAGTTTTCATAATTGCAAAAGGGTTTTCTAATGATCAATTAGCCTTTTAAAATGGTAAACTTGGATTAGCTAACACAACATGCCATTGGAACACAGGAGTGATGGTTGCTGATAATGGGCCTATGTAGATATTCCATAAAAAAATCATCTGTTTCCAGCTACAATAGTCATTTACAACATTAACAATTTCTATTTCTGATCAATTTGATGTTGTTTTAATGGTCCACAAAATTATTTCAAAAACAAGGACATTTCTAAGTGTCCCCAAACTTTTGAATGGTAGGGTATGTATCTGTTGGTCACAGATACCTTAAAAAGAAAATGGGCCTCACAATCAGGATCTCGTCACGGTATCTCTGTGCATTAAAATTGCCATCGATAAAATGCAATTGTGTTTTTTATCTGTAGTTTATGCCTGCCCATACCATAACCCCACCGCCACCATGGGGACTCTGTTCAAAACGTTGACATCGGCAAAACGCTTGCCACACAACGCCATACACGTGGTTGTGAGGCCGGTTGGGCGTGCTGCCAAATTCTCTAAAATGATGTTGAAGGTGGCTTATGTTAGAGAAATTAACATTCAATTATCTGGCAAAAGCTCTGGTGGACATTCCTGCAGTCAGCACGCCAATTGCACGCCCCCTCAACTTGAGACATCTGTGGTGTTGTGTGTCAAAACTGCACATTTTAATGGCCTGTTATTGTCCCCCACACAAGGTGCACCTGTGTTATGATCATGCTGTTTTAATCAGCTTCTTGATATGCCACACTTGTCAGGTGGATGGATTATCTTGGCAAAGAAGAAATACTCACTAACAGATGTAAACACATTTGTGCACACAATTTGAGATCTTTCTGGGATCTTTTATTTCAGCTCATGAACCTTGGGACCAACACTTTACATGTTGCGTTTATATTTTTGTTCAGTGTAAATTCGCTGTATATATCTCATCATACCTTGTTTTATGGCCCATTTGAACTCTGCTGACGTTGTTCTGATTGATGTTTGTCTTACTGTAGATCCGTCGATACAAAGCAAGCAGTGCCGTTATGGAAAAGGCCAGCCATGTCTACAACAAATTAAAGGGTCAGTTTGTGGTCAAGTCTGAAATGCCAAGTAAACCCAAAGCTATGGGAAAGGCGCAGGAAGAGAATGGGAAGGAGACACAAAACACAGGTAATTCTCTCAGCACAAACTTTTGCATCACTACTGATGGACTTATTTACTGTTCTCACATTTTCCTTATTTTTCCTCCTATGGATATTACCCCTCTTAAAGGAGTTCACTATGGCTTTAATTCATGGACTTTTATTTTTCAATGTGTGTAACAACAAAATTAAAGGTCCTTCATTTGAAGCCAATCAATTTATTTTGCATAACTTGTCATCAGATGTAACGCCTGTGAATGGGGAATCGGAAGTCCAGAAAAAGGAATGCATTCAGCTGGAGGATACCCCAAAGTCACCGGTCCAGGAAGAGAATGATGAGCATGTGGCTTCAAGCCCCAACAGGTAAACGTCCTCTTCCTGTGTCACATCTTTGTGTACTACCTTTATGTCTGCTAATATTTGTTCAAAGTATCCATTGTAATATATTGCTCTACTCATTGGTACTGCGCTACCATCACAACGGTATATGTGGCTCTAGTTCTGAAGTCTTGTCTCTTCTCCATGGTAGGCCCAGTCCTGATAGTCCTGCCGAACAGCAGACGCACACTGATGAAGCACACCACGCTTTCTCTGCAGAGACAGAACCAACAGCGATAGAGAGCTGAAGAACTCTGAAGAAAATGGAATCCAATTGTTTACCACAGCTAAAAGGAATGCTCACTATTCTCGTCCCAGATACATGGGGCTCTGCTGACCCCTTTATTCGCCAATGTATTTTTCCTTTTATAGGACACCTTGGCCCGTCCCCAATTCCTCCCCTTCAAGCCACCTTGCTTTATTTTTCTCCCACATGAACTCTAACTTTGGTCTTTCATATTGTATTTATATTGAGAGATTAATTTTTAGCACTTCTAACAGGAAATCGAAGGGGGGAGAGGAGTCTTGTCGTGAATGTTCTGCATTGAAATAACTTTACTGTCACGTGAGTCAAGGCATCTTTGAGAATGATATTGGGGCCTATAGAAAACCTAGAAAAGGTATGGGTCTGGTACTTTTTGTGAGTCTTTTTTTATCTGGTAATTTCTTATTAATCCAGTTGAACCATATAAATATTAAGCCATTGAACGGAACCATATCACTTGTTTTCCAACTAAGTTCCACCTACTTTTTTTTTTTTTTTTAATTACAAGTATGTTTTGTTTTATTGCATCTGCTTTTGACTTACTGAATGCTGTGGAATTATTCGCCCTGTCATCTGGTCTTTCCCTCAATGCCATCTGCTTTCAATAATTTGCCTATTGAATGGGATAATATACATTGTGTACAGACTGAAGGATATGATCTTGATCCAAGTTGTCCAGATCCCATGTAGCTGGAGCCTATTTGACATTTGCTTGTCATACATACTATGTAAGTGTTTTTAGTGTTATGTAAAATAATTTGTATCATTTAGTTGAGTTAAATCAAAATCTCAGCATTGTTGTCCTAATCTGAACACTTCTGTTATTGAAGGCTTCAAGGAAGTTCCATATTCCCATAAAAGTCTAGATGGATTGGGTGTGACTTCTGTAATAAATGTATACACATTACAAATTGTACAAATTATAATTTACAACCCTTGCAACCAATCTAGGGAAGAGGAATTGCAGTGAATAATGTCTGCCTATGCATGTGGTCAGCGGTTTAAAAGTGTTTACAAATGACCCATTATACATTTTATGCAAATTACATAGCAGATTAATTGCCATTCTTTTACATGAAAATGCTCATGCTGTCAGTCAGTCATTAATGCTCATTGGTTTGGCTGTGGCAAAGAAAAAGACAACCAAAAGGCTATCTGCTGTGCACAATTTTGTGGACATTGACACACTCACAGACATGGTGATTAATTGCGTTCTGTACAGAGAAACAGGAAAATGATCATGCATATATCTTTAATTGCAATGATTCTCAGAGAATCCCACATATTAATACATCCAGTCAGCTGACGTTGGACGCCATTTTGTCAGCCATTTCCTATACGGATACAATGCCAGTGTCTGCACAGTTCTAGGACGCCCCACCTGGCTTCGCCTTCTCTGCCCGGGATTAGTAAATAATTACGAATCCCGGAAAAACGGTATCCGGGTGGATGAGAGACTGTCTAGCGGGCCGATTAGCACCCAAAACCAAAATACCTCTATCAGGTGCTTTGTCCCCGAGGACAGAAGCGACAAAAGTCAGCAAGCAGCCATGGCTTTGAAGATTGTTAAAGGGAGCATCGATCGGATGTTCGATAAAAACCTTCAAGATTTAGTACGTGGAATTAGGAATCACAAGGAAGATGAGGTAAAACTATTAGCTGTGTTTTCGGAAATGTCTGCTTTTCACTGTCAGTAAATCAATGTTTGTGACATCTCATTGCGAAAATATTCTGGGTTAGCCCGCTACAGTAGTTAACCTATTTGATAGCCATTCCAACCTTATGCTAGCTGTCTGGTAAGCTATCCACATAGCTAACTAAGGAGTCTTGCCATGAAGATAATCAGATCTGGGTAGGCAACCTAGATGGAAGCACTAGTTAATGTCAACTAGGTGGTACTAGTAGCCATTTAGTCAACTCGATAACTGTCAATGTGTCATTGCGCGATAACAATCGTAATTTGGCTAGCTAGCCAACGTTAACAGTTTTCATCGCCACTTTAGTTAGCTACTCATTTAGCAGATGTACTTTTGTTTTCGTAATGGTCCCCTGTGGGAATCGAACCAACCGTTACAAGCGCTATACTCTACAACCGGACCCACACTGGACCCTTCAAATAATATGGGTCTTCTTGCGCGATATAACACTCATAACCGGTTGTGGATCGCTATCTTGTTGCTGCTCGTGGAAACTGCTTTCAGGTGATTACCTTGACATATCTTTGGTATCAAACTTTTAACTAGCTAGCCACAAAGCTAATTAATTAGTTAGTAAGTGATAGATATATAGATAGATAGATAGATAGATAGATAGATAGGTACTTTATTGATCCCCGTGGGGAAATACATTTATCAAGCAGCTACGAAAAACACAGGGCAGGTGCAAAATGCCAGAACAAATACACAAAATACAGATACACGATACATAGTGCGGCAGTATGAAAAAGTAGAAGTCTGGAGTGCAAAAAGCTATAGAAACGCATAGTGTTAGGTGAAAAAATTATACAATTACTGCACCTTGATATAAATACAAAATATTTGCATGGTTAACTATACAGGTCGATGGCAGAGAAAGATACTTAAATAGCTAAATGCGCGTATGATATGTGAGTGTAATAATAGTTTACTTAAAATACAGTGGCTAAATGTACAGGTAAATGAATATTTGCATGGTTAAATTAACTGTACAGGTAAATGACAGGAAGAGATACTTAAATAGCAAATGTGCAAATGTATTGCACATTTGATATACTGAATGCAATGAAAAAATATACTAGTATACAGTCCTGAGTGAATGACTATGCAAGTTGCATCAAATAATTACTTACAATATTGCATGTGATATGATATAACAACTGTACATGAATATGTACATACAGTCCTGAATGAATGAGTGCTGAATGAATAAGTCCTGAGTGAATGAGTGATTACAGACCAGAGAGTTACTCACAGATGGATGGATGCCTAATTGTTAAACTAGGTCCTAACACCCCAACAGTTCCAGGTCTATGTTGCCGATGGCATGGCACCCCGGTGAGCCATTAATAGCCGCCGGCAGGAAGGACCTCCTGTAGCGCTCTCTGGCACACCGTGGTGGGATCAGTCTGTGACTGAAGGTGCTCCTCTGCGTCATAACCATGGCATGCAGAGGGTGGGTGACGTTGTCCATGATGGCCAGCAGTTTGGCCAGGATCCGTCTCTCCGCCACCTCCTCTAGAGTGTCAAGGCTAATCCCCAGAACAGAGCTAGCCTTCCCGATCAGCTTATTTACCTGAGAAGCATCACCAGCCTTTATGTTGGCGCCCCAGCACACCACTGCAAAAAAGATGGCTACCAGCACCACAGATTGGTAGATAGTATGCAGTAGTTTACTGCACACGTTGAAAGACCTGAGCCTCCTCAGAAAGTAGAGTCGGCTCTGGCCCTTTTTGTACAGAGCCCCGGTGTTACCAGCCCATTCCAGCCTGGTCCATATGGACTCCCAGGAACTTGTATGACCCAACCATTTCCACATCCATCCCTGTATAGGGACTCCTCCAAATTCACATACAAGGTGAACAAACCATCTCCTTTGTTTTGATGATGTTGAGCTGAAGGTAGTTCTGCTCACACCACACCACAAAGTCATTGATTGCGCTCCTGTACTTCTCCTCCTGCCCACCCCTGATGCACCCTACAATTGCGGAGTCATCCAAGAACTTCTGTAGGTGGCATGTTTCAGAGTTATATCTGAAGTCGGGGGTGAACAGGAAGGGGCACGGGACCGTTCCCTGGGGGGCCCCTGTGTTGCTCACTGCCCGTTCTGACACACAGCTCTGACAGCTAAGAGGCTACCTAGTAGTAGCTGTCCTCTGATCCTGATCAGCTGATGTGATCAGGATGATGCGCATAATAATAATTTTCCTCTTCAGCACAATATTTCTAATTTATTTGCTAACTGACAGTTTATTTGCTAACTAATAGTTTGTTCATTTTGTGTATATTCATCTCCTATTGCATTAATAAAAACAGACATGCAAACAAAGTCTAGACTATTTTGTAGGCCTCGCTCTACTACAGCGTCAGTCAGTTGCATAGGTCGACGAAGATGCCAGGGATGCAGTGTTCCGCTAATTAGATCATCAAAGAATCCGCATCATCACAGAGGGGGGTGACAGTGGGTTGGCCTATAGTCTGTCCAATAGAGGGCACTGTTGTTTGAATGAGATATGGAGAAGGAAGTTGCCCCAGAATTAATTCCTTAGTTTTAAGCTTAGGAAATTATGCCACTTAGCAGAGACCATTATGCTGTTATCCTGGATGTATTGCCACCATTCAAAAAATGATGCCAGTCAGTAGCTAGGACTCTTTTATTGCTGAACTTTCTTGAGCAGCAGAGCGAGCCGGACCAGGCCTACTAAGAAATGTTGATTTGGGAATGGGATTTAGGCCTAGTTGTGAAGTCGTGAGTTGACTGTTCTACCATTTTAATTGTTGGGTTATTTTTATACACACCTTGATTGAAAGCTGCTGCTATTTTCCACAGCGCTGGGGTGGCCACTGAATAATAATCTGCCCTGTCAGATATCTGGCAAAAGAAAGTAAATGTTTTTTTGTCATATACTTTTCCAGACCTACAAAGCATGATATCTTTGACTGTATTTGACCACTGTACTATTACCCTGATCTTTTTGTTCAGGTCCTGATGCGGTCCCCTTTGTGTAACCTAACCCTGCTTACCTAGTTAAGGTGTTGGTTACCCAGCCAACAGTGGACAGCTCACTGAAATATGAATGGGGTGTGTGTGTGTGTGTGTTCTCTCCAGACCTGCCCCAGGTTTGTCATGGACTCTATTTGCTTTATGCATATGTGCTGAGGGATATAATACAGATACATACTGTATATTATACTTAGTCACTCCCTCATTTTAAAAGGGAAGCACATCTAAAAAGGTGTGAAGGCACACAATGTAATTGACATTAAATCACAGATTTAGAAGACAATAATATGTAACACTAACAGTGATGGTATGTATTGTATTTGCCAATTCCTGTCCCCGGAGGAAGAACAGCGTCTGAGAAGGTCCCGTCATTGTCTCCCCGTGCCTCCTGGAGAAACTGCTGTGCTAGCACATATGTAGGCCTTGGCTGTAGAACAACTATTCCAATTATTTCAATGGGATCTGAATTGGTCATTGAGTCAGAATGTGATAGGAAAGCACTCTGGTGATTCAGAGCATGGTCCTGTGTGTCCATCTCTGCCCTGCAGCCTGATTGC
This sequence comes from Thymallus thymallus, assembly GCA_023634145.1. Taxonomy (NCBI): domain Eukaryota; kingdom Metazoa; phylum Chordata; class Actinopteri; order Salmoniformes; family Salmonidae; genus Thymallus; species Thymallus thymallus. The sequence continues at coordinate 24,822,127 of CM042393.1, forward strand.
AAGTATAATGTGCAGAGTGCAAGCCCCCCCACTCCCTGTCACTGCGCCGTCTCATGACTGCAGACACATGACCAGCATACTTGTATTATAGAGCTCTCTCTCTCTCTCTGTGTGTGTGTGTGTGTGTGTGTGTGTGTGTGTGTGTGTGTGTGTGTTCCAAGCTTGTTTCACCAATGTTTTACTCTGCTCTATCAGGAAGTCTAACCAGGTTTAACAGTCTCTGTGTAGCAGATAAATGTATGGTAAAACCTTAACGGTTACTCACTACTTGTTCTTTAACTCCAAGTTCAGAATAAAACCCCATTCAACCGTAGACTAAAAACCCTAACCAGCCTAACACATTTCTGATCAGAATCTTTGTTTGATGACCCTTTATTTTATAGATGTATAAAATGATTGACATTTCAAATGCCCCTAAGACTCCTCCCCTTATTTAGACTATACGTTAACTGGTTCACGGAGGTAAAGTATCGTGTGGAGGTTGTCATTGCTCTGTCTGATATTCCTCTGTCTCTCCTCAGGCTAAGTACATCTCCACCTGCATTGATGAGATCAAGCAGGAGCTCAAGCAGGACAACATTGCTGTCAAGGCCAATGCTGTGTGCAAGCTCACCTACGTAAGAACTGCCCTCACAGTGAACAACACTTAGATGCACAAACAGTGATGCGCATCCAAAAACACTTCAGCTGTATAGCCTAGGGCTACTATGTTTACTTTTTCAGTAGATAGCAGCTACTTTGAATATTGCCGTACTCAGTAAAAGCTCTTTGGTAATGCATTTAGCTCTCACTGGCCACAGGGACAGCATAGTGGATGTTCAATGCCCTGACTTAATTTGTCTCTCTCCTGGTGTGTTAACAGTTACAGATGCTGGGCTATGACGTCAGCTGGGCTGCATTCAACATTGTGGAAGTCATGAGCTCCTCCAAATTCACATACAAGGTGAAGAAACTGGAAAAATGTGCTTTATAATGGTGGTATTTGAGAATGTTCTATTCAAGATATAATTTGCCTTAGGTTTAACGTAGTGATCTCTCCTCCAGAGAATTGGTTACCTGGCAGCCTCCCAGTGCTTTCATGAGAGCACTGATGTCATCATGCTGACAACCAATCAGATCCGAAAGGTCAGTGTTGCTTTTTTCCCCCTCACACTTTTGGCCTGCCTGTCTCTGATGATTAAAGACCAGCTCTGATACCTGCTATTTCCTTCCCTCTCCTTCTTCTATTTCTCTCTCCTCTCTTTCACTTTCTCTCCCTCTCTCTCTTTTCCATAATTTTTTCTCTCTCAGGATCTGAGCAGTCCTAACCAGTACGACACTGGCGTGGCTCTCACTGGTCTCTCCTGCTTCGTGACCCCTGACCTGGCTCGGGACCTGGCCAACGACATCATGACTCTGGTGAGTCTCAGCCTCAAATTCTTTCTGCACGTTTTTGTCTGTTTCATGCTTCTCTGACCTCTCGGTCTGTGCTGCAGATGTCCCACACAAAGCCGTACATCAGGAAGAAGGCAGTCCTGATCATGTACAAGGTGTTCCTGAAGTACCCAGAGTCTCTGCGCCCTGCTTTCCCCAGGCTGAAGGAGAAACTAGAAGACCCTGACCCTGGTGAGATAGACTACCTAGTACCTACCTGCTTCTCTGTTGGTTGGGGCCACATAGGTTTTTTTAATCACCTGGAATCATTGAGTGTCTTAACTGATGGAAGCTATTTTAAGTAATTTGAATGCATTTTACCTCATTCGTATCCTAATGTCCTTCAGCATGGATTTTGTTGATCTCATCTCAACACTCTCCCTGTGTGGTGCCTGTCCTGTAGGGGTCCAGTCAGCGGCTGTTAATGTAATCTGTGAGTTGGCCAGAAGGAACCCTAAAAACTACCTGTCTCTGGCCCCGCTCTTCTTCAAGCTCATGACCTCCTCCACCAACAACTGGGTCCTCATCAAGATCATCAAGCTTGTGAGTGAACAGGGAGAGAGGTGTGGGAATCCATGTGTGGAAGTAACAGATTATTGCCAAGTATCACAACGTGGAGAGCTGTTGTCCCATTATAGTGTGTGTGTGTGTTTCAGTTTGGTGCCCTCACACCCCTGGAGCCTCGCTTGGGGAAGAAGCTGATTGAGCCCCTAACAAACCTCATCCACAGGTAAAACAACCACAGAGATCCAACCAATAGGGGTTTTGTTCAATCCCTATAATGACAAATTGTCTGAAAAATAATGACCTTCTCCTTTTCTTACCCGTTCTTCCTCTCTCACAGTACCTCTGCTATGTCACTTCTGTATGAATGTGTCAACACTGTAATAGCAGGTCAGTATTCGTCTTCTCACTTGTTCTTTTTGTAGGTACATTTTCATTTAGTCTGTGTGCCTGGTGTAGGCATCCCTCTTTGTGAAGGTTGTGTATAAACTGAAGATGTGGGCACTGGGAACAAGCCCAGTTATTTCTGGCTCATAAACACTCCAAATAAAACACACTATTCTCTTTGCCGTGTCTAATCTTCAGGGTAGGCAGTTGTTTTTTTGTGCTACTGAGGTGGTTGTGTTGACTATGTGGTTTGTTAAGTGAAAAACATCACTGTGCTTTTAAGATTGCACTTCGTGATTTAGTTGTGTTTGAAGTATGTCGAGTTGTTGTCACAGCAGGATCTGATTGTCGTTGTCTACTGTTGCAGTGTTGATTTCCCTGTCCTCTGGGATGCCAAATCACAGCGCTAGTATTCAGGTAAGTTTCAGCCGTCATGACCACTTTTTCCTCTTGTAGCTAATGATGTTAACCCTTTCCACTCCAATTTGATGACGATGCATGTTTAAATCATACATCTTTTTTTAATTCTTTTTTTTTTTTACCATACACAAGTCTTTTTCAAAAGATGAACACCAACAGATCAGACAGGCTAGTGCGACTGTGATTTAAAATGTGTCCGATTTTATTGCTCCTACCATTTCTATATAAATGTATGTAATGTACAATGACATAAGCTGGGATCTACGGTCGCTTTTGCCCCTATACAGTTGCTGTGCCCAAATGATAATGCGAACACTGGACCTGAGTTGATAGTAATGGCACTTTCCCTTCTCTTCCTCCCTTCTTTCTCTATCCTTAGCTCTGTGTCCAGAAACTGCGAATCCTGATTGAAGACTCGGACCAGAACTGTGAGCCCTCTGTCAATGCCTGCAGTGTGTCATTCTCTCATTGTCTGCGTGTTTCTGAGTAGCCACCCGTCTAGCTTACAACAACCTAGATCCCAAACTCTGGATAACTCGACATTTTGATCATGGTCCCACATTGGGGTCTGTTTTACATTTCACTGCACATAGTTGGAGTTGTGACTGTATCAAAAGGTAGGGTTTTGTCTTCACATCCATTTATACATCTCTACTTCATCAGGCTATTTAGTTATTAAACTTGCGGTGTATTTGATAAGTAATTAATCGGTCTAACAGTAAGTCAAACCCTCTACGATCATTATGTTGATGCAGCTGGTGATTCAAGTTATCTGGGCCCCTTAGTAGGTTGTGTGTAGATTAGATATACGTGGGCAGCTATGTTTTGTTTTTAATTTGAGCTAGTTTTGCTAGTTAGCCTCAACCTCAACAGGCTCTTACCCTCCCTTGCACACATTTGACACCACTTTAGTCTCAAACGTCGTAGTGTTTACAGAGCTTCTCCTGACCTGCTCTGATGAAACCAAACCTGTATCTGCAGCGACGGCACTTCACCTCAAGGTCACATTCGCACCCATTGATCCATAAACCTGATATGCAGCTATCTGTGCCTGAGGTATCATCAGCCCAGATAATAATTAGATGGTATAATATGCCTGATTTAGCAAAAATATAATGTTTCTGTTATCAGATTATTGCACTATGGCAGCTACATCCACCTAGGAGTCAAGTTGATGGCAAAAAAAACAAACCGTCCATGTCCATGTGTATATGTTGTCTCCTGTGAGTGTCTGTGTTCTCCATCGTTTTGTCTTTGTGTTTTTCTTTCCTTTTAATGTAATGTTTTGTAGAGAAAGAAAATATCAGGTAGTCAGTCAGACAGCATGTTTTGTATGCTATACTGTGTAGACAGTTACTTTATATGAGGCATTCAGAATAGTGATAACAGCCTACTGTATTGAGTCTAATGTGATCAGTGAGGTTTCAGAGGATGGTGAAGACCGCCAAAGAGACATAGATTGTTCAAGATATTTTGGGTGAACAATAGATCTCTTGTGCCCTAAGACAGGGAGGTATAGCCATAAGATAATGTATGCTGCGGAGTATAAAGGCATGCTGTATGGCTTTTAGTACAGTCTCCATAGTGCAGAACCTCTAGTCTAGTGCATAGGGAAGTAGAGTAGAAGGCCCAGTGTATAGTGCCCTGGCCACTGAGTGTGTTGTCTCTGTTCATAGTGAAGTACCTGGGCCTGCTGGCCATGTCCAAGATACTGAAGACTCATCCCAAGTCTGTCCAGTCCCACAAGGACCTCATCTTGCAGTGTCTGGATGACAAGGACGAGTCCATCCGCCTGAGGGCTCTAGACCTGCTCTACGGCATGGTGCGGATAACTGTCATAGCACATTGTTATCGAAAACACACTTACCATAACCCCATGTCTTCACCACACTTATACCTAGCCTAGCAGTTAGTGTTGGGCCAGTAACCAAGAAGGTTGCTGGTTTGAATACTCAAGCTGTTAAGTTGAGCAAGGCACTTAACCCTAATTTGCTCCTGGGGTGCCAACGTATTAGGGCTGACCCTGTAAAACAACACATTTCAATGCACCTATCCGGACAATACAACATTTTTCGATCTACAAATGGGGAAATGCCTTTAGCTCAAGAACCTCCCTGATTCCATTGAGATCTATTGCCTCACAGAGGGTTATACTACCTACCTGGTTTGAGGAGTTAGCGAGGTAACTTTGGACAACTCGGGATAACCGCTAACATGAAATTGGCTCACCTTTTAACCAGGAGAATTTCTATGGCAACGAATGCTTCAGAACTAACCTGCTGCGGTGAAGGCTAACTCAGTTTATTCTGAATGAAGTCTGAGCTGTGAGTTGAGGACCAGTGAAATCAGATTCCCTCCCTCTCGCAAACATTGCGTCATCATGCCCTTCATTTGAGGAAGACGACCGATATAAAAAAAAATATTAAATTTGTTAAATTGTCATTAAAATACCGATCACATTACATATTTAGTGACAGGATTTAAAAAAATTATCAAGAGAGACCTGGTCCAACGGCAGCAGGGGGAACAAAGTTTCAGACAAAACAACTTGCACAACATCGAACAAAACTTGAACAATACAGTACGACAATTACATATTATGTAAAGAAACACGAATGTCATAACTAAAAAAAACAGCTGTCCTAAAGACAATTACACTCTTCTATGATATTTACACGACCAAGTGTTTAAACTCCACCAACGTGACTAGAACATCACATTTTTTAAATTTTCACGAGAGAATTCCAGGACCAACTAAAACTATTTATACTATTACCTGTTCTAATTCTCGGTACTGTTAAAAGCAAGTGAGAATGGGGCCGTAATTTATATTTATGTATTGACATGATAAAAAAAAAAACAGTATGGCCTCAAAAATCGGTGTATCGTTGTTTAAGCCTATGCAAGGTCAATGACGACCAGCCAACGGCGCTGTAGAGATCGCGATGATGTGTTAGACATTTTTGATTGATGTATTTTTTGAAAGTAAACGCAGAGTAAAACTTGTATGACCTTCTAACATGATTTTATCGATAGGAGTGGGTAAAAAGGTGCTGTGTGCATAAGCACAAAGATGGCACTAACTATACATAATAAAAGAAAGACCGAACTTCTAAAAGTGTATTTCAAATCATTTGCAAGATAACTTTTCTTTCATGTTGATTTTGGCAAAAAAAATTGTGTGGCACTGACTCGCCAATGGATTAATGTTTCAGCATTGTCTCTAAAGAGTTTGGCGTTCAACTAGCCACGTGTGACATGCACGCGCAGTTCCAAGCCTGCTAGAGTTAACGGTTCACCAAACCCACAGTTAGGTACATATTGCGGTTTTGGGGTCACGGTTAAATGAATTACATGAAATGCCATTCACAATGTTTATCTGGCATTATCTGTTGTGGTAGGATTATTATGTTGGGCCTCAAGGGTTCCACTGGGATGCTGCGTTTGTAACCATGTGGGTGGTGGGAATTTACCAGTTTTGAAGTCATAAATACCAATTGGATGCGTTCATGTGATTTGAACTCCTTGAGAAATGCTGATTGACTAATGGCCAACAAGCTGCGTCAACCATCAACTAAAGGTACAGCTATCATTGGTGGAAAAAGTACCCAGTTGTCATACTTCAGTAAAAGTAAAGATACCTTAATAGAAAAGTTAGTCACCCAGTAAAATCCTACTTGAGTCAAAGTATTTAGTTTTAAATATACTTAAGTATCAAAAGTAAATGTAATTGATAAAATATACTTAATTAACAAAAGTATAAATCATTTCACATTCCTTATATTAAGCAAACCAGATGGCACAATGTTCTTGTATTTAGAGAGCTTTTTTATAGATAATGTTTTGCCCAAAATGCTGTTATAGAGGCCATTTTCTTAGTAGGTGATGTCAGAAGTCACCATGTGGGAGAAGTAGGTGCTCAGGATGATAGATGAGTTTCTCACTAGTAAGTGCCAGTTGGAGGGCCATTCAGTCGTATGTGGTAAACTTCCGCTGTAGAATGGTACATCTCCCACTCCGGGTTAATGTGATGGGCTGTCACTGTTAAGTAAGCGCCACACAGGGTGCCAATTCATTGAAAACTTCAACTTTGGCATGCTTATAATAGAGCGGGTACTACCTGTTTGCTGAAGTGTGTGCAAGAGGGACGTTCGTAATGTGTCTCAACCACTTTTCACGAGGTGCTGAAACCCCCTATTCTCAACCACTGAGAATGGGCGCATATCCGACTGTAAAAAATATAGACATAGCTTACCTAACGCGGTTGTAATTTCTTTGGCCTGGTCAGAATCCGCTGCCAAGGGCTGCTTTAATGCTGAGGGGCGACAATGTTGTGTTTCTTTGAGTTTCCGTCTTGCTCCGGTATACTGGGGTGATGCCGGCGTATATGTGTCAAAATGTATTCGGAATGTATTAAAATGTTTTTTCAGATCAGATTTACTTGAGGCATAGGAATACAACGCAGTGTATTCATAGTCTATAGGCCTAGTGTTTTTATTTATTTAATTACATTTTAGCGGATGAGCAATATCCACCATCGTAGTACGGATGAACCCTGAGCTGGAATGTGAAGCTAGCTAATTTCAGTAAAGCCTGGGTACATCTAGCTAAGTACTGGTCACAGTACAGTTTCTGATGCACCCATGGCTCTGTTTCTCATTAACTATTTGTGTCCTCCCAGGTATCCAAGAAGAACTTGATGGAGATAGTGAAAAAGCTGATGCTGCACGTGGACAAGGCCGAGGGAACCACTTACCGAGATGAGTTGCTCACCAAGATCATCGACATCTGCAGCCAGAGCAATTACCAGTACATCACCAACTTTGAATGGTCAGTACAACTTACTGGCGGGGCCTTTAATTGTCTCTGATTCTTTTTGATGCGTACTTCCATTACACACTATCTGTGATCATGAGTCTCTCTGTGTGTCTCAAGTAGCTTTGAAAGACTCAGTCAACGCGTTGCTGTAATGTGTCCTGCTGTTTTGTACTCTATAGGTTGATCTTCTCTTACTTATATGTTTTTTTGTAAGTTATTTGTAAATGATTCACAAAAGTTGTCTCCTTTTTTTCAGATTACCTACCATTTACTCGCCTGTCTCTGAAGTACATCAGTCTGACTGTCCTGTGTCCATTTCTCAGGTACATCAGTATCCTGGTGGAGCTGACCCGCCTGGAGGGCACACGGCACGGCCACCTCATTGCCTCCCAGATGCTGGACGTGGCCATTCGGGTCAAAGCCATCCGAGCCTTTGCTGTGGCCCAGATGGCTACTCTGCTGGACAACGCCCACCTGCTTACCGGCAACACACAGCGCAACGGCATCTGTGAGGTGCTCTATGCCGCCGCCTGGATCTGTGGAGAGTTCTCAGAGTATGTATTCATATCTAGTCCTCTTCTGCAAGAGTACACACACACACACCTTTTAGTGAGACCGTTTTCCACTAAGTCAAACTAGATAATATCAGGCCAGTTCAGCCCTATACATCCTCCATCTTCCCCTAGACACCTGGAGGATCCCATGGCGACCCTGGAAGCCATGCTGCGGCCTAAGGTGGCCACCTTGCCGGGCCACATCCAGGCCGTGTACGTGCAGAACGCTGCCAAGCTGTTTGCCACGGTGCTGCGCGGCCAGGAGGGGGCGCCAGCGGACAGAACGGTGGCCCAGGAGACCAGCCAGCTGCTTATCGAAAGGCTGCCTCTGTTTGTCCAGAGTTCCAACCTGGAGGTGCAGGAGAGGGTGAGTCACACAGCTAACCTTAGTTAACCTCAGACAGCTAACTTCACCTGACCTCCGGGCGCTATTGGCTGTTTGAAAGGAGAATACCTTTTTCACTATGAATCTTATCTTTTACCTCCCCCTCCTTCTCCCCTCCCCAGTCTTCATGCATCTTGCAGCTGGTGAAGTACATCCAGAAGCTGCAGCAGAAGGACGTGGAGGTGGCTGAGGAGGTGACTGCTCTGTTTGCTGGGGAGCTCAACCCTGTGGCCCCCAAGGCACAGAAGAAAGTGCCTGTTCCTGAAGGGTCAGTCTGCCTGCTGTTCTCTCCTACTCACCTTGCTGTTAAATTAAGCTTATAGTCATTCACAACATAATACATATTTTTTTTAGTACTACTTTATGCAGCCTTTTACACAATTTTAGATATTGCGAAGTAGATTTTTTTTGCAGACTATTGAAAGTCAGTCTGACTGATGAGTTGTATATAAAGTGCATACACAACATCAACAGAGACTTGATAACATTAAATCACTGAACACATCCCTATTGGACAGTACAGCTGGTGAGAATGTGTTATCTTGGTTTTGTCCCCAGTCTGGATCTGGATGTGTGGATCAACGAGCCCCCGTCTGGGAGTGAGTCTGAAGATGAGGGCAGGAAAACCAAGGGCAAGGCTGTGTTTGCCAAGGAGGAGTCCAGACACTCCAAGCCACGCTACACTGAGGTGGACGAGAAGGAACTGGCCAAGGTAAGATGGAAATGTTTAAGACAATAATCATTGCTGTATACATATTGATATACAAGCTCCTCAATTCTTTCATTAGTTGATTAGTTGCAGACGTTAAATGTTCGGTGATGCTAAAACAATCAGACACCGAAGAGGTAAACACCATAATATATACACAGTAGAGTTTTCATATGACTGACTTGATACAGTTTCTCCCTCCCTCCAGAGGAGGGAAGTAAGGAAGGCAGAGCAGGCCAACAACCCCTTCTACATCAAGGCCTCCTCTCAGAAGGTACGCAGGGGATCGTTACCCAATCGGCAGCTAGTCTTATATATTATCAGAAATTTAATTAATTACACATTTTAAACCACTTGAATATACTTCCATCTAAATATTATCATTTTAATGGACTAGGAGCCTTTATGTTATATGCCATTCACATCCTTGTGTTATCGTTCCTGTGTTCCTAAGACTTGTGTGTGTGTCCAGGTGTACCAAGATGGTGTTGGTGTGGAGCACATTCCAGTGGTGCAGATTGACCTCAGTGTGCCTCTTAAGGTCCCAGGTCAGTCTCCTCTGACCACTAGATTCTAAACTACTGATTTTAATGTACAGTGTATCAGTCAGTGGTCCTGTGTACAGGGCTCTGTATCCAAACCTAATCCGTCTCCCTCTCTCATCTCTCTGTGTCATAACTTAACCCCTCTACTGTACCTCTTTCTCTCTCGTCTCTCTGTAACACAACTAAATCACTCTTTCTACTTCCTTCCTTCTCTCTCTTTCTCTCATTGGGTTTAGGGATGCCAATGTCAGATCAGTATGTGAAGCTGGAAGAGGAGCGTCGGGAGAAAAACAAGGCAGACAAGAAGAAGGACAAGAAGAAGAAGAGGAGGGAGAAGGGCCGCCGGAGGAGGGGGGACTCTGGCCCAGAGAGCGAGGAGGACATCACCCCCGCACACATGGTGGACATTGTCACTGAGGAGATGCCAGAGGTAGGGGCTTACACATGGTGTTTAGAGTAGACGTCTTCACGGATCCAAAAGTTGACCTGTTCTTAAATGGACCTGGGACTTTTCCACCCGGACTCAAAATGCATAAATCCTTTTTTTTTTAAATATAGAGACCTGTTCCGTATAGATCTGGTCAGTCCCGGTCCGATCCGAGTGATTGAAGCAGCAGAAAAGTACTTTTTTAAAGCTACTTTATTAACCAGAGCTGTTAAAGCGTGAGAGGAGGGAGGTGCTGCTCTAGCAGGTGTGGGAGTGAGGGAGTGACACTGGGAGCAGGGAGGGAGAGACAGAAACCAACCAACAAGCCGATTTGCACTATAGTAGACTAATAGCTGCCATAACTGGGTTATTTATCATCAAATATGATTTCATAGTACCTGTATTGACTGCATCAAACCGGAAGAAGGTAGTTATGCTAACTAACGTTAGCTTGCTAGGCTAATTGAGGCTGCAGTGCATGCGCTTCCTCATTCTACAGTTACAAATAACAACTCCATTCAGAATACTAAGTAGCAGCCTACCTGTTGGCTCTTGGTCGTTGTAGCCTATCCTTCTCCTTTAACTTGGTTTGTTTTTTTCTCTATCTTCCATTGACTAGTTATCTGCTAACTTTTGCCACACGGAGAGGCTCTATGACTGACTTATGATTGGCTAACAACAAGCTACACACGCCACACTCCACTCTCGTTAAAAGAAAGAGCAGCAGCATACATTATAAAATTTCTCTCTCTCTCTCTACTGCAGCAGTCACGTTCGGATCTGTACAAGTCATTTAAAATGACACCTACCCGTGACAATCATATCAGATCTGACCCAGACCTGTGACATTATTTAGAATTCCGGATCAGGTCTCTGATATTCGGGTACAGGTGGATCCGTGAAGGCCTCTAGTTCAGAGCGTTTCATATAGGAATGTAAGGGAAAAGAGAGCCCAAACCCTCAGGAAATGGGCTCAGGACAAGAAGCCATAATACATTTGTGGTTATATTGAGTAATTCACATTAATTTCATATTAAATGCAAGAATGTTATTTTGCAGTGTCACTAACTCTACTCTCTTACTCTCTCAGAATGCCTTACCCAGTGATGACGACGACAAAGATCCCAACGACCCCCACAAAGCTCTGAACATCGACCTTGACAGGTGAGTTCACTCATCACTGACCTCTGTATTACAGATGTCCACTAATGGATTAGTATGAAAGCGCAGGCTATATAAACAGGCTGTGCTATTGTATACTCTGTGGGGGTGTATAATCTCTCTCTGGCACCAATTGGTGCTAGTGCTGCCCTGGCCTTGCCCTTTCCATCCTCACACATTCCCTCTCGCTGTGCTGTGCTCTGTGGTTCTCTCCCCCTGTCTCTCTCTCATGCACACACACCTCTCTGTCCCCTTGCCCTGGCAGTTTGCTGGCAGCATCTCGCAGGTGAGTACATTCTCAGCGTCAGGAGAGGCCCAGTCTGGGCCTGCATACTAAACTGACTGATCTGCTGTCTGTCTTTGTCTCTCACCGCCCCCTTCCACTAACATGGCATTACTCTCTCCTCGTCTGATTATCTCTCTCTCTGTTTGGGCATGACGTGACTTTACAGTTTGAAGTTTGATCCCAGTGTTCAACAACCCTACTTTCTCTCACTCACCCCTATTCCATTTGAAACCTTCTACAAGCTCATTTCCGAATATCAGCATTCCCTCCATACAAAACTCTTATTGTGTCAGGAGCTGAAGAAAAGTTTGTCTCACTAACAAACAGATTGATGTGATGAGAGTTTATAGATAGGGTTAATAGATTTTTCAGTGGAACTGCTGATTTTCTGAAGTCATAACTCAATCACCAGTACTAGTCCTGGACGACTACCATGCTGTTCTTTTATTTTAAATCCTCACCTAATTCATTGGTCTTCTTCAACATAATGTTAATCGCTAGTTATTGGATAAACCTGTTAATGGGAGTGTCCCTCCTGACCCCCGCCCCAACTGTGCCTGAGGAATGGCTTTGAAGGTTTATTTGAGATGTCGTGCACCTGAGTGGAATGGATGGCTTTGTCTCAACTAGCTTCCTTTCCTAATCTCCTTTCTGTCACTGGCATTGATAAGTGAAAGGACTGGATAGGTGTCCACCATGCTGCTTTTAATCTGTCCTTTACAGCCAGATCTGTGGTCATGAAGGAAAGGAGACAAGGAAAGGAGGCTAGTTAAGACTATTGAGATGGAGCCAATGGCTCTGGTTTGACCAGAATCCCCATGCACACCCAGGGCTGTGGTTTTATCAGTGTGTCGTCTCCTTTCTGTGCGCTCAGGCCCCTGGCAGACAACGAGAAGAAGCTGCCGGTCAGGTCACACCGTCCTGACGAGGTCCTCAAGAGCCCCATGGAGGACAGGCAAGGGGTGGAGGTTGCTTCAGAACCTAAGAAGAAGACCGGAAAGGAGAAGAAGAAGAAGAAGGACAAGGACAGAAAGGTTTGGCTCCATCTTTATTTTCTAAATTGTTTCCTAAGTATTTGAGACCTTAATTGACTTGAGGATTTTGTTTTTTGTCATTGTAGAAGAGTAAAGAGGAGAAGAAGAAGAAAAAACACAAACAAGAGGAAGGGGAGGATCTTATGGGCGCTGGGTCAGAGGAGCCTGTCCAACCAGAAGAGACCAAGGAAGTGGCAGCCCCGCCTCCTGCCTCCACACCAGAGGTATGATGTCACAAAGGGAGGGACTACCTTTTTATACAGGGATAGATAGAGATAGATAGATATACATACATACATACATACACACACACACACACACAGTGCCTTCGGAAAGTATTCAGACCCCTTTACTTTTTCCACATTTTGCTACGTTACAACCTTATTCTAAAAATGTATTAAATAAAACATTTTTCCTCAGCAATCTACACACAATACCCCATAATTACAAAGCAAAAAAGTTTTTGCAAATTTAAAGAAAATAAACAAATACCTAACTAATCAGCCCCTTTGCTATGAGAGCTCAAATGCATCCTGTTTCCATTGATCATCCTTTATGTTTCTACAACTTGATTGGAGTCCACCTGTGGTAAATTCAATTGATTGGACATGATTTTGAAAGGCACACACCTGTCTATATAAGGTCCCACAGTTGACAGGGCATGTCAGAGCAAAAACAAGCCATGAGGTTGAAGGAATTGTCCGTAGAACTCAAGAGACAGGAATGTGTTGAGGCACAGATCTGGGGAAGGGTACCAAAAAATGTCTGCAGCATTGAAGGTCCCCAAGAACACAGTGGCCTCCATCGTCCTTAAATGGAAGAAGTTTGGAACCACCAAGACTCTTCCTAGAGCTGGCCGCCCGGCCAAACTGAGCAATCTGGGGAGAAGGGCCTTGGTCAGGGAGGTGACCAAGAACCCGATGGTCACTCTGACAGAGCTCCAGAGTTCCTCTGTGGAGATGGGAGAACCTTCCAGAAGGACAACCATCTCTGCAGCACTCCACCAATCAGGCCTTTATGGTAGAGTGGCCAGAAGGAAGCCACTGCTCAATAAAAGGTACATGACAGCCTGCTAGGAGTTTGCCAATAGCCACCTAAATGACTCTCAGACCATGAGAAACAAGATTATTTGTTCTGAATAAACCAAGATTGAACTCTTTGGCCTGAATGCCAAGTGTCACGTCTGGAGGAAACCTAGCACCATCCCTACGGTGAAGCATGGTAGTGGCAGCATCATGCCGTGGACATGTTTTTCAGCGGCAAGCAGTGGGAGACTAGTCGGGATCGAGGCATAGATTAACAGAAAAAAGTAGAGATGTCCTTGATGAAAACCTGCTCCAGAGCGCTCAGGACCTCAGACTGGGGCCAAGGCAAGGCAGGAGTGGCTTCGGGACAAGCCTCTGAATGTCCTTGAGTGGCCTAGCCAGAGCCCGGACTTGAACCCGATCTAACATCTCTGGAAAGACCTGAAAATAGCTGTGCAGCAACACTCTCCATTCAATTTGACAGAGCTTGAGATGGTCTGCATAGAAGAATGAGAGAAACTCCAAATACAGGTGTGCCAAGCTTGTAGCGTCATACCAAAGAAGACTCAATGCTGTAATTGCTGCCAAAGGTGCTTCAACAAAGGTGTTTACATGCATTTCACTACACCCGCTATAACATCTGCTAAACACGTGTGTGTGACCAATAAAATTTGATTTGATCAAAGTACCAAGTAAAGGGTCTGAATACATTATATTTCATTCGTAATTGTAAAATAAATAAATTAGCAAAAATGTCTAAACCCATGTTGTGTGCAGAAAAAAACTATTGAATACATGTTAGAATAAGGCTGTAAGGTAACAAAATGTGGAAAAAGTAAAAGGGTCTGAATACTTTTTGAAGGCACTGTATCATCAGCTTATTTTTATGCATCAATCTACACACTATACCCCATAGTGACAAAGTGAACAAATGTATTGAAAATGAAATACAGAAATATCTCATTTACATAAGTATTCACACCTTTGAGTCAATAATTTGTAGAAACACCTTTGACAGTGATTACAGAGAGAGACTTTTTGCGTAAATCTCTAAGAGCTTTGCACAACCGGATTGTGCAACATTTGCCCATTTTTTTATTATTTTCAAAATTCTTAAAGCTCTGTCATTGGATGTTGATCACTGCTAGACAACCATTTTCAGGTCTTTCCATAGATTTTCAAGTAGATTTAAGTCCAAAATGTAACTCGGCCACTCAGGAACATTCACTGTCTTCTTGGTAAGCAACTCTTGTGTAGAGTTGGCCTTGTTTTAGGTTAATGTCCTGCTGAAAGGTGAATTCATCTCCCAGTGTCTGGTGGAAAGCAGATTGAACCAGGTTTTCCTCTAAGATTTGCCTGTGCTTAGCTCCATTCCGTTTCTTTTTTTATTCTGAAACTCCCCAGTACTTAATGATTACAAGCATACCCATAACATGATGCAGCCACCCCTATGCTTGAAAATATGGAGAGTGGTACTCAGTAGTGTATTGGATTTTCCCCAAACATAACATTTTGTATTCCGGACAAAAAAGTAAATTGCTTTGCCACATTTTTTGCAGTATTACTTTAGTGCCTTGTTGCAAACAGGATGTACGTTTTGGAATATTTGCGTTCTGTACAGTCTTCCTCCTTTTCACTCTTGTCAATTCGGTTAGTATTCTAGCGTAATTACAATGTTGTTGATCCAAGCCACTGTTCCCTGATGCACCAACACCCAATGAAATGAACAGAAGACAAAAACAATAATAGAAAACAATGCAAAAAAACATATATATACATTAAGGACAACAAAAATCAAACAGCAAGGCTGATTGTATGCGTTTGAGTGCATGTGTGGCGCTATTTACAGTTGAAGTCGGAAGTTTACATACACATAGGTTGAAGTCATTTAAACTCATTTTTAAACCACACCACAGATTTCATGTTAACAAACTATAGTTTTGTCAAGTCGGTTAGGACATCTACTTTGTGCATGACACAAGTAATTCTTCCTACAATTGTTTACAGACAGATTATTTCACTTATAATTCACTATATCACAATTCTAGTGGGTCAGAAGTTTACATACACTAAGTTGACTGTGCCTTTTTAAACAGCTTAGAAAATTCCAGAAAAGTATGTCATGGCTTTAGAAGCTTCTGATAATTTGAGTCAATTGGAGGTGTACCTGTGGATGTATTTCAAGGCCTACCTTCAAACTCCGTGCCTCTTTGCCCGACATCATGGGAAAATCAGAAGAAATCAGCCAAGACCTCCAGAAAAAGAATTGTAGACCTCCACAAGACTGGTTCATCCTTGGGAGTAATTTCCAAACACCTGAAGATACTACGTTCATCATACCGCTCAGGAAGGAGACGCGTTCTGTCTCCTAGACATGTACGTACTTTGGTGCGAAAAGTGCAAATAAATCCCAGAACAACAGCAAATGACCTTGTGAAGATGCTGGAGAAAACGGGTAAACAAAAAGTATCTATATCCACAGTAAAACGAGTCCTATATCGACATAACCTGAAAGGCTGCTCAGCAAGGAAGAAGCCACTGCTCCAAAACCGCCATAAAAAAGCCAGACTACGGTTTGCAACTGCACATGGGGACAAAAGTCTGGTCTGATGAAACAAAAATAGAACTGTTTGGCCATAATGACCATTGTTATGAACACCAGTTCTGTCAGGAGGAATGAGCCAAAATTCACCCAACTTATTGGGGGAAGTTTGTGGAAGGCTACCTGAAACGTTTGACCCAAGTTAAACAATTTAAAGGCAATGCTACCAAATACTAATTGAGTGTATGTAAACGTCTGACCCACTGTGAATGTGATGAAAGAAATAAAAGCTGAAATAAATCATTCTCTCTCTTATTCTGACATTTCACATTCTCAAAATAAAGTGGTGATCCTAACTGACCTAAAGACAGGGAATGTTTACTAGGATTAAATGTCAGGAATTGTGAAAAACTGAGTTTAAATGTATTTGGCTAAGGTGTATGTAAACTTCCGACTTCAACTGTACATGTGTACATTTTGAGTGTGTGTGCGTGTACAAGCACCTGTGCGGCATCAGCCTCAGGCATTGTGTGTAACAGTGCTGCGCCTAAGTGTCATTCAAACTTTTTACTTTTATCTTTGACCGTCATTCTATCCCCCGCCCAGCAACTCCGCTCCCACTTGTCTCCAGTTCCACATCCCAACCCTCAGTTTCCCTCGGCCCATCACACCAATCTCTGCTGGCCACTATTGCATACAGTGGGAGTCCATGCAACTTATAATGTGATTTATTAAGCACATTTCTATTCCTGAACTTTAGGCTTTCCATAACAAAGGGGTTGAATACCTATTGACTCAAGACATTTCCGCTTTAAATTGGTTAACATTTAAAAAAACATAATTCCACTTTGACATTATGGGGTATTGTGTGTAGCCTGTGACAAAACATCTGTTTTAATCCATTTTAAACTCAAAATGTGTAAAGTATAGGGTGTGAATACTTTCTGAAGGCACTGTATACTTATTTTGACCTGCATTCAATGCTAATTTCAGGTCAAACGTTTTTTCTGTAATACAATGAAGGCATACTGTAGTTCAGATAGAGCCTGGTCAACCGTGGGGGCAGAAGCATACACAACAGTATCATCGGCATACAAATGCAGGTTAATTTGTCGATTTGTAAACAAAGTACAGGACCCAGAATCGACCCCTGCAGGACACCTTTCGTTGTGCTCAGAACCTGATTTAACACCATTATGAGATACACTGAGTTTTATCTGTGAAGTAATTTTGAAACCATTTGCATGCAGCCTGGTGTAAGCCAATTGAGGAAAGCCTCTGAATTAGCAGTGAGTGATCAACAGTATCGAAGGCCTTTGACAGGTCAGTGAAGAGGGCAGCACAATGTTGCCTTTTATCCTTAGTTAACCACAATTTAGAACTAGGGATGCAGCAGAGATAGTGCTATGACCTGGTCTAAAATCTGACTGGTGTACATTTTAGAATACATTTCAAAGAAAGATCTTAGCTGAGCATGAATAAATGATTCTAATATTTTAGCTAGGCAAGAAAGTTTAGAAATAGGGCGATTTTATTTATTTAGTTCATAAGGGCCACCACCTTTTGTGAAGGGGGAGTACATGGGCCGCCTTCCAAACCTTGGGGATAGTACCAGATATAATGGTCAGGTAAAAAATGTGTTAATGATACCACAATCGGGGGCAGAGAGCTGCAGCAAAAAAGCATATCAGCCCCAGTGGGTTAGATCTTTCTTTGACTCTGAATTGTTTAAAAGGGGCATGTTTATCGGCCAGAGGAATGAATATGGAGGAGAACTTTTCTAAGGCGAACTCTGGGTTAGGAATACAGGAGGTAGGGACTTAATCAGAGTAGAACATTTCATGTAAAAACCCTTGAGTATAACTTTAGAATTTGTATTTTGCTGTCTGGTATCTCTAATACATATTATGGGACAATGGACGCTGAGATCAGATTCAAATATTCCACTAGACAAATATTTACAAGGGTTAAATTAAATCAATCAATGAGTAGTTAATTAATGCACAATTACATTCTGTGTAGGGTATTGTTTCACTCCTGTTATTCATCTACATCTATTGTAGAATGAGGACTGACACTACATTTTTTAAAACTAAACTAAGAATTTTATTCAGATAATCTGTCAAGCAAACATCATTTTCATTCATCAAACATGGTCATTGCTGCTTTCAAGCCCCCTCCCATCCAATCAGCAATAAAGATTAAATCAAGTATCAGTATGTGTTCTAAGATTTCAGTCTTAGTCTCTCTTGAAATACTTGATTTATTCATGAAAAGAACAGTGCAATCTCTGTATCCATTTTCATGAAGAGGTAGCGCTAAAATGTTTAATATCTCTGCCCCCAACCCTCTCGCCCCTCCCTCCCTCCCTGTTCTAGGCTTCGGATCTGGATTTCTGGCTCTCAAATGTTCCAGTGCTCTCTAACCCTCAGGTTGAGTTCCTCTCTTTCTTAGTCATTCCTTGTCCTCGTTGTCATTTGTGTTCTAACAGCACCTCTCCATGCATCCTCTGCTCTCGTCTGATCCTCCTCACCATGCTTGGTTCTTTCTTTCCTTCTTTCTTTCTTCCATCCACTCTTCTCTTCTTTCACCCTTACATTACTTCCTCTCTTTCACAGGTCACAAAGCCCTACTCATTCTTGGGCTGTGGTTTCCTGTTCTTGAAAATTGTTTCTTAGTGTTGGTTCTCTCTCTCTTTGTTTTGCTCAGTGTGTGTCTGTGTCTTGTCAATGCTGCGGTCACAATGGTTGCTGTCAAGTTCAGGGGCCTCAGAGTGTCTGGAATCTCGCTGACAGTTCCTGTTAATCAAGTCCAACCACAGCAAGAGTAGCACAGCCCTTCGTGTGTATGACCACATATAGACAGTGTTTTTGACTTCTGACTGAGTGTTTGTGACTACATAACCTGTGTGACTGCATATGGACGTGTGTGTGTGTGCAGACGACCTCTCTAGCCTAGAGCAGCTGTCAGACCAGGCGGGAGACTAAAGAGAACATACAGTATTCAGTAAGAGCTCAGCCTAGGTCTTGAAGTTACTTTAAAGTCTCTGTGACCCCACACTCTGTCTTCTGTTCTGCCCCTTCTGTATGTGACTGTTTCAAGCAGAATCTGATCATTGGCCTGTACATTGTTTTGAGGCTCTGCATGTTGAGAAAATGTATAAGGAAAGAACTTTGTTTACATCACACCTACCGTCAGCCACCCAGTCACCCAAATGTAACTTCACACATCCTGTTTGAACATGTTTGTTCTTCAGTTTTTTTGTGTGTGTTTTTGAGTCTATCGTTCAACTAAAGCACACATATACATACACACACACACTCTACCGGTCAACAATTATAGAACACCTACTCATTAAAGGGTTTTTCTTTATTTTTACTATTTTTTGTTAATTGAACCAAAAATCTCCAATTTGGACTCCAGACCAAAGGACACATTTCCTCCTGTCCATTGCTTGTCTTTCTTGGCCCAATCAAGTCTCTTCTTCTTATTGGTGTCCTTTAGTAGTGGTTTCTTTGCAGCAATTCGACCATGAAGGCCTGATTCACGCAGTCTCCTCTGAACAGTTGATGTTAAGATGTCTGTTAAACATTTATTTGGGCTGCATTTTCTGAGCCTGGTAACTCTAATGAACCTCTGCAGCAGTGGAAATTCTGGGTCTTCCATTCCTGTGGCAGTCCTCATGAGAGCCAGTTTCATCATAATGCTTAATGATTTTTAAGATTGCACTATAAGAAACTTTCAAAGTTCTTGAAATCTCCATAAATTATTACTTCATGTCTTAAAGTAATGATGGACTGTCGTTGCTCTTTGCTTATTTGAGCTGTTCTTACCATAATATGGACTTGGTCTTTTACCAAATAGAGCTATCTTCTGTGTACCACCCCTACCTTGTCACAACACAACTGATTGGCTCAAACGCATTAAGAAGGAAAGAAATTCCACAAAATTAATTTTTAACAAGGCACACCTGTTAATTGAAATGCATTCCAGGTGACTACCTCGTGAGGCTGGTTGAGAGAATGCCAAGAGTGTGCAAAGTTGTCATCAAGGCAAAGGGTGGCTTGTATTTGAATTGGCATTTTGAATTTTGATTTGTTTAATACTTTTTTGGGCTACTACATGATTCCATGTGTTATTTCATAGTTTTGACGTCTCCACTATTATTTTGCAATGTAGAAAATAGTAAAAATAAAGAAAAACCCTGGATTGAGTAGGTGTTCTAAAACCTTTGACCGTGTGTGTGATTTTTATTTATTTATTTATTTGTCTGTAATGTAGAATCCTTAGTAACAGCTAAGAGTATAGTATATGGTCCATTGGAACAATGTCGGCATTAAAGAACTTCTTAACAACAAACAAATGACTACAACTATCCCAAGATACTACTACCGGTACATGTATATGATCAATAAATGACAATGGTGTTGTATGTCAATAATCCTTTTAAATGTGTCCAAACTAACTTTATTGGTGTGTGTGTGTGTTGACAGGCAGAAGCAGAGTCTCCCCCTGCCTCCACCCCTGAGACGGCATCTGGTGTGACTGCCGTGGCACCAGACTCTGAGCCTGAAGAAGCCAAAGACACTGAGCTGGAGGAGACTGTGAGTCACTCCAATCTACTGACGATGCCATAACCACGAGACAGAAATCTTAGCTGTTACTAAGGATTCTACATTACAGACTATCACAACAGGATACTGTATTTTTACAGATCTTGTCTGAGCACTTCACCATTGGAGTGAAAATGTCCCTCTTTCTGAATCAACTTCCCTTCACTTCACTCCCTCTCAGAAGTCCTCTAAGCACAAGAAGAAGAAGAAGCAGAAAAAGGAGGAGAAGAAAAAGAAGCACCATCATCATGGCGATGGGGCCGGAGATGAGTCTGTGCAGAATGGCACTGTGGAGGAGGAGGAGCCTCTGCCGGTCTGTTACCACTCACCTTTCACTCTTGTCAATTCTCTGACCAATCCCTGTCCATTATGTCAAATCCCTGTCCACTGGACTATTAATTCATAGATAAACTCTTGTTTTCATTGTATTGTTTTGGTCTGTTTACACATCACCACCTTCACCCTTTTATTGGCACAGTCAAGTGTGCATTGTGTATACAATGTGCCTATTTCAAATGGCATATACATAATCCAGATGTCAGTCTCGTTGCCTTGTTTGCATATTGAGTGACGGGTGTGAACTGACCAGGAATTTATCTCGTTACAGCCCATGTCCAATTACGCCCTGCTGGCTGAGAACTCCTACATCAAGATGGTGAGTGTGATTTGAGAGAGAAGCGTGGCTGTTCTGAAAGAAAGTACGATTATATATTCTATGTGGATGTCTGATGATATGGGAACTGGGAAGGGTCATTTTAACATAATATATCAATCAATTATATATACATGTGGACCTCTTTTTCTCTCTTTCAAGATGAAACAGGATGCTGATAAGGTATTGGTTGAGGTTCTGTGAACTGCAGGCTATGGGTTTTACAGGAGAATCTTCTAGATGTACTGTATGGTTGTGACTTAGACTGGGCTTAATTACCAAGGTGTTGTGCTTGTGTTGTGTTATGTTATGCTGTTATCAGAACACCATAAGCCAGAGGCTTCCTCTTGAGTGTGTGACATTATGGTTCTTTACTATCATATCAGGGCTTCAAGATTGCTTATGAAAAAATCACATTAGATTCATGTTGGGATTGGAATGGTTGAATCGATTTTGCTGGTTTGCTGTGGTTTTGCATGCAAGTCAATCTGCCGGGCTCCTTGCGTGAACACTGCTGGCTACGGAGTGGATCGACCTTCATCCCTCTCTCTCTCTATCCCTCTCTCCCCTCTTTCAGGTGTGTGACATCCAGGGGAACCTGCAGGACGGTAGCCAGGTGGTGGTCTCTGTCATATTTGAGAATAAGTGCGACAGCTTTATCAAGTCCATGGAGTTCAACGTGCTGGACTCTCTCAACTCCAAGCTGCAGCGGCCTGATGGAGCTGGCCCACACGACGGCCTCACCGTGCCCTTCCAACTGCCCCCCGGTGAGTAGAGAGCGGGGATGGAGACTATTATTGAGAACTACATTCACTTCCAAATATTAAAATTCCTGTTTCACATCCAATCTGTTTGATCTCCTCTCTTGTTCCTCAGGGATCTCAAACGAGGCACGCTTCATCTTCTCCATGCAGAGCATCGTGATGCCCCAGAAACTGAAGGGAACCCTCACCTTCATAGTTAAGGTGAGTTAGTCTAGCCCACCACAAAGACCCTCACATCGCCCCCACTAGCTCAAGGTTTGGGTGACTTATTTCTCATCTGTAGAAGCATATTAATCTTCTGCAGTTGTGATGTTCTCTCACAGACTGATGATTCCTCCACTCACGAGAAACTGGACTTTAAACTACACTTTACCGGCACCTCATACCTGATCACCACTCCCTGCTACAGGTCGGTGCAGCTAGCTGCCCTCAAATAACCCACTTCTGCTATTCAATAATAATGAATGTTACCTAACTGGATATTTGGAGCTATTGGCTTAGTGTGTTGTGCCCTGATCTGAACTCATGATTTAAACTGCTATGTGATGTGTAGTAAATGTGATTGCCGCCGCTGCTGTTGTTTGCAGTGATGCGTATGCTAAGCTGTTGGAGTCGGGGGACTTGAAGAGTAGCGCTCTGAAGCTGGAGGGAGTTAATCAGCCCTTCCACCATCTACTGGCCAGGATCTGCTTCCACCACCACTTCTCTGGTGGGTACACTGGGACTGGAGGAAACAGGTGGAAGGCAAAAGGGAGGGTGGGGGATAGGATAGGGACTGGGATACAGGGGAAAAGGTGAGGCATGGGAGAGGTATTCTGTGGAGAATGGACCCCACCATTTTTTTTTGTTTTTTTCCCTGCCTTTGAATAAACATGTCCACTTTAAGATGATGATGATGATGATGATGATAATGTGGTAGATAAAGACCTTACATGTTGAGATGGCATCTGTTCACAGATTAGTGTCAATAATTCAAAGTGTTTGCAAATGGACTGAATGGTATAACAAGCTTACGGTTGTGTTCTTGTCTCTTTACCAGTTGTGGAGAGGATCGATTCCTGTGCCTCCATGTACAGCAGGTCAATCCAGGGTCACCACGTGTGTCTGCTGGTCAAAACTGTGAGTAGCTCTACTCCTCCTCAGTCAGGTGTCCAGAGATCCACATGTTCAGACAACTCAAATGAGATAGAAGGCTGTGAGTTGTCATTGTAACCTTTGCCCTCTGTCTGTCTGTGTCCCTGTCCGTCTCAGGCTGATCAGACCGTGTCCATTGACGCTAAATGTGACGAGCCGGGGCTGCTTGGGAATGTGCTGGATGAGATCAAGCTCACCTTCTCTCAGTGCTGATTGTGTCTGGCAGCCACTTGGTGCCCCCCCCCCTACCCTCTGTTCAACCCCTCGCTCGCTGAAACACACAAACTCGTATATTCCCATTCCAACTCTGCAGCTGGCACTCCCAGTTTCACCCTATTTATTCATCCTCAGATTCACAACTCTCCTTCCTTCTCTTTCACTCCCCCCCCTGCACAAAATGTTTCTTTCTCCTTCACTGATTTTCTCTATGCTCACTCCCTCAGTGCACTTTTAAGTTCCATTTCCTTGTTTCAAATATCTTTTCCTCTTCTAGCCTCTCTACTGTCAGAATACTGGTTTCCCCTGCTCCCCCCTCCCTCCCTCTGACTGAACTTGTACCCATACTCTCTCTCTCACTCATCGACATTACAGTCTGTGACGGTCATGTAATGTAATCTGACAACTGGACTTTTTTTTGTTGTTGGTTGAATTGTGTTTTTACTGTTTCAAGTTGTTTCTTTGTTGCTTATTGATTTCTGCCCCCCCCCCCCCCCCAGCATTAAACATCAGTGTGTTAATACTACTACTCTCTATAGTCCTTGTAGAATGCGTGAGTCCCTCTGACTGGCTCTAGTTGGAAATATCATGTAAACTCCTCCCTCCACCCTGACCTGATCTCCTGCCTGAAGGAGACTGACCTCCTGAGACCCACCTGCTCCATGTTCCCACTGTGCTAAGCTTCAGTTTGACCCGTGTCGCTGTAACATATATCAATCCCTGTAAGAACTGAAAATGCCTGAGCTGGAAAGTTACACTAAGAGTGTATTGGAATCAGCTCAAAGCGTAGCCATACTGGAAAACAATGTTTCTGTCTTGCTCTGTCTCCTATTCTAGACATGGGTAGAATGGTATCTTTTTACAATTGTCTGATTTATCGCTTTAATTATGCTGTTACAGTTGAAGGATATTTTACTGCTCATCTGCTGTGCTGTTCTAGACCTCTCTCTCTTGCCTCAGACATGTCTACCACAGTATATATAGAGAGTGACCGAATAATATAGAACCTCTCATTGCTCTGCCTCTGTTACTCTTTATTCACTTGTGACAAGTTAAGTGAAGGCTAGCTATCACATATTGCAGCTAGAGCCTCTCACGTAGCTTTGCCATAATAGCAGGCTTCGCATATCAATTTGTTGTACGTCTCTCATATGTGTTGATATACTTAGTTTGGTATCACCTATGGGAATGGAAGGCTATTGTAGTCGTCATAGAGGCACATTTTATTCTGGGAGATCAATGGTACTTGGTTTCACATTTTATTTTCAATCAGTATTAGTCAAGGTGGATTCTTGTTTGCTTCTCCCTCTTGTCTTGAGAAAGCAGAACATTGTCAGTCAGTCAGTGAGACGTTTTCTTTCAAATCATCCACACCTCTTGCGCCACTTTGACTCTTACAATACATCATACATGTCACTGATATACAGACATAAACCGATCTTACTCCAGTGTTGCATTATCTCAAAACTGCCTTGTCACATCCTGTGCATTGACAATATTCATCATTTAAAATGTAATTCAATTCTTATTTACAATGACGGCGTTGTGATACAGTCTGGATTCGAACCAGGTTGTCTGTAGTGACGCCTCTAGCACTGAGATGCAGTGTCTTAGACCACTGGTTTCTTCCTTTCAGAACTTGCTCAGAGGTTACAAGTTTGCTGTGGAGTTACTCTCAACATGTCTCACTGCCTGGTCCAGCACGACGTAGTAGCAACTTTAAACTGATCCCATCGTTTTTTGTTTGTATCCCGACTAACCCTCATTCCGGTCTTGCAAGCTTAGGTGTTGGTCTCTTGTTGGACCATGAGTCAGCCATTCCACGAGTGTCTTCTTTCCCATGTTGGTGTGAGTACAGAGTGAAAAGCTGTTTTTCAGAATGTTATCCACAGAAAATATCCTTCCTGAAAAATTATTTGATTGATTTGCATTAGAATGGAAATTTAAACAATCACTTGTAAATCATGCATTGTACTAATTCTGAACATTTCTGTGCAAAGTATTTCATTAAAATGTGTATCTTGCATGAGTAGGAATGTATACTTTTTATTGTTTTCCCTATCCAAGGACACTCTCACAACTCCCTTGTCATTCCTTGATTGTCTTGATTTTCTATTGTTTTTTTTGTTGTTTTTTTTATTAAGTGAAAGTTGACTTCATCATTCTACAGTTTGATGGTATTGTATTTTTATCTATTATAAGTCCATACAATTAAAAAAAATGATATCTTTGAATGTTTTAAATGATTTAACATTGGGGGAAGGGGGTTCTATTTGGTGTCATGGCGCTGAGAGGAAGAGGCTCCAATTCAGTAGAGAAGAAAGGTTTTGTGATGCTATTCAGAGAAGGTACCCACTTTGTCTTAATTATTTCTCTGGTAAATTGTAGTGATTGTCTTGCTGAGTTTGGCTTGTGACATTAAAATATACTCTCATTGCTCTTTGTTTGAAGGTCCTGTCCAACTCCTTCATTCACAATTCTCTAGCTGTAATATGTTTTAAGAGGAGACTACATGAGCAAGACGATATTAGTCGTCTGACATATCAACATTCCCTTTAAAGAACAGATAAGTCTACCCAAATTGAAATAAAGGCTGAGCTGCTTTCTCATCTTTTTTCATCTTTCCTTTATTGACTGATTAATTATAATTCCAGTTTTGTGTTGGTGTATTTGTATATTCAGTGAAACGGCATGTAATTTTATTTGTGTGCAAGTACAATTCAATTATTAATGTAGTTTGTATACTGAACAAAAATATAAACGCAACAACAATTTCAAAGATTTTATGAGTTACAGTTAATTGAAGGAAATCAGTCAATTAAAATAAATTGATTAGGCCCTAATCTATGGATTTCACATGACTGGGGAGCCAGGCCCAGACAAAGGCCTTCATTACAGACAGAAATACTCATCAGCACCCACCCTCCCTCTCCTCAGACGATCCCGCAGTTGAAGAAGCCAGATGTGGTGGTCCTGGGCTGGCGTGGTTACACATGGTCTGAGTTTGTGAGGCCGGTTGGACGTACTGCCAAATTTATGGCACAGAAATTAACATTCAATTATCCGGTGGACATACCTGCAGTCAGCATGCAAATTGCATGCTCCCTCAACTTGAGACAACTGTGGCATTGTGTTGTGTGACAAAACATTTTAGAGTGGCCTTTTATTTTCCTCAGCACAAGGTGCACCTATGTAATGATCAGACTGTTTAATCGTTTTTTTGAAATGCCACAACTTTCAGGTGGATGGATTATCTTGGCAAAGGAGAAATTCTCACCAACAGGGATGTAAACAAATGTGTGCACAACATTTTAGAGAAATACGCTTTGTTTGTGCATTTCTGGGATATTTTATTTCAGAGCATGAAACATGGGACCAACAATTTACATGCTGCGTTTATATTTCTGTTCAGTATAATTTGGAGGCGCTGTATCCTGTCTAACTTCAAATCCCAGAAAGCTTTGCTAGCACTTCACTGTTCAGGGCATCAAGCTTTGTGGGACCAGCTTGAGCGACTGTAGTTGCGACACCGTGAAGCAGCTGCTGTAGTGAAGTAAGACTGAGGAGGGGAGATCTTTCCCTACTCCATCGGACAGTCTTCCATTTGTTTGTGATTTCTGGTTTGCTTTGACTTAATTTCCGTCGCTCAAATCTGGCTTTGAGTCAAAGAGGAAACCGTCCCGTTGCCCGCCAGGCAGGGGTAGATCAACAACAGATTCGCGAGAAGTGCTAGCAAGCTAGCTTTGGGTTGGTTGAAAGCGAGATACTTACGGGTTTGTTCGATCACAGTGGAAGAGAACCGAACGCGAACGTAATAACAGCGGGGAATTGTATAGTTTTTGTGAAGGGAAACGAGTGGACAATCAAAAGGTTTCTGGGAGGGTGGTTGAAGTACCTAGCTAGCTAGCTAGCTACCTTTTTATCTAAAAAGCTCTAGATAGGTATTTTAAACAGATCGTTGCGGAATATGGCTCAGCATGGACATCATCATGTAGCCAGTTCCCAAAAAGCACTCATGCTAGAAATGAAAAGTCTTCAAGAGGAGCCAGTTGAAGGGTTCAGGATAACTTTAGTGGACGAATCGGACTTGTACAACTGGGAAGTTGCAATATTTGGACCCCCAAATACTCACTACGAGGGAGGTTATTTTAAGGTGAGTATTCAATTGCTGAATATTTAACAAGATCGCTAACGTTAGCTAGCTAGCCATCTAATCACTCACTGTCGCAGTGTTTTGTCTCTCCTCGTAGCACGAATCATCGAATGTGCTTGGGTTATATCAGTCTGGTGACCCAAGGACATCTCTCCAATTAAGGTGCCACCAGCCACCTGTGTTCAGGTGGTCAACTCAAGTCAGAAAACTAGGCCAGGTTCGAGGTTGTCAGACAGTATTCAATAGTTAGGTACGTCACAAACAAAGTGACAAAATAAAGCACAATTGTTACCGCCATAACATCTACAGAAGTAATACTGTAGACATTTACTTATATAGGTACAGATATACTGTATATACATATATGTATAGAAGTTAATGTCTACAGTATTCTGTAAATGTTATGGAGGTAAAAATGTGCTATGTTTTGTCACTTTGTTTGTGACGTACCTAACTATTGAATACTGTCTGACAACCTCGAACCTGGCCTAGTTTGCTGACTTGAGTTTACCAGCTGAACACCGGTGGCTGGTAGCACCTTAATTGGGAAGGATGGGCTCATAGTAATGGCTGGTATGGAATGGTATCAAACACATGGTTTCCATGTGTTTATACCGTTCCATTCACACCATTCCAGACAGTTGAGCCGTGCTACCCTCAGCAGTCTCCTGTGCAGCTGAACTACAACTGTCAACCAACAAAACATGTTCAGATGTTCACAGATAACTTTTGAGGAAATAAACATTGCCAAATGATATCACTGTAGCCAGTCAGGCAGAATTAACTGCATTGTTCGTTTTGTGTCAAGTCTGTATGTTGCCATTATTGTTCATAGTTCAAACACATTTTATCTTCATTATTAATAAAATCCAAGGTTGATGCAAGGATATCAATGAAACTACCAATGTCAGAATCGGGTGGCCTACTAATTGGTTGATGTCATTGGAAACACTTCCTCTATCTTTTTATTCAGAAACCTGTTTCCAGTCTTTTCTAAGCGGCACAGTAGGCTAAGCTTGCACTGTGCTAACTAAGAACATGTGTATTGTGGGTGCTGTGTACGAGATTCAATTGTTGGGCCAGGAATGCAATGCTTGGCTGTGAAATACACAGCAGACCTGTGACTCATAGGTTTGTTGGAGAAGTTATAGGAAAGTTTCCATGTTCTGACTAAGAGCCTCCCTATCTACACAGGCTAGACAAACCCTCTGTGACATGCTGCTTTTACTTATTTATTGAAAATAGTCTGAGTCAAACACTGACGTAGGCCTATTCAATCCCAGAGCAACACATTTTGCATCGGGGTGCAACTCCTGTGTCACTAGACCAAACAAAATATGAATGATAGATGGGTAAAACAATACTAAAATACAATACAGTAATACAATTAGATAGTGGAATTAACCTATTAACTCCTCATTCATTGCCAAAGTGTAGATCTGTCTTTATTTATATATTTGACATGGCCAAACACTCTTTGCTGGATCACACAACTACCCTGTGGGAAGAACACTCTAGACCACCTTTACTCCACGTGCAGAGACGCGTACAAAGCTCTCCCCTGCCCTCCAATTCTATCCTCCTGATTCCTACTTACAAGCAAAAACTAAAGTAGGAAGTACCAGTGCTCAATATGAAAGTGGTAAGATGATGCAGATGCTAAGCTACAGGACTGTTTTGCTAGCACAGACTGGAATATGTTCCGGGATTGAGGAGTATACCACATCCAGTCACCGACTTCATCAATAAGTGCATCAATGACGTCATCCCCACAGTGACCGTACGTACATACCCCAACACCTATTCCCCCTCAGGAGAAAATATTTGGCATAGGTCCTCAGATCTTCACAAAGTTCTACAGCTGCACCATCGATAACATCCTGACTGGTTGCATCACTGCCTGGTATGGCAACTGCTTGGCATCCAACCGCAAGGAGCTACAGAGGGTAGTGCGTACGGCCCAGTACATCACAGGGGCCAAGCTTCCTGCCACCCAGGACCGCTATACCAGGCGGTGTCAGAGGAAGGCCCTAAAAATTGACTCCAGCTACCCTATTCATCTATGCATAGTCACTTTACCCCTACCTACATATTACCTCTACTAACCTGTACCCCCAAATATTGACTCGGTACCGGTACCCCCTGCATATAGCCTCTTTATTGTTATTTTATTGCCTAGCCTGGTCCAGGGTGACCCTGGGACACAGACAAGAGGAGCCAAGTCACCTAGCCAGAGAATTTGTACTGCAGGGCCAGAGGGCAGAATGACCGCTGCCTGGGCTGGAAGCTCAGTGCTCAGGGGAGACCTGCTGTGTCCATCAAGACCCAGTCTTTTATACATTGTCACCTCCCTCCCTCTTCATATGCTCTCTTCTTCTTGGGGACTACATTGTCCTCCCCAACGCTTCATTAACACCCCAGCAATCCTATTAGCTTAGCTGTCCCTGGCAACCTTCCACTGCGACACCAAGCCAGCCCTTCATTCTCATAGTCAACAACACATCCCTCAAGCAGAGTAGGCCAAAGATGGCCCCCTTTTTTTTTTTTTGCTTTTCAGCTTTGAGTTGTGCATTGTTTTTGCTTGGAGTTCAAAAGCTGTCATGACGAGGAAGAGCTCTAGCTCCGCTACCTCCTTTTGAGTGACATCATACATACACTTCCTCAACCATGAGGTCATCTACATGTTGAAGCGTGAGACCTCTTCCACGAGTTACACTAGCTAGAACATATCTTAGGCTTAAGCTTAGCTTACTTCTATGCCACGATAGTGTTAAGAGCCTGGGGTCAGTGGAATGTCAGCACTGATGAGGGTGACGGGAACCACACTTGGTATGGTTGCGAAATGCAAACCCAGACCCTTCGAGTAAGGCATTTTATTTTTAGATTTTCATCTAGTGTTTTAATGGTGTATTTCAAAATACATTTTGTTGCACAACACAATTATAGACCACTTGGTCAAGTCAGTCAATTGCAAAGTGGAGAGCACACTAGTTTCGTTCAACGTAACATGATGTGATGTAACATTGATAGTCAGTTGAGACACTCAGTATTCAGCGTGATGTAACATTGACAGTCAATTGAGACACTCAGTATTCAGAACCTGGCTGTGAATGTGGTGGCAGTCTCCTGGCCTCAGGCTGCGGACCGGAGGGGAGGAGGAGTAGGCCTGCCTCTGGCTGCCTGGCTCTGTCACACAGAAATAAGAGCTGGCAGTAGGAGTGAGATAAAGGGAGAGTGAGGCTGTGTCATTCCTGGCCCCGCTCGGGCTGGGCCCCTGGGGGCCCTGTGAAAAGTGAGCATGCCATGGATGGGGGCCCATGCAGAGGTAGAGTATACATTCTAACAGTCAGCCTAATCATGATCGTGTGCTTACATGTTCTTAGCCTTGGCTGATATCCTACTAAGGGAACTAGGCTCCATTGATAGGCAGCCTGTTTCAGCTTTTAATTTTTTCAGAAATAGGCCAACATTGGGCTAGTTTAGCATATTGCTAGACTGAATCAGGTTGAATGAAAGGCACTTGCAAATCCGATGTTTCCCCTACAAGGATGAATCACTAATTTAGCCTACTTCCATTTGAATTAGGCCTACCAGTTATGTTTTGTATCAGAAAAGTTTGAATAATTCTTGGTCCACAGCAAATTTAGTTCACTCATTTCTCAGTGAGCCTAATATTAGAAGATTTGTGCAGCGTTGCTGCATTGTCTTTTTCCCATTCTAAATGTCTGGGTTTTGGCCCTCATCCTGTCAAGTTTGTTGGCAGCCTCTAATTAGGCAAATTGCGTTTGTGAAGTGGACCTCCGTTCAGTCTTGACAGTGGTTTTGGTGTAGTTTACTCTGCCTGTACTTTTCCTCCTCCTTTCCCCCGCACTGAATAGGTTCAGTTAATGAGGCAGGACCCTGGTGGTTCTGGTTTTGATAATCTACAGCGCCTCCTCTCTCACATTCTAGTCTACAACGTGTGTGTGTGTGCGTGGCTTACTGCTGTTCCCAAGGACACGTTCCTCTTTTCATTCACACATTGTAGAGCAGCCAGGAGAGAGGGAATGAGGAGGGAGAAAGAGAGCGCCTGGGCACTGGTAGAAGGGGGTCGGCAGATAGTGGAAGGTGCATTGGCAGACTGTGGAAGGTGCATTGGCAGACTGTGGAAGGTGCATTGGCAGACTGTGGAAGGTGCATTGGCAGACTGTGGAAGGTGCATTGGCAGACTGTGGAAGGTGCATTGGCAGACTGTGGAAGGTGCATTGGCAGACTGTGGAAGGTGCATTGGCAGACTGTGGAAGGTGCATTGGCAGACTGTGGAAGGTGCATTGGGAGAAGAACATAATGATTAGTTCTGTTAGGGTTTAGGCTCTGATTCCAGCCTCCCTCTACATGGTGTGTTTGTTCTCCCTGACTGGCTTCGCCACACAAATGTTTAGGTCATCATCCAAGAAAGAGATTTTAAAAGAGTAGAAAAGGTATACGTTTTATTCTTCATTGCCATAAACCGTATCACCTTTTAACCACGTAAACCCTTAAAGATGCAGTCCGGGATCTTAAGCATTTACAAATGGAATTGGTAATATATCATTATACGAATTGCACAAACAAAAAAAATGTGTGTGTGCCATACTAAATGGATGACGTAGTGTGTGTCATACTAAATGGATGACGTAGTGTGTGTCATACTAAATGGATGACGTAGTGTGTGTCATACTAAATGGATGACGTAGTGTGTGTCATACTAAATGGATGACGTAGTGTGTGCCATACTAAATGGATGACGTAGTGTGTGCCATACTAAATGGATGACGTAGTGTGTGTCATACTAAATGGATGACGTAGTGTGTGTCATTCTAAATGGATGACGTAGTGTGTGTCATTCTAAATGGATGACGTAGTGTGTGTCATACGAAACAGGGACCCATTTTGGCTCGTGAGCACTACTTTCAAAACTACTGGCTGAAATTATACCAAAGCTGTGGAGCATCACTAACTCTGTTCATATCCTATTCAAAGGAGAGTGTGGAAAGACTGCATGTTCAAACAAACATGGGCTCTGTAGGTAGATGCTGAGCCTTGCAGTTCTGCTCTAGATATCCTGTTTTCTCTGTGCCAGTCGCTCCTCCTCCTCCTCCTCTTCCTGCCTGGCTGACTGAAGCAGCAACACATCCTCCCAGTTCTGTACCTGTTACTTGGTGATACTTAAAAGCAGCTGCCTCTTGTTTCCACAGGGCTCTCAGGAGAGCGTTACTTCAAAGAGTCATGGAGCTGAACAGCCAGGAGAGGAGAGGCTGGGTGTACACTGAGGAGCTCAGTTCTGTGACTATGGGCTAGGGTGTGTCACTGTGTGGCATGGCTATGTGATATGAGACAGTCTAGCCTCACAGGCATGGAGGGATATGTATTGAGGAAGAGGGAGAGTGTGTAGAGTTTAGAATTAGATAGGTACTTTATTGATCCCTGAGGGGAAATTTATTCGCCAAAGCAGCTACGAAAAAACATAGGGCAGGTGCAAAATGCCAGAATGAAAATACACAAAAGACAGATGTATGATACATAGAGCGGCAGTATGAAAAAGTATAAAAACACTGGAGTGCAAAAAAGCTATAAAAAGACATTGCATAGTATGGTTGGACGGCTGAATATGTGCACTATACATTGTTACAGAGTGTTAGGTGAAAAAGAAAATAATAATACAAAAAACAACTACATTAGGGAGGGAAATGGAGCAAATGTCCCTATTCTGAGCCTCCTCTTGTTTGTTTGGCTCCTCCTTGGGATGCTCTTAATGAGGTAAGCAGTAGGCACGGTGCAGCAGAGGGAATGAGTAAGACCAGCTTTTTAAGCCCAGTCACATTCCACTGCCCTCCCTCTCTGTCTCTGTCTCTCTGTGTGTGTTGCTCTCTCGCTGGGTTTGGTGTCCGTTTTTGCAAGCAATTCAGGGGTTTCAGCTCTCTCTGCTGCAATGGAAAGTGTCCCTCCCTCCCTCCCTGCCTGTGAGTGCAGCCTGCCTGCCAGGGGCTGTGTGAGTGGCATGCAGTGCCAAATCAGTGCTCTATGGAGGACAGACCCTTCTTTCCTGTTTCCCATATCTTTAGCTCTTTCAAACCAAGCCTGAATCAGCCATTTTCTATGTTTTATTTAACTCATGCAAATAAATAAAGCCCTTAGTTTTGTTGGTTTGGTGTGTCTTTGTTCCATTCATATGATCAAGTAGGCTATTTTGGGCAAAGTATGAGCAAATACAGTACAGGTAAAACTGCTTCTCCAATAGAAATCCCCAATCACACTTCTAGGTGACGTCATGGCGACGTTGGCTAGCTAAGCTCATGTGCAGAAACATGTAATCGCGTCTAATGGTTGTCTCGTGCTGAACTGCTCATGTGCAGGCTGTCAAATCAAAGGCACTACTAAAGTTGTTTTTGACAAAAATGACCATTTTGTTACTTTAATGAGGTTGGTATAATTCGCAAGAGTTCTTGGACATCTTGCAATGTTACGCTTGTGGATTTAGAAGCTCTGCGGTATTGAGTTGTTGTTATTATTATTATTATTGTTATTATTATTATTATTATTATTAAGATTCATATCGTGGCTTTATGTGGGCAGAGAAAGTGTTAAAGGCCCTCTATAAGCCAGGTGGTGAAATGCAATACCCCCTTTTAATAAGTTGATTGCTTGACTATTGCACTCAGAGCTCACCTCACAGAGCTTAAATGCCCCTCTGCGTTACCACTGGTCCTCACTGGCTACTATGCTAGGCTGGTATGTAAGCTACAAGGCTGTTGTTGCCTGTCTCACTATCTGTATGTGGAGTGTTGGCGTGAACTCCAGTCATTCTGGCCCTGAGCCAGTTCGGAGGCATTGCCCCAGACTTTAAAAGCAAACAGGATTCTATTCGGCCTGTCAGGCTTTCCACTCTGGGCTTCTTGTTGTATGGGCCTGTTAGATATGGCAAAGTCTCCCTGTTCAATTTACTAGTCACTACTGGCTCGTACAATGCAATCAGCATTAGGCCTAAGTAACAGTGTAATGTTGCCGAAGGCTCGTGTGGAGTTTGTGCACAACCCCCCCACCCACCCCTAGTACTGTACATGTTCCCTTCCTCCCCAACACACACGCACAGAGACACACACCCAGCCCCCACCCGCTCCCCCTTGTGGCAGTTGGCTCAGCATGGGGAGCACCAGCTGACTGTGCCGATTTCAGCAAATGTTGGCAAGTGTGGGCAGAGGGGGGGATCAGCAGGATCTGTGAGTGGTGTGTGTGCTTTTGTCATTAGTGTATAGCGAACCCTGAGCCTCGGAGGAATGGGAGGGGTACCATGCTTTACTTGCCACTGGGATTTAGGGTGTGTGTGTCTGCTGAGTAGGGGGAGACTAGAGGGGGTGTACTGGGGGGATGGTGAGTAGTGCCTTGTCTGTGTGGTGATGACAGCTGGAGGACAACCCCAACAATGTCTCTACCAAACACACAACACAATCACCATGGGCATTTCACTCAGCTTGTACACACTATACAGAACACTACCAAAGAAGGCCTGGCGAATCCAGTTACACACTTATTAGTTAGGCCTATGGTGTTAACCACCATCACCATAAATCTAATTAATTTACACAGCAGTCTGGTTCCCTTCAAAACCACTATCTGTATTTATACAATGGGTGCGTCTAATCCTGAATGCTGATTGGTTAAAACCGCATTCCAGCCTGTGTCTGTTTTCAGCATTAAACCCGAGGGGGTGTGGTATATGGCCAATATACCACAGCTAAGGGCTGTTCTTAAGCATGATGCCATGCGGAGTGCCTGGACACAGCCCTTAGCCGTGGTATATTAGCCATGTATCACAAACATCCAGAGGTGCCTTATTGCTATTATAAACTGATTACCAGCATAATTAGAGTAGTAAAATAAATGTTTTATCATACCTGTGGTATACGGTCTTATATACCACAACTGTCAGCTGATCAGCATTCAATGCTCGAATCACCCAGTTTATAATACACAAGTTGCCACCGGCTAAATCTATGGCGTTAAAATGCCTTACTCTGTTCCATCTGACTGCGCAATCCACTGTCTCATCAGTCCAGCCAAGCCAAGCAATTTTATAAACTTGACAGACAGGCAGGCAGTGTTTCTCAGCCAGTTGAAATCATGAATCAGCTGGCATCATATTTATTCATATATACAAAGAAATGTAAATTGAAAAAAGGTCAAACAAAACTAAGTGCAGCTAGTTTGCAGTCTTTCCAGCTTCAGTTTGAAGTGTGTTAGCTGTGTTGTTGGCTAGCTGAACAACCGTGTCCTGACGAGTGAGCACATTTTCTATGCTAGGTGAAATCGTGCTCATTGTTATGGATGTATCCAAATAAATGTCACTAGAAAACAGCTTATGAAAATGCAGCTACTTTGCTGTTATTCTGGCTGCACTTTTTGAATATGTTGGTAACCCCTTGTATAAAAGTGATAATGCCCTCAAAGCCTGTGTTTGGAGGATGTATTTTATATATATATATATATCCTCCAAACACAGGCTTCTCTGGCATTACCACTTAATTATTATTTGCAACATTGTTTCAATGTTCAAATGCGATCTCCTGCTGTCCCATAGTAATGAATGTGTCCGGAGTCGGGATGACAGACAGGCAGCCAGCGTTTCTCTGCCAGTAGAAATCATGAATCAGCTGGCATAATTTTTATGGATATATACAAAGAAATGTCAATTGAAAAAAGGTAAAACCAAACGAAGTGCAGCTAGTTTGCAGCTTCAGTTTGAAGTGATTTGCGTTTGCTGTATTGTTGGATTGCTCCTCTAAACAACAGTGTCCTGATGAGAGGACATTTTCTATGTCAGGTGAAATCGCGACCTCATTAGCGCCGTTGTTATGGATGTATCCAAATAAATGTCACTAGAAAACCGCTTAAACAAAAGCACAACTTTTGTCTCCGGGCCAACAACACCCGTGCCAATATATCCTCCAATCACGGGCTTCTCTGGCATTATCACTTAATTAATGTTGTGTTGGCTAGATAATCCGTAATGCTTACTAGAGTGCAGACACAGTATCACCACACATCAGCTTTGGATTACATTTTAGAATAGAGGGTAGAATATCCTCAGCTTTTCAGCTTGTCTGTCTGTTTGCTGTTAAAGCACCTAGCTGTGGAACCAGGGGGTTCCATATCCGTCAGACAGAACTCTAACTAGGCCTATTCAGCCGTTTTATTAAGCCGTTTATCGTTGTGAGAGATCCGTTCTCAACGACATACCTGGCTTAGTGAGAGTAGAAAGGTAGCCCTAGCCTCCACTCCAGTTACTACGTCATGACAACATAGGGTAGTTGGCTGAAGCACATACTGATCTGGTACAAGCTAAGACGGGCCTAAATACAGTAGCATTTGACCAGAGGTATACTCTTACCTTATTCAACTGGTCTCTGTCTTTTGCATCACTAATTTGGTGAACACTTCTTCCTCTTTCTCTCTCAGGCTCGGATCAAGTTCCCCATCGACTATCCCTACTCTCCTCCGGCCTTCCGCTTCCTCACCAAGATGTGGCACCCCAACATCTATGAGGTAAGCGAACAACACTGTCATTGTTACACAATCACCTATTTTATTTTTTATTTAATACTTCTATTAGAATGTATTTCTGGTAACTGACGTGTGTGCGTGTTTCTATAGAATGGGGACGTGTGTATCTCCATCCTGCACCCCCCTGTGGACGACCCCCAGAGTGGAGAACTGGCTTCTGAGAGATGGAACCCCACACAGAACGTCAGGTACACAACACCTCTGTCTCCCTCACACAATGAACATTCTTTCACTTCACCCCTTTACCTCGTCTTTGAAATGTGGTTGACTGTTAGTATAAATGTGGAATTTATCAAACACTTTATTTTTTTTTTACACGCATTGATTTCATTCCATTGACTTGTTTCCATTGTCTCCATTTTTTTCTTCTCACTCACACATACTACTACTACACACAGACACACATAGCAGGATATATAATTACTACAGTAAATAAAAATAGCCTCGCATGTCCTTGCACATAGGGAGGGAGACCATGGGTGTGAAGACGTTGGAGTGGAGTGAGAATGCTGTGTACAGTCATATCACACGTTGTCTCTCTCCTCTTCATTTGAATCATTCATTCAGCTGTTGCTACTTCGTCTCCGCCATGTTCAGTTCTGAGGTGACATTTGCCCAGGCTACACAACAGGACATCATTATATCAGTGGACCTGTGTCTTCTTTTGTTTATTAGCCAGGTGTAGGCTTTCCCTGAGCACGACGACAAACTATGTGACAAATGTACAATTGTTCTTAACGTTTAAACTGCCATTAAAAAAAGAATAATTGTTTATCCTGCGTATAACCGCTAGGGTGCAATGCAGTTCAATCTACCGCAGTCCTGGCTACTTACCAGACGGCGCTCATCTCACTGCTGTCTCCCACCCACTCATCAATGATGGCAGTTACTGCCGTTTTAGGTTCTCTGCTGTCCTTCTCCATGACCTCAGTTGTCAGTAGACGGGACTTCATGTCCCACTTCTCATCAATGTGATGGCTCGTTGCAGTGATGTATGACAGCGTGTTCATAGATGTCCAACAATCTGTTGTTAACGCCATGTGTGGTGTTTGAGAGCTTGCACTTTGTACTTGCAGAGCGATCGTTGTACCGTTTCTCCATCCAGGCCGTCACCGTTTTTTTTTGGCAGCAGTGTGATATTCTCACTCCGTCCCTTATCGCAATGCTGCCAGCAACGGGTTGGGTTACGGTGCCTCCCGTTCATATGGTTAAGCATTACACATGTACTGCCACTGTAGCTCAACTCGCCTCCTCCTCTTTTAACTTCTCAGTATTATCATACAATACTTCACTGCTGTCACTTCCCTGTCTCACTCTGCCATTTTTCCAACGACGTTGACGTTCCGGAGCACTTTATATCTGTGGCAAATCATTTAAAAGTTGCTTATCTCCTCCCACTAACATTACAGCATTGTTGCATTAGGTATTTGTTACATTTAAGTGTCACTTTATGA
Organism: Thymallus thymallus; assembly: GCA_023634145.1. NCBI lineage: Eukaryota > Metazoa > Chordata > Actinopteri > Salmoniformes > Salmonidae > Thymallus > Thymallus thymallus. The sequence continues at coordinate 24,860,902 of CM042393.1, forward strand.
TTATGATGGTCAGGCCCTGTTAGTAGTAGTTATAACCCTGGTGTTGACTCCTTTCCATCTCTCGCTCTCTCCCTCGCTCTTTCTGTTCCTTCACTGTCTCTCTCCCTTACTCCTTCACGGTCTCTCTCCCTCCCTCCTTCACGGTCTCTCTCCCTCCCTCCTTCACGGTCTCTCTCCCTCCCTCCTTCACGGTCTCTCTCCCTCCCTCCTTCACGGTCTCTCTCCCTCCCTCCTTCACGGTCTCTCTCCCTCCCTCCTTCACGGTCTCTCTCCCTCCCTCCTTCACGGTCTCTCTCCTTCACGGTCTCTCTCCCTCTCTCCTTCACGGTCTCTCTCCTTCACGGTCTCTCTTCCTCTCTCTCTATCCCTCCCTCTTTCACTGTCTCTCTCCCTCTTAGGACGATCCTGCTGAGTGTCATCTCTCTGCTCAACGAGCCCAACACCTTCTCCCCGGCCAACGTGGATGCCTCTGTCATGTATCGCAAGTGGAGAGACAGCAAGGGCAAGGACAGGGAGTACGCGGAGATCATCAGGTGGGCACACACACACACGGACAGTGTGCACAGATGTGTCATATGGTACACACACACACACACACACACACACACACAGATAGAGCGACACGATCATTATGTAAGCACACACATGTGCAGACACATATTAAGGGTGAGAACAGAGAGTATACTCCAACCATCAGGTACACTCTGTACCACCTCCACAGTTAACTGATGTCCCTGTTATCCAGCCCTCACCATATATCTTCCTTGTCTCTAACAGGAAGCAGGTCCACGCCACCAAAGCAGACGCTGAGCGCGATGGCGTGAAGGTGCCCACCACCCTGGCAGAGTATTGCGTCCGCACCCGCGCCCCGCTCCCCGACGAGGGCTCCAACCTCTTCTACGACGATTACTATGACGACGAGGACCTGGAGGACGAGGAAGATGACCAGGACTGCTGCTACGACGAAGATGACTCGGGAACCGAGGAGTCCTGACAACCCACCATCGCCTCACTACCCCTTCCTCTCCCCCGTTATCACACCCCTCTTAAACTGAACTCATATTCCACCCTCCCATAGCAGTGCAGCCACACCTGCACGTTAAACCCAGATGCGTTTCGAAAGAAAGCTACAGATTTAATTTGTCCATTTGTTTCTGGTGTTTTTATTTTCCTGTCTGTCTGTGGAGTGTTACAGAGCTAATGCTAGCTCTACAAATGCTTCCCATGGTTTGCTCTTCATGGCGGCTCTCAATTACCGCTGGCTTTTTAACGTTTTGGGTAAGGGCTCTGTCTCCTGTAGAGTGTGTCCATACAAAGGCAGTGTGGAGAGAGAGAGAGAGAGAGAGGCCTGAGCTAGTTGTGTTCATCTGAGCTTAGTGACCTCTCGCCTGGTTGACAGCCGTGTGAAGCCCGCCTGCCTGTCACCGAGGCTAGCTGAGGCTAAAGGGACCCCTGACATTTCACTCTTGGGTCTGGGGTTGCTCATAACTGTCTGCCACTGTCTACGTAGCTCCAGAGCCAATTTTTGCAGACAGTTGATGTTCTGATGCTGATGTACTCTTTTGGAAACCTCATACATTTACATTGTTGTCACTTAGCAGAGGCTCTTATCCAGTGATATACACTTAGTTCATTCATCTTAAGATAGCTAGGTGGCACCACAACATCTCAGTCATAGTAAGTACATTTTCATCAATAAAGTAGCAAAGTCAGTGCTAGTGTTAGTTCACAAACATCAATTTTTTCAAAATATATTTTTTGGGGTGAGGAGTATGGGCAGGGACTCTCCTGTCCTAGCTTCAGCGGGACGCTGGTTCCACCATTGGGGTGCCAGGCCAGAGAAAAGCTTTGACTTGCCCTCCTGTAGGGGTGGGAGAACCAAGAAACCAGATGAGGCATAACTGAGTACTCTGGTTGAGGTGTAGGGTTTGAGCATAGCCTGACGGTAGGGAAGGGCAGTTCCTCTTGCTGCTCCGAAGGCATGTACTGAAAGGCAGTGGTCTGAGCTATGGTTTTTATACCCATGGCCTGAACAACTGGGTTAAATACACAGCTCCTAACTCTGATCACTACCTCATGCTTTTTCATAAGTCCAACACCACATGCTATCAGTCCTCATGTAATTCCTCACCAGCCACGTCCATTGCTCATTTCAATATGGGAGTGAGTGATAATTGTCTCAATGTGTGTATATGCATGTTTGGGTGGTGGGTCATTATTTTATTCAAATGTAGTGCAGGAATGCTTTGCGACTAGAAAGATTTTGCATTAACTCAACGTCCGTCCCTATGGCAAGTTTGTGTAAGAGTGATGTCTCGCACATCAGCCATTTTGAATTTGCGGATTTGTTCAAACTCCTCAGTCACTTTACCAAACATATGTCTGTAGAGGTGTTCACAACGCAAGTGGCTCTATCACACAGGATTTGACTCACTAAATACAAACTATTTAACAGTATTTACACAATCCCACGTTTCTGTTTCAGTAGTGTTTTTAAATGCTCATTCGTCATTACGCCGTGACTATTTGATGGGAAAATTGAGAGATTAGAAAGGCATTTCCCATCGTAAGAATGCTAGGGACGTGGGTAGGGAGGGTTGAGTATTAGGGTCATACAGCCATCCCACTAGCATGACTGTATCCGGCTCGGTATATGGCTGTAGATAACTAAGCTGAGAAGGGGCTTCTTTTGATGTAGTCTTTTACTTCAGAATTAATACGGCGTACTTAGTTCTCTGATTCTTGACCTTTTTGTTTTAAACACCATGTCATGGGGGTTATTCATTAGACTCATTAGCACATTTACCACCATTTTTACAGAAACATTCAGGTATTCTACTATTTTTTCCACTAGAGGAAACGGGTGATTACTGGAAACTAATGTACTGTTTGTCATGATAACATCTTGAGTATGAAGCATGTATACATCGATCTAATCAGGAATTCTTAACTGTTTTTACATTCTCCATATAGCTGTTGCGTTATGTGAAGTGGGATTTCATTTTGGGAAGCTGAAGTTTTTATCATCTACTGTATGTTCCCTCCCAATGTGCTAGCTTCCTTCCTTACTTCCCGTCCATACAGACTTTCTTTTTGGTGGTGGCATCACAGAGGGACCCCCGATGTTACTAAGGAAAACAAAACCACAAACTTTTTCACATCAGAGTTAATCTCACCACAGCCTCTCACTGTGTGTGGGCAACTGTTCCCCCAACCAATCACCTCTGCTTCAAAGACCGTATAAAATCTGGATATTTTGACGATCAATGTATTATTATTTTTTTTCTTGTTTCTTTTTTTTTCTTCTTATTCTTTGTAAATCTATTTAAAACCTAAATAAAGATATTTCTTAGAGGTTTGAGCTGTTTCTTATAGCTGGGGTGTATGGATATATTATAATAGACTGTTTATGGTCTTAATATATTTTAATTGACTAATGATAATTGAATACGATTCTGAACTCGCTATTATTCATTCAATTGTTTTGTGTTCTCTTTATAGAAACTGTGAGGATGTATTACTCAGAGATAACTGAGGTAAGACTGTTCTTCCTCTACTCACTCTTCTTATCCAGTGTGTTGAATGTAGATTTAAGATAAGTGAAAATAAGTAACTGTTAATGTAACAAGGAAAGTTGATGATGAGACGTGTACTCTGCAGTCACCCTGACACCCAGTTGGGGTGGTGGCGACCTAAAGGATTTCCTGATGCTTTCCTTGACTTAAAGGAGCACATACTGAATAGTACTGTTGTAGCATCTTTATTTATTCCATTTATCTCTTTTTGTTCTCTTCTAGACACTGTGGGAATGTATGCCTCAGGGATAACTATGAGGTAAGACAGTTATTCCTCTACTCACTCTTCTCATCCTAAGTGTTGAATGTAGAAAATTAATCCACTTAACTTTAGATTAACACCACTGGTTTTAGCCCTTTTTTGAGGACAGAGATTTATACCCTAAGAGCGGCGACGGTGGCGACCTAAAGGATTTCCTAATGCATTCGTCGACTAAACCATTAACAAAAAAACGCATACTGTACTGTAGCATCTTTATTTATTATGTTCTCTGTTGTGTTCTTTTACAGACACTTGGGAATGTATCACTCAGGGATAACTGAGGTAAGACTGTACTATTCTCATCTTGAGTGTTGGTCAAAAGAAGCCACTTCACTTTAGATTAACCACAGCACTCTCCGGTTGTTGACCTTTTGGCCCTACTGATTCTGGCACCCTTGTGATGTTAGGGGGTCAGGCGACAAGGAAAGTTGTTGATGAGATCTGTACCCTGGAGTCACCCTGAAAGATGGGGTGGTGGTGACCTAAAGGATTTCCTGATGTGCTCTTAGCTAAGCTATTTAAACACGCCTTTATGCTGAAAATGGTTGAGTGATTTTAAACTAAGATTATTCAAATAATGTGAGTAGAGATTTATATTGGCCTGTAAAGGGCTATCTACTTCGCTATTGTAGCACAGTCGATGCCATGCAGGCTACGGGCCAGAAGGTTCACTGACCACCACAGAGGAGCTCACTCTCCCTGCCTGTTTCATTACTTCACGATCAGAGTTGGTGTCAGACAATGATCAGCTAGAGGGAAATCAGATTTTAAAAAATTGATGGCATATTTATAATTCTATAAAAGAAGGGCGGCAGGTAGCCTAGCGGTTAGATCGTTGATCCAGTAACCGAAAGGTCGCTGGTTCGAATACCCGAGCCGACAAGGTAAAAAACCTGTCTGTGTCCTTGAGCAAGGCACTTGACCCTAATTGCTCCAGGGGCTGACCCTGTAGGTAGGCCATCGTAAATAAGAATTAGTTTTTAACTGACTTGCCAAGTTAAATAAAGGTTCAATTAAATGTAAAGAACGTATGTATTTTTTACCTCTAGGGGGCAACATTACATTACCTTTCACTAGAATCTAAAGTAGATAAGTGGGGCTGTTATCATCTATAGTGTCGGTTTACACATGGTTTCAATCTGCTGACCAGCTGAAACTGCATTAGATTCAACAGTAACCGTTACACAGACAGACAACTACATTCCCATCATAACTGTTGGCAGGTGGTGCTCTTTCACTTACAAAAATGGTTTCTCTTACAGTAGTGTGGGCAACAACACAGATTGTGTACACCACCGTTAACAAATAGCACACAGTAAAGTGAAACATTAAACAGTTTCAGTTTGACTATCTGATGGTTCTATGTCATTGCCCAGGCTACCTCACCTGTTGGGCATCGAGGGAGAAGACCCCTTCCTTGTCTGATTTAGAGATCAAATGGACCAGTTGGTGCATGTCCTAACTTCAGAACACACACCGAGAGAGATGACTCAAGGTGTCATTAAAAAGAAAAATACACCCCCCTCCCCAACAAACATTTTTCACGACCCTCCCCTTGTACTGTAAAATAAATGTAACACCCTCCCCCTTCAGAGTTAACTACAAATAATGTTTATGACCACAAATAACTAACTGCAGTGCCCTGTGTTTATTAACGTGGATATCTGCTTCGCTATTCTAGCACAGTCGATGCCATGCAGGCTACGGGACAGAAGGTTCAGGGTTCACTGACCACAGAGGAGCTCACTCTCCCTGCCTGTTTCATTACTTTACTTTAAAAAAAAAAAACATTTTAATGGTATATTTATAATTCTATAAAAGATAGGTCATTTACGGAACTGTTGTCTATGCCTCTGGGACCAGCTCGAAAGATAGCAGCTTTAACAGTGGCAAAATCTGAAATCTGGTTGAGAGAGAAAGCGGCGTCTACTTTCTGAGCTTTTCCCACAATAACATTTTGGAGGAACAGTGACCATGGCCAAAAGGTTAGGCCTGGCTCGCAGTCGGCGTTCCAATTCATCCCGAAGATGTTCGATGGCGTTGAGGCTCTGTGCAGGCCAGTCAAGTTGTTCCACACCGATCGACAAACCATTTCTGTATAGGCCTCGCTTTGTGCACGGGGGCATTGTTATGCTGAAACAGGAAAGGGCCTTCCCCAAACTGTTGCCACAAAAGTTGTTTTCTAGAATGTCATTGTATGCTGTAGCGTTAAGATTTCCCTTCACTGGAACTAAGGGGCCTAGCCTGCACCATGAAAAACAGCCCCAAACCATTATTCCTCCTCCAACAAACTTTACAGTTGGCACTATGCATTCAGGCAGGTAGCTTCTCCTGGCATCTGCCAAACCCAGATTTGTCTGTCAGATTGCCAGATGGTGAAGCGTGATTTATCACTCCAGAGAACACGTGTTCACTGTTCCAGATTCCAATTGCGGTGAGCTTTACACCACTCCAGCCGATGCTTGGCATTACGCATGGTGATCTTAGGCTTGTGTGCGGCTGTTCGGCCATGGAAACCCATTTCATGAAGCTCCCAACGAACAGTTCTTGTTGCTTCCAGAGGCAATTTGGAAATCGTAGTGAGTGTTCCAAACGAGGACAGACTATTTCACGCACTACGAGCTTCAGCATTCCAGTTCTGTGAGCTTGTGTGGCCTACCACTTCTCAGCTGAGCTGTTGTTGCTCCTATACGTTTTCACTTCACAATAACAGCAATTACAGTTCACCAGGGCAGAAATTTGATGAACTGACTTGTTGGAAAGGTAGCATCCTATCACGGTGCTACGTTGAAAGTCACTGAGCTCTTCAGTACGGGCCAATATTTGTCTATGGCGATTACATGGCTGTGTGCTTGATTTTATACACCTGTCAGCAACGGGTGTGGCTGAAATAGCCAAATCTACTAATACTTTTGGCCATGTAGTGTATCTCGCAGACATTTTTAGGGATATCTCAATCTGTTTGTTGTTCCCATTTTGCATTTAGTTCTACCTCTCGCAGTAGCATGTCTATGGGCTGTACTCTACCACCCGTAGGACCCTTTATCATCCTCCCTCTCCGGAAGGATTTTCTCCTCCACCAAAGCAGTATAGTCTAACTCTTTGACTACTGCTTTCGAATCGCACGTGCAACTTTGATGCCATAATGCTTTGCAATGATGAGCAGATTCACATTTGTACATTTATGTAGCATCTCCCATGTAGGGTTTTACACATATGTCCAACTTAAAGTAAATATTTTTTATTTTATGAGCCTGTGTTTATTCAACATCTCAGGGTGGATGTCAGTAACAGGAATTCTACCACAAAATGGTCTTTTGAACACTTATATCCGGTCACAGCAGAGCGTCAGAGCGGCTTTTTGTTTGCAACTCTGCCTAGAAGGCCAGCATCCCGGAGTCGCCTCTTCACTGTTGACGTTGATAATAGTGTTTTGCAGGTACTATTTAATGAAGCTGCCAGTTGAGGACTTGTGAGGCGTCTGTTTCTCAAACTAGACATTCTAATGTACTTGTCCTCTTGCTCAGTTGTGCACCGGGGCCTCCCACTCTTTCTATTCTGGTTAGAGCCAGTTTGCGCTGTTTTGTGAAGGGAGTAGTACACAGCGTTGTACGAGGTCTTCAGTTTCTTGCCAATTTCTCGCATTGGAATAGCCTTAATTTATCAGAACAATAATAGACTGATATTATAGTTATTTGTTTCTGGCCATTTTGAGCCTGTAATCAAACACAAAAATGCTGATGCTCCAGATACTCAACTAGTCTAAAGAAGGCCAGTGTTTTGCTTCTTTAATCAGCACAACAGTTTTCAGCTGTGCTAACATTATTGCAAAAGGGTTTTCTAATGATCAATTAGCCTTTTTAAAATTATAAACTTGGATTAGCTAACACAACGTGCCATTGGAACACAGGAGTTATGGTTGCTGATAATGGGCCTCTGTATGCCTATGTAGATATTCCATAAAAATCTGCCGTTTCCAGCTACAATGTCATTTACAACATCAACAATGTCTACACTGTATTTCTGATCAATTTGATGTCATTTTAATGGACAAAAAATGTGCTTTTCTTTAAAAAACAAGGACATTTCTAAGTGACCCCAAACTTTTGAACGGTAGTGTAGGTCCACATAGGTCCGGCCAGACAGGTAGGTCCCGACGGCCAGCCAGATGGGCAAGTCAGTCCGGTCGGTCTCCATAGGTACTTAGAGGTAGGTCCAGCTAGGTACAACCAGCCAGATCGGTAGTTCCGGATATGTAGTTCTAGATAGGTAGGTCTGGCCGGCCGGCTGACCAGATATCTAGGTCCAGCCAGATGGGTAGGTCCAATTAGGTAGATCCCGATAGGTAGGTAGGTCCGGCTGGCCAGTTAGGGAGGCCTGGTCCGCCAGCCAGATGGGTAGGTCCAGATAGCTAGGTCCTGCCTGCCAGCCAAATATGTCCTCCCAGCCAGGTAGGTAGGTGCGGATAGCCACATAGGTAGGTCCAGATAGCTCGGTCCTGCTGGCCAGCCATGTAGGTAGCCCATAATGACAAAGCAAAAACAGGTTTTTAGACATTTTTGCTAATTTATATATAAAAAAATGACTCACATTTTCTTAAGTATTCAGACCCTTCAATCCGTACTTTTTTGAATAATCTTTGGCAGCGATTACAGCCTCGAGTCTTCTTGGGTCTGAAACTTCTTCAATTTTTAAGAATGATGGAGGCATTCTGTTCTTGGAGACCTTCAATGTTGCAGAATTGTTTTGGTACCCTTCCCCAGATCTGTGTCTCGGAGCTCTACGGACAATTCCTTCGGCCTTATGGCTTGGTTTTTGCTCTGACATGCACTGTCAACTGTGGGACCTTTATATAGACAGGTGTGTGCCTTTCCAAATCATGTCTAATCAATTGAATTTACCACAGGTGGACTCCAATCAAGTTGTAGAAACTTCTCAAGGATGATCAATGGAAACAGGATGCACCTGAGCTCAATTTCTAATCTCATAGCAAATGGTCTGAATACTGTAAAATAAGGTATTTGTTTTTATTTTTAATACATTTGCAAACATGTCTATACCTGTTTATGCTTTGTCATTATGTGATATTGTGTGTAGATTGCTGACGATTTAAAAAAATGCGTAACAAAATGTGGAAAAAGTCAAGGGGTCTGAATACTTTCCGAATGCACCGTATATCAATCTACAGCAGGATTATCTATTTTTTATGCAATTTGAATGGAGTTGATGGAGAGAGATAAGGACTGCAAGAGTGCTTGGGTTGCACTGATTTTAAAGCAACAATATCAAGTGATAGGCTGTTTTTTTTTTAAACTGCATCTGCAATAATACAAAAAAATCATAACAATTAAAAAAACAAGGTGACCCCTGAAAGCCAGATAGAGATGGGTAAATTAAACACGCAGTCTGTCTTTATATTACTGTAGCATAGGCTATGCTGCAACAAATGTAGGCCTAACTGAAAAAAAAGTTACCATGATGAGATGATAGGTCTACATGCATTGTGAACTGCTCTCCATACTGAGATGGGCGGTCTGTTCCCACCCTGAGCATTGATTCATCATGCAGAGGCTGTAGAGAAGCTTGATTTAGACATTTGCATATAATTTAACAGTTCCATCATGCTGTTCATATAAATAATTTACTGGTTTCTCAGTTATTTATCCCGGGAAAAGGGAGTGAGTTTGGGAGGTTAATCTTGCTAACCGGGTTCCCGCCATTCAACCCAGAGCTCCATATGAGAGGCCTTGAATCACAGCTCCATACCATAGTCCTGCTGTTAGACTGGTGAGAGAGGAGAGGGAGGAGGGCCTGGTGGATAGCAGTGGTGTCATTCCTTTCCTCATATGAACTGAACGTCACATATTGGAGAGGTGCTCCTGCCAGTGTGTTTGTGTGTGTCAATAATATACGTCTGGTGGTGTGTGCCTGTGTATGGTGGTGGTGGTGGTGGTGGTGGTGGTGGTGGTGGTGGTGGTGGTGGTGGGTGGGAGGTGGAAAGTTCTTGCCTTACTGTATGTGAGGATATGTGAAGATTGGTCTCCAAGGCAACTAAGAGGGATGGGGAAGATGGATGATAACAATGGATTTAAAAAAAAAATCTAATGCCTCTAACTCCCCAGACGTTGTGTACGTCTGTGAGGGTTAATGGAGCCCCTCCTCCTCCATGCAGCACACAAACTGCTGGAACAACAAATGCTGTGCTGCGGCCTCCTGGCATGTTAGCTCTCCCACTGAGCCTTTGTACACTTCTGTTGGGTCAGAGGGTTTTTATCAGCTATTTATGCTCTCCACCGCTCTGCTCTCGTCTCACTTCCTGTTCTTCCAGGGGTCCAACAGATTGTTTGCGGCTGTGACACAGAGAATTAATGGAATGGGTTTCAGGACACACGGTCATGATTTGACTCCCTATGGATTATCTTATCTTATCTCAAGGATAATTGGCCACTTTCCAGCTCTCTGATTTACATGTCCTCCCTGGGAAGAACATGGAAGGTGTAACATTAAATTGTTCCTCGTGTGATTCACAGGTATGACCGAGGGCATGAGCTTGTTTCCTCTGGTTTAATTGGAAGACTTCAGTGTTCTTTAAATTCTCAAACGAATAGAGAGATGCTGGCTGTGGCCATTTAATGAGCACAGAACATTAACCTTTTCCTCAATCTGTCTGTAGGTCCCTGTCTCAGCCTAGATCTGAAGAACCCTTGTAGGCTATCTATGGCCTTAATTTTGAAATGAATTGGCTTACATACTAATATAAAGAATATGGTGTGTGTGTGTGTGTGTGTGTGTAATATTACAGCCCTGCACTGGTGGATTTAGACTGCTGTAGACAAGACTGTGACCCTCTAAATTACCTTAATCGGGGTGTTTTACCAACAGTGACTGGGTAAGAGGTCAAACGGTCATCTGCAATCTATAATAAATGGTATTGGGTATGTTGTGAGAAAATTGTAACGGGTTGACCTGGTTGCAGCAAAGTGTACAATTTGAGTATTTATTAAGATCCCATTAGCTCTTCCTGGTGTCCAGGAACAGTAAAACAGTTACATCAGAACAAAACACAAATCAAATCAAATGTATTTATAAACGCGCTTTTTACATCAGCCGATGTCACAAAGTGCTATACAGAAACCCAGCCTAAAACCCCAAACAGCAAGCAATGCAGATGTAGAAGCACGGTGGCTAGGAAAAACTCCCTAGAAAGGCAAAACCTAGGAAGAAACCTAGAGAGGAACCAGGCTCTGAGGGGTGGCCAGTCCTCTTCTGGCTGTGCCGGGTGGAGATTATAACAATTTATGGCCATTAAGGCCAGTTCTTTCTCCAAGATGTTCAAATGTTCATAGATGACCAGCAGGGTCAAATAATAATAAAAGTAGTTGTGGAGGTTGCAACAGGTAAATACATCAGGAGTGAATGTCACTTGGTTTTTCAGTGCAATAGAGCGAGGTGAAAACAGCAGGTCTAGGACAGGGTGGCACGTCCAATGAACAGGTCAGGGTTCCATACCCGCAGGCAGAGGAGTTGAAACCGGTGCAGCAGCACGACCAGGTGGACTGGGGACAGCTAGGAGTCATCAGGGCAGGTGGTCCTGAAGCATGGTCCTCCGGGTAGGCTCAGGTCCTCCGGGAGAGGAGGTAGAGTGGGAGAGAGAGAGAATTAGAGGGAGCATACTTACATTCACACAAGACACTGGATAATAACATCAGATTTAACAAACTGACCCTAGCCCCCCGGCACATAGACTATTGCAGCATAGATACTGGAGGCTGAGACAGGGGGGTCAGGAGACACTGTGGCCCCCTCCGACAATACCCAGACAATACCCCCGGACAGGGCCAAACCAGGCAGGATATAACCTCACCCACTCTGCCAAGCACAGCCCCTACACCAATAGAGGGATATCAACTACCACCAACTTACTACCCTGAGACAAGTCTGAGTATAGTCCACGAAAGATCCCCTCCACTGCACAAGCCAGAGGGGGCGACAAACCGGACAGGAAGTGACGCACCCCTCCAAGGAATGGCATGGAAAGCACCAGTAAGCCAGTGACTCAGCCCCCGTAATAGGGTCAGAGGCAGAGAATCCCAATGGAGAGACGGGAACCGGCCAGGCAGAGACAGCAAGGGTGGTTCGTCGCTCCAGAGCCTTGCCGTTCACCCTTGCACCCCTGGGCCAGACTACACTCAATCATAGGACATACTGAAGAGGTGAGTCTTCAGTAAAGACTTAAAGGTTGAGACGGAGTCTGCGTCTCTCACATGGATAGGCAGACCATTCCATAAAAATGGAGCTCTATAGGAGAAAGCCCTACCTCCACCTGTTTGCTTAGAGATTCTAGGGACAATAAGGAGGCCTGCGTCTTGTGACCGGAGCGTACGTGTAGGTATGTACGGCAGGACCAAATCTGAGAGATAAGTAGGAGCAAGCCCATGTAATGCTTTGTAGGTTACCAGTAAAACCTTGAAATCAGCCCTAACCTTAACAGGAAGCCAGTGTAGAGAGGCTAGCACGAGAGTAATATGATCAAATCTTTTGGTTCTAGTCAGGATTCTAGCAGCCTTGTTTAGCACTAATTGAAGTTTATTTAGTGCTTTATCCGGTTAACCGGATAGTAGAGCATTGCAGTAATCTAATCTAGAAGTGACAAAAGCATGGATTAGCTTTTCCGCATCATTTTTGGACAAAAATGTCAGATTTTTGCAATGTTACGAAGATGGAAAAAAGCTATCCTTGAAATATTCTTGATATGTTCATTAAAAGAGAGATCAGGGTCCAGAGTAATGCCAAGGTCCTTCACAGTTTTTTGGGAGATGACTGTGCAACCATCAAGATTAATTGTCAGATCCAAAAGCAGATCTCTTTGTTTCTTGGGATCTAGAACTAGCATCTCTGTTTTGTCAGAATTTAAAAGAAAAGAATTTGCCGCCATCCACTTCCTTATGTCTGAAACACAGGCTTCCAGGGCAGGCAATTTTGGTGCATCACCATGTTTCAACGGCTTACATCATCAATAAAACAAAACATCATACAATATACACTACAGTTCAAAAGATTTGTCCATTAAAATATCAAATTGATCAAAAATACAGTAGACATTAATGTTGTAAATGACTATTGTAGCTGGAAACGGCTGATTTAAAAAAATAAAAAAAATAATGCATATTTACATAGGCATACAGAGGCCCATTATCAGCAACCATCAGTCCTGTGTTCCAATGGCACGTTGTTAGCTAATCCAAGTTTATTATTTTAAAAGGCTAATTGATCATTAGAGAACCCTTTTACAATTATGTTAGCACAGCTGAAAACTGTTGTGCTGATTTAAAGAAGCAATTTTTTAAATAGGTATCTGAACAGATGCATATACAGTTGAAGTCGGAAGTTTACATACAGTCGTGGCCAAAAGTTTTGAGAATGACACAAGTATTGGTCTCCACAAAGTTTGCTGCCTTAGTGTTGATGATGGCAATTTGCATATACTCCACAATGTCATGAAGAGTGATCAGATGAATTGCAATTAATTGCAAAGTCCCTCTTTGCCATGAAAATGAACTTAATCCCCAAAAAATATTTCCAATGCATTTCAGCCCTGCCACAAAAGGACCAGCTGCCATCATGTCAGTGATTGTCTCGTTAACACAGGTGAGAGTGTTGACGAGGACAAGGCTGGATATCACTCTGTCATGCTGATTGAGTCAGAATAACAGACTGGAAGCTTTAAAAGGAGGGTGGTGCTTGAAATCATTGTTCTTCCTCTGTCAACCATGGTTACTTGCAAGGAAACACGTGCCGTCATCATTGCTTTGCACAAAAAGAGCTTCACAGGCAAGGATATTGCTGCTGGTAAGATTGCACCTAAATCAACCATTTATCGGATCATCAAGAACTTCAAGGAGAGAGGTTCAATTGTTGTGAAGAAGGCGTCAGGGCGCCCAAGAAAGTCCAGCAAGCGCCAGGACCGTCTCCTAATGTTTATTCAACTGCGGGATCGGGGCACCACCAGTGCAGAGCTTGCTCAGGAATGGCAGCAGGCAGGTGTGAGTGCATCTGCACGCACAGTGAGGCGAAGACTTTTGGAGGATGGCCTGGTGTCAAGAAGGGCAGCAAAGAACCCACTTCTCTCCAGGAAAAACATCAGGGACAGACTGCTATTCTGCAAAAGGTACAGGGATTGGACTGCTGAGAACTGGGGTTGAGTCATTTTCTCTGAATCCCCTTTCCGATTGTTTGGACCATCCGGAAAACACCTTGTCCGGAGAAGACAAGGTGAGCGCTACCATCAGTCCTGTGTCATGCCAACAGTAAAGCATCCTCAGACCATTCATGTGTGTGGTTGCTTCTCAGCCAAGGGAATGGGCTCACTCACAATTTTGCCTAAGAACACAGCCATGAATAAAGAATGTTACCAACACATACTCAGAGAGCAAATTCTCCCAACCATCCAAGAACAGTTTGGTGACGACCAATGCCTTTTCCAGCATGATGGAGCACCTTGCCATAAGGCAAAAGTGATAACTAAGTGGCTCTGTGAACAAAACATGGATATTTTGGGACCATGGCCAGGAAACTCCCCAGACCTTAATCCCATTGAGAACTTGTGGTCAATCCTCAAGAGGCGGGTGGACAAACAAAAACCCACAACTTCTGACAAACTCCAAGCATTGATTATGCAAGAATGGCCTGCCATCAGTCAGGATGTGGCCCAGAAGTTAATTGACAGCATGCCATGGCGGATTGCAGAGGTCTTGAAAAAGGAGGGTCAACACTGCAAATATTGACTCTTTGCATAAACTGAATGTCATTGTCAATGAAAGCCTTTGACACTTATGGAATACTTGTAATTATACTTCAGTGTACCATAGTAACTACTGACATAAAGATCTAAGAACACTGAAGCAGCAAACTTTGTGGAGACCAATACTTGTCATTCTCAACTTTTGGCTACGACTGTACATTTAAACTCAGTTTTTCACAATTCCTGACTTTTAATCCTAGTAAAAAGTCCATGTCTTAGGTCAGTTAGGATCACCATTTTATTTTAAGAATGTGAAATGTAAGGATAATAGTAGTGGTTTATTTCTTTCATCACATTCCCAGAGGGTCAGAAGTTTACATACACTCAATTAGTATTTAGTAGCATTGTCTTTAAATTGTTTAACTTGGGTCAAACATTTCGGGTAGCCTTCCACAAGCTTCCGACAATAAGTTGGGTGTATTTTGGCCCATTCCTCCTGACAGAACTGGTATAACTGAGTCCGGTTTGTAGGCCTCCTTGCTCGCACACACTTTTTCAGTTCTGCCCACACATTTTCTATAGGATTGAGGTCAGGGCTTTGTGATGGCCACTCCAATACCTTGACTTTGTTGTCCTTAAGCCATTTTGCCACAACTTTTGAAGTAAGCTTGGGGTCATTGTCCATTTGGAAGACTCGTTTTGCGACCAAGCTTTAACTTCCTGACTGATGTCTTGAGATGTTGCTTCAATATATCCACATAATTTTCCTTCCTCATGATGCCATCTATTTTGTGAAGTGCACCAGTCCCTCCTGCAGCAAGCACCCCCACAACATCATGCTGCCACCCCCGTGCTTCACGGTTGGGATGGTGTTCTTCGGCTTGCAAGCTTCTCCTTTTTCCTCCAAACATAACGTTGGTCATTATGGCCAAACAGTTCTATTTTTGTTTCATTAGACCAGAGGACATTTCTTCAAAAAGTATGATCTTTGTCCCCATGTGCAGTTGCAAACCATAGTCTGGCTTTTTTATGGCGGTTTTGGAGCAGTGGCTTCTTCCTTGCTGAGCGGCCTTTCAGGTCATGTCGATATAGGACTCGTTTTACTGTGGATATAGATACTTATGTACCTGTTTCCTCCAGCATCTTCACAAGGTCCTTTGCTGTTGTTCTGGGATTGATTTGCACTTTTCGCACCAAAGTACGTTCATTTCTAGGAGACAGAACTTGTCTCTTTCCTGAGCGGTATGACGGCTGCGTGGTCCCATGGTATTTATACTTGCGTACTATTGTTTGTACAGATGAACGTGGTACCTTCAGGCATTTGGAAATTGCTCCCAAGGATGAACCAGACTTGTGGAAGTCTACAATTTATTTTCTGAGGTCTTGGATGATTTCTTCTGATTTTTCCCATGATGTCGAGCAAAGAGGCACAGAGTTTGAAGGTAGGCCTTGAAATACATCCACAGGTACACCTCCAATTGACTCAAATGATGTCAATTAGCCAATCAGAAGCTTCTAAAGCCATGACATCAATTTCTGGAATTTTCCAAGCTGTTTAATGGCACAGTCAATTTAGTGTATGTAAATGTCTGACCCACTAGAATTATGATATAGTGAATTATAAGTGAAATAATCTGTCTGTAAACAATTGTTGGAGGAATTTCTTCTGTCATGCACAAAGTAGATGTCCTAACCGACTTGCCAAAACTATAGTTTTGTTAACATTAAATATGTGGAGTGGTTGAAAAATGAGTTTTAATGACTTCAACCTAAGTGTATGTAAACTTCCGACTTCAACTGTATGTGTATTCCCTTTCATGTGAAATCTATAGATTAAGGCCTAGTTTATTTATTTCCTGTAACTCAGTAAAATCTTTGACATTTTAATACAATTTAATACATTTTAGAATAACGCTGTAATGTAACAAAATGTGGAAAAAGTCAAGGGGTCTGAATTCTTTCCAAATAAACTGTATATCTGGGGAAGGGTATAAAACAATTTCGAGAGCACAGAAGTCTCCATCATACTATATTTCGATCACCACATCCGTTCGGTGTAGATACTGCTTTAGAGCAGATTTCTTCCGCATTAGTAAAGATGTGATTAATACACGTATTTCTTTCCTGTTCTGTTTGCATATATCCTGGTAGGTTGACTAATTACCTGAACCAGATTGAAGACGCTGGTTACAGTTTTAAGGACAGCGTGACAAAAAACAATCAATATTTTGGTCACCCATAAAATATACCTCTGGTAATATCACTTATACCATCACGCTTTTCACACATACACTACATGACCAAAAGTATGTGGACACCTGCTCGTCGAACATCTCATTCCAAAATCATGGGATTTAAAATGAATTTGGTCCCCCCCTTTGCTGCTATAACAGCCTCCACTCTTCTGGGAAGGCTTTCCACTAGATGTTGTAACATTGCTGCGGGACTTGCTTCCATTCAGCCACAAAAGCATTAGTAAGTTTGGCCAATTAGGCCTGGCTCTGTCAGCGTTCCAATTCATCCCAAAGGTGTTCGACAAACCATTTTTGTATGAACCTAGCTTTGTGCACGGGAAACAGGAAAGGGCCTTCCCCAAACTGTTGCTACAAAGTTGGTAGCACAGAATCGTCTAGAATGTAATTCTATGCTGTACCGTTAAGATTTCCATTCACTGAAAAACAGCCCCAGACTATTATTCCTCCTCCACCAAACTTTACAGTTGGAATCATGCATTCGGGCAGGTAGTATTTTCCTGGCATCCGTCAAACCCAGATTAGTCCGTCGGACTGCCAGATGGTGAAGCATAATTCCTCATTCCAGAGAATGTGTTTCCAGAGTCCAATGGCATCAAGCTTTACACCACTCCAGCCAACGCTTGGCATTGCGCATGGTGATCTTAGGCTTGTTTACGGCTGCTCGGCCATGGAAACCGATTTCATCATGTTCCCGACAAACATTTATTGTGCTGACCTTGCTTCCAGGGGCAGTTTGGAACTCAGTAGTGAGTGTTGCAACGGATGACAGAATTTTTTTTGTGCTTCAGCACTCTGCAGTCCCATTCTGTGAGCTTCTATGGCCTACCACTACAGGGCTGAGCCGTTGTTGTTCCTAGACAGCTCAATTTGACAAACTAACTTGTTGGAAAGATGGCATCCTATGACAGTGCCACATTGAAAGTCATTGAGCTCTTCAGCGAATGTTTGTCTATGGAGATTGCATGGCGGTGTGCTTGATTTTATAGACCTGTCCGCAACGGATGTGGCTGAAATAGACGAATCCACTAATTTCAAGGGTGTCCACATACTTTTGTATATAAAGTGTATTATCCAGATATTGACTGTCAGCACTTGGTCTATAGCAACTTCCAACAGTAATACGGTTTAGGTGAGGCAGGTGAATCTGTAGCCATATCACTTCAACAGTGTTTGACAAAGTCAATAGCTGTTTGTCATGCCATAGTTGAGCTCCTTTGTTTACCTGAAGTGTCAGGGTTGATACAGTATTTGCCAATCACTATAGAAGCCAGTTTACCTACCTACATGCTTTACCTACCTACAGTATGTCTCTTCAGTGTCTCTGTTAATGTGTCAGGTGTGTTATGATTAAAGAGACTGACAATTCTAATTAAAGTCTAATCCAAGTGTTCATTTACTGTTAGGCCTCCTGTTTGTGTCAGCTCCCAATTGTATTAGGTGTCTGACAGAAAAAGGGCATTGCCTGCCCCAGGAGAAATGAGATGCCTGCAGGTGTCTGGCTATACCTCTCACAAACAGGTAATGAAGAATAGAAGGGCCAATTTTTTGAGAATCAATTAGATGCCGATTACATGTTCATTGTGTTTCACAACACAATTCATAGACTACAGAGTGGCACCTCTGATAGTTGAGGCCTGAACAGAACAACACTGAGTGGCCAAAGTGAAAAATGCCACAGGAAAGGTGAAAAAACGAAAATGTTTCTGAACAACCTTGACTCGGGTAGAATGTAAATCTGTCTCCCTCCATTTAGTATAATATGTTATGTTTTGTATGGCATGTATTACTTTGTAGATGTCCATCATCCATTGCATATGATATGTTACAAATTACAATTCGTATGTGTTGCGAATTGGAATTTGTATAATGTTACGAATTTGCAATACTTATATGTTATGAATTCCAATTTGTTGTGCTAACATTAGCTGGATTAGGGTTAAGGTTAGGGAAGGGTTAGCTAACATGCTAAGTAGTTGCAAAGTAGCTAAAAAAGTAGTATTTAGTTGCTAAAGTGCTAACGAGATTTTGAACACGCAACCTTTGGATTGCTAGACGTTCAAGTAAAGGCACCTGCATACTAGGTTTGATTTGCTCCTAGTAGAACTCAGCTAGGTGAAGCCAATGTCTGTGCCTTGCATACTCCTTTTAAAAGACCTTTGCTCTAAAAACAATTAGACTTTATCTCGAGACACCATAACAACAACATAACCAGTATACACTTCCTCAAAATCATCTGAATGAATCTAAGATAAATCAAGAAATCTGTAATTAGTTTTGCCGAGTAGGTCATGGTTGCATAATTTTACATCTAAGATTTTCAGTACAGTATTTATCAAGTGAAAAACATTTATACTACTCATCTCTCATTGAATGATAACATACACTTCATTGAAGAATCCCGTCCATAGTTCCCACTCGTACCAGGAGTAGTACTGTTGAGCAAAAACTGACAAAAAGGCATAGACTTCGGCTACTGAACTTCGACTTGCCTCAAGAAAAAATGTGTTGAACAGTTGAAAAAAAAAAAAAAAAACAGCTGAATGGGTCTTCAAATCTCGGTGTTGAGGTAAAAAGTGTTGTCAGTGTTATATCTGAGTGTTGATTCTCTTGGGGTTAACACCAGTAGGATTGAAATTGACTCTACTAGGGTGAATAAATTAAGTGTTAACCAGGTGGTGGTGGTGTTGTTACTCCACTGTGTTGAGTTCATTTGGGAGGGGCCTCTATCATAATTCCCAGCATGCTTTGTTGCAAGTTGCTTTTTAGAATAGTTTGTTTTAATATAGGTTTCTGCATGCAAATTGATTCATTTGATATTATGCTACACAAAGATAAATAACATATATTTTTCTAAACTAATCCAATCTGTAAGTGGTTGGACTTATTTCACCTGTTATTGAGATGCTTTAGGTAGTCTCATTCATTATTCTTCCCAACCTTGGCAGTCATTCTAACTACGGATTGCAGGTGATTAAAGGTTCCAATTTGTTGACATCCTAACTGGATGGATTTCAATAGGAATGATATAACACTTTGCAACACTCAGCGTAATATGACTTGCTGATGTGGCCTACAAACCAGGAAAATACGACTACTGTGTTAGGGTAAAACTAGGCTGTCAAAGTATTAAATTGTAAAAAAAAAAAGAAAAAAGATTTGGAGTGGTAGAGGTAGATGCCCATGTGCTTCGCGGTTTACCGGATATTTTTTTTCTGCAGTTTTCTTGAAGATCACTCCGCGACCCACAGGCTGCAGAGCTGTCGTTCAAGCCACTGACGTGTTATTCCCACTCGCCATCACTCACTGCTGTAATGAAATGGACTCATGCTAGGCATACGTTCTGACTGAGCTCAATCGTCGTGAAACGCAAATACAGTGATGACTTTCTGTCTCTCATGCAAACTTTGAGAAATAACGAGGAGCGCTACAATATGTCAACACGTCCTGACCAAACATACACAACATGACGGTAAACCCAGGGAGTTCTTTCAGAACAGTGTAGAATTCTTCAGGAAACAGTGCTTCGAAAGTGAAAAAGAAAGTCAACTAGCAAGGCATTCTTGTCAGAAATAAGGGAGTACTATCTCACATAGCAGTAGATGTGAGTTTCTTTCAAACAATCCCCTGACCTTATAACGTTACACAGCTAATAGCTAATCTTAGCCAAAGCAAGCTAGCTAGCTAGCTAGCTACTGATAGTGCAACCCTAAGAAACAGTACAGATTAAGATAAAATTATCAGGCCTACTGTGCATTTTACTGTAGAATTTGTTGAAAACAAGTCTAGGTTGGAACTGTTGTTGTTAAAATACAAGTAATCATTTTTATTCTGAACTGGAAAAAACTGATTGAAACAAGATGCTTTTTGAGGCAAACACACTCGCACAGTTCTGAGTTGCTCATCTACAGCAGGAAGCGTCTCCTGCCTTACTGAGAAAGCAGTAGATGTTCTGATCTGGTTTGGCACCACATACCTATACGAGTCAGGGTTCTCAAGTACAGAAACGGTGTCAATGCTGAGCATGACCTCAGTGTTGCACTGTCAAAAACGGAGCCCAGAATAGACATACTTGTTGAAAACATCAACCTGCCACACACCTCTTAGGACTGTGTGTATGTGTGTGTTTTCTGGTCTACATCTGTGTGATGTGATCAATCAGTTTATTCCAGTTCAGAATAAAAAATGTGTATTGTAACAGCAACAGTTCCAACCTAGACAGGTACGTAAGAGTGTTTTAGGGAAAAATAAACATGAAAAGATATTTAAGGGTATTTCATTGTTATTTGTTTTTTGGCATAAGGGCAATGAAATGTACAGATATTTACGTATAGTTGCATATTTTTCCTAAGCTTGGGTCTCAGGAAAACACAGAATTTCTAATTTAGGTCCCAGGCTGAAAAGGTTTAGGAACCCCTGGGCTACAGGACTGAAAATCATTGAATGCAACAACCATGTCTCTGTCACTATAAACACAGTCATGGGTGGTACTGGTACATCTAAAATTCACTCGAAAGACACCCTGGGAAATAAATATGCAAATAAGGCTTTACACCCTACAGTGTTAAAACAACACCCAAAAATGAGTTTCTGTAACACCACAGGTTACACTAAGAAAGTGTAACCCCATCAGCTGTAATAAAGTGTTCATTTAAGTCAGAATATGTAACACCCACAGTGTTAGGGACCAAACCCCCTGGTGTTAGTTTATCAACACTTTGAAAAGTGTTAGTTTAACACTATTTCGGTGGGTCACATATCATTTCTAGCCAATCAGAATGAGTTTTTCCCCCACAAAGGGGCATTATTAGAGACAAAAATACTCCTCAGTACTTGCCCGTTCACGTAATCGACCATAGACCAGTGCGCCGGGGTTCAGCTTAATCGAATGCTATCACTGGCTCTCTTGAGGATCTCATAGTTTTCTCTTATTGGTCGGCTCCCAACATCGCCACCGACAGAGTGTATAAAATGCATCATAGTTGCTCATGAAGCGCAAGTCCATCTCTGGTCTCTGGGGTGCAGAGCAGCCAGCCAGCCAACCTAGATCTGCAAACAGTGTGAGATCCAGAGGAGGCGGGAGAAAACACCTGTTACGGAAGAATCAAGTCAACAAAGCAGTCTCCACGTCTTCAGTAAGTGTATTAAGCTGAATTCAACAGGTATCTAACATTGTATATTTGTCTAAAAGGGCGAGTAATGAAATATATTCGGGCACGGGATATATTCGGGGCTACGCCTATGATAGCCTACGAACTTCTTATTTTCTCTTTACTTTACTTTCGTAATATGATATGCTAATAATAGGCTAATATAAACTTCTACATTATTTACTTTTTATTTAATAAATTGACGTTCTTACGATGGTAGCCTACAACAAGTTTTTCTAAACTCTAAAAAGGAGATCCGTCTTCATTCTCTTTAAAAGTAAAGTTATTATCAATTCAAGATTGTGCAAATTCATCACAGACCAGACCTGCCATTACTTATCAACATGAACTGACCACAAAATTCAACAACCCTAGTCAAAACATCCTATATGATTCCAATAAAAAAATCCTATATAAATCCCCCCGCCTCACCCCCCAATTTTTTTTTTTTGAAATAATAATAATACAATTCTAGCAGATTTTGGAACCTATCCTATATGTCCAATAGGACTGGTTTCAAAATCTAATATCGTTTTTCTATTGGAATCCTATAGGGATTTTTGTCTAGGGTTACATTTTTTCAAATTGTATTTTAAAGAAGAACCGAGTTATTTTGGTATTTATTTTTTTGACAGGACAGATGTAAGTGCAGATAGGGAGACGGATATAGAAGTGGTTAATGGCACAGACAGTCGGCCGAGCCGGGGCTCAACATCTGTCGCCAAGGGAGCAAATGTGGTCCGCGACTCAAACACACTGATAGGATTTTTCTATTAGATTCTTGTATATAAAATCATATAGGATAGAATCTTATTGGATTTTTCTATTGGATTTTGTTAGAATCCTATTCATTTTGTTGATGGGAATTGTATAGATATTTACATTACATTATAAAGGATTTATCCTCAACTTGGCTTTACACTATAGTTAACTTGGCTGCTTAACATATGGAGCACCCACCCTCCAAACATCTTCGACAATTAGGGCGGGAGCCTAGTGGTTAAGAGCATTGGGCCAGTAACCGAAAGGCCGCTGGTTTGAATCCCGGAGCCGACTAGGTGAAAAATCTGTTGATGTGCCCTAGTCGCTCTGAATAAATTAGTCTGCTAAATTACTTAAATGTAATTACCTATGAAGGTGGACACGTGAACTATAACTTCATAAGCAGCCAATATTGCCACTTGAGATGGTGACCCTATAGTGGGGAACCGCCGGCAATGTCCCTTCTACCTAGTAGCTATCTCGTGGGGAACCGCCAGCAATGTCCCCTCTACCTAGTAGCTATCTCGTGGGGAACCGCCGGCAATGTCCCTTCTACCTAGTAGCTATCTCGTGGGTCTCATCATTATCCCAACATAAAGAGGGTAAAAGGAACATTCTATTTTTTGCAGTGGTGGAAAAGTACTCAATTTTCATACTTGAGTAAAAGTAGATCCCTTAATAGAGTAAAAGTCACCCAGTAAAATACTATTTGTGTAAAAGTCGAAATTATTTGGTTTAAAATGTACTTAAGAATCAAAAGTAAAAGTATAAATAATGTAAAATTCCTTATATTAAGGAAACCAGACGGCACAATGTTTTATTTTTTTATTGACGGATAGCCAGGGGAACACGCCAACACTCAGACTTAATTTACAGACGAAGCATTTGTCTTTAGTGAGTCCGCCAGATCAGAGCCAGTAGGAATGACCAGAGATGTTTTTTTGAAGTTTGTGAATTGGAAAATGTTCCTGTCAAAATGTAACGAGTACTTTTGGGTGTCAGGGAAAATATAAGGAGTAAAAAGTACATTGTTTTCTTTAACAATGTAGAAAAGTAAAAGTTGCCAAAATATAAATAGTAAAGTAAAGTACAGATTACCCCCAAAAATACTTAAGTAAAAATACTTTAAAGTACTACTTAAGTAACACCACTGATTTGTTTGTATGCATAGCTATTATATATTCAATGAAATAAATACTATATGAAATTAATATTGTGTTGTAACATTGTATATATACTGAACAAAAATATAAACGCAACATGTACAAGTGTTGGTCCCATGTTTCATGGGCTGAAATAAAAGATCCCAGAAATTGTCCATACGCACAGAAAGCTTATTTCTCTAAAATTTTGTCCACAAATTTGTTTACATCCCTGTTAGTGAACATTTGTCCTTTGCCAAGATAATCCATCCACCTGACAGGTGTGGCATATCAAGAAGCTGATTAAACAGCATGATCATTACACAGGTGCACCTTGTGCTGGGGATAATAAAAGGCCACTCTAAAATGTGCAGTTTTGTCACACAACACAATGCCACAAATTTATCCATTTTTGCAATTGGCATGCTGACTGCAGAAATGTCCACCAGAGCTGTTGCCAGAGAATTGAATGTTTATTTATCTACCATAAGCCACCTCCAACATCGTTTTTGAGAATTTGGCAGTACGTGCAACCGGCCTCACAACTGCAGACCACGTGTAACCATGCCAGCCCAGGACCTCCACATCCGGCTTCTTCACCTGCGGAATCGTCTGAGATCAGCCACATGGACAGCTGATGAAACTGAGGCGTATTTGTGTCTGTAATAAAGCTCTTTTGTGGGTAAAAACCCATTCTGATATGCTGGGCCTGGCTACCCTGCCCAGTCATGTGAAATCCATAGATTAGGGACACATTTTTTTAAATTCATGTCTAAGACAATAAATTGTATAAATAAGAATCAAATCAAATAACCCAAGTGCTTTGTTGAAAAAGGTGAACTGTACTGGTGGTCATACTGCAAATTAACTTGCAGCCTTGGATCACTCCCATATTGTGGTGGTGAATAAAACTCAAATTAATATAGAGCTGTTGTTTCCACACAACAAAAATGTTGTAAGTAATGTTGTTGTATTGTAGTGGAACAAATGAAAACAAACTATAAGTTAATGGGTTCAAAAAAGTCCTACTAAAAAACCTATAGGATCCAATAGGATTACTTTTGATTTCCTACTGGAAAAAAGTAGTTCAATAGGATTCCAATATGATTATGATAGAGGTGACACACAATCCAATAGGAATGATTTTGATTTCCATTAGGAAGAAGTAGTGCAATAGGATTCTGATTGAGGTGACACAACATAGGATTCTATTGGGAAAATGACTAATCCTATAGGATGAAGTTAAATAGAATAGAATACGCTAAGTGGTTCTCAATGATGTGCTAAAGTGTTTATTTTGGCATCACATTTTTAAAACGAACCAAATGAAAACTAAACAAAATGAACTGTGGTTCTATAATGAAGAAATGTAATCTAGGCTACATTTGTTATTCTCACTAATGTAGACTTTATTATTCCACAGGAGCAATTTGCTGTGCAGCATGTTGGCATAATATAGGTTAATTACTGCAACCTAGACAACAGGTATGAATGTACTGTATGAGTAAATGTACAATAATAGGGTTTTCTTAGCCTTTGTAAATCAATCATGTCCTACGTTCCTCCTTATTTAGGCTGCAAATTATTTCTTTATTCAACATTTACATTTACATTTGAGTCATTTAGCAGATGCTCTTATCCAGAGCGACTTACAGTTAGTTAGTGCATACATGTTCATACTTTTTTCGTATTCAACAGCTCTATCATAAATAATTATAAACTGGGTGGTTCGAACCCTGAATACTGATTGGCTGAAAGCTGTGGTATATCAGACGTATACCACGTGTATGACAAAACATTTATTTTTACTCATCTAATTATGTTGGTAACCAGTTTATAATAGCAATAATGCACCTTGGGGGTTTATTGGCCATATACCACACCCCATCGGTCCTTATTGCTTAAATATAAACTTAGCACATTGGGGTCCAATTAGTTGTTTTTCTAGTTTTTAGATTTAGTAAACCATTTCTGTAACAGTTGCAGTGTGATTTTCTCAGTGTGTTAATTTATGTATTTCACACCAATAACTGCTGCCTTGTTTGTGCTTTTGCCTGCAGACAGAGAAACACCCCTGTATCCCACCTGGTAAAACCCAGTGGGACCATGTGGGTTCTGGACAAGATCCGTGGGTCTGTAGAGACCACTGTCCTCCGACGGGGGGAGAATGGGGACAAGGAGGGCAATACTCCAGCCTACAGCAACGTCCTCACCCCTGATAAGATCCCTGACTTCTTCATTCCCCCCAAGCTGGTTTGCTGCCCCCCAGACCCTGAGACCCTGGACGTCGTCAAGCCCAAGGAGGGCCTTTGCCCCTCGGCCTCTGAGCAGACAATTGGCAGTAAGAAGGTCAGCAGCCCTCGAAGTCCTCGTCTGGTCGTCAAGCTGGCTGGGGACACCAAGAACCTGCTGAGGGCCGCTAACCGTCACATCATCCAGATAGAGAGCGCTGATGATGTGGTGGCAGGGGACACCAATGCTGACCCTCAGTCTCAGACCGCTATGTCACTGCCCTACGTCCCCAAGACCCAGACCTCCTATGGTTTTGCCACTCTGATGGAGAGCCCCCACACCCGCCGCAAGGAGTCCCTGTTCCACTGTGACCAGACCAGCCCCCTGACCTCCCCCAACTGCCAGAAGAAGGGGAAGAGCAGCGTCAGCGAGGGCAACCACCTCAACCCCCCTGACTTCAACACCTCTCACAACCCGTACCGCTACTTTAGTGGAGGGGAGAGTGACACCTGTTCCTCGGCTGAGTCCTCTCCCTTCAACTCCCCGCTGCTCTCCCGCTCTGTCTCGCTGCTCAAGATCTTCACACATGAGACGCAGGCCAAGGTGGTGAAGGCCAAGAGGAAGTTTGCTCGCCACAGCTCCTTGTCCACAGACGAGTGCAGCTCAGCCGAGCCCAGTCCCAACGTGCCGCGGCGTCTCCACTCCCCTTCCCACCACGGCAGTGGGCCGTCGGACCGGGAGCACCGGGAGCACACCATTAACCTGCACAATGGCGGCAGGGTGAGGCTAAGCGCCGACTACGATGCCGGCACGGCCCGCCTGCGCATCCGTGTCCTGGCTGCTGAAGAGCTCTACGACAAGATGTACGACATCAAGAGCATCAACTGCTGTGTGTCGCTGTTCCTAAACCCTGGCAAGCTGCAGAAACAGAGGAGCACTATCATCAAGAACAGCCGGAATCCTGTGTTCAATGAGGACTTCTTCTTTGACTCTGTGACCTCAGTGCAGGTGAAGAACCTGGCAGTGAAGATCAAGGTGGTGAATAAGGGTACCAGCCTGAAGAGAGACACTCTGCTAGGGGAGAGAGAGATCCCTCTGGGGAAGCTGATCCATGACCTCTAGATTTGTCCTGGAGATACAGAACAGAACTCTGACTGACACTGAATGAGACTGTGAATGATGAAGTGCATGAATGAAAGATATATAACTGGGGTTAGATGTTTGCTTGGTGCCCCACAGAGAACTGTCTGAAAGGAGCAGTTCATTTAGTCACTGACTGTTTGGTCTGGTCTGGTCTGGTCTAGCAACTCATCTCTTAGCTGGTCACCTCCTCAACCTTCTGTTCCCTGAGCCTGCAGCCCTGCACAGCCCAACCTCCAGATCATGTGGTGGACAATCAAATATGGCACAGGTCAAAAGACACCTGCACATTTGAGTGACTCACTTTTTGTACTCTCTTGATCTCAACGTTGTATGTTGCATGGTTGTAACATAATGTGACTCATCTTCGATTCAGTGTTTATTCAGTTCAGCACTACAACGCTTTTATGGATCAGTGGGTCTACTATGACCTGATGTGCAAATGATCCTTTGATCCTGGTTGTTGTTTCCATCTACAGTACTACTGGAGGGAGGGACAATTTGTGTTGTGACCAAAATGTCCCAAACCTGGAGGATAGAGATCAGACATCCCCGTATGCATCCTCGTCCGCTTGGCATGAATATGTAAATGCAGTGATACCTTAGCAGTTTCTACTTCTGTTTCATAACACCCACAAACCATAGAGAGAGAGAAAGAATGCATGTAATTTTAAAGAGTGCTTACCAAGTGGTTGAACATGATGTTATACATAAATGTGGTATTTGTGTGAGACATATGACTCGGTATTGTGTATGTGTGAATTTGTTATCAAGATACAACATTATGACTTGTTTGTTAATTGTCAATTATGTAATGCTCTTTGCTGGAGAGTAAATTATTGGCAGCCCTCCTGTGTATACAAGCCACCAGATGAGTAGACTGAGAAAGACCAAAAAATAAACACTAACACAACCATATTTGACATGAAGGAGTCTTCTACTCCCTGCATTTGCTCTGCTGTCCTGTAAAATGAATTAGAATAAATCTGATCTGACTGCAATTTCAAGTAGGAGAGGTTGTTTCTGCAGATGGTTAAAGGGTCAACACAACAATCAGTCATCTAATCATGTCAGACATCACTGATGTTTTACAGTATATAGCCAGTGTTTTGTGGATTACATTCCTGTTATGTTTGAACCTCGACTATAGAAAAGAACTATTTACAAAACCATTGCTTTTCGCCAAGCTTATACTTTACATAACGCTTGTTGCAGTATGTGTGATCATTTTGTTATTGTGAAAAATCAGTATGAAACTATACAATTATTGATTTGTGGGTGTTCATGCTATCTATACCTGCTGTTTATGGGAGTGTGCTCACGGAGTTGTAACCAATCCCTTTTTTGGCTTACATCAGCATGACTGAGAGACATAACTATTGTCAGTAGATTTGATCAAACCTAATTGCAGTAGACAGGGTCAAAATGTAATTGCTTTTATAGTGAAAATTCAATTAAGTCAAAAAGTGGGTTGTGTATTTTGGGGATTGCCGAACAAGGCCTATTTTTGTAATTTATTGTATTTTCTAGTTATACACACAAATTTGAATTGGGAACAATTCTCCTGACAAATGAAACATGTGCTGCCAGCTATTTCACTCAACAGGTTAGATATGCAATGAAAGAAAGAAAATCAACCATTTTAAACAGATTCAATTAACTTTATCCTCATGACTGTGTTTTCAGGCATTGGGCGTCAGTTATGATTTTGCTATTTCCAGATAGACTATGCTTTCAAGTGATTTAACAACTTTAGCATACAGCTTTGGCCAGACATCCTTCCTGATTGTCTTATATACCAACCACAGGGTAAATTATTTAGGTTGAATACACTGAAAATATATATCACTCTTACTAATGAGGCTGCGTAATGTTGCCCATGTGTGTCGTGGAATGGGATGCCAGTGGGAGGGCTTACTGTCAGCTAAATAATTAATACAGACATGTACGAGAAAAGTGCAGGTGATTCTGATTGGCAATGTCACATAGTATGAAATGAATACAGAGCTTTTAGATCTGAGCACCTTGTCCACATTCATCTGATTTCTAAAAGTGGAACAATACCCACTATCCTCTAGTCCAGGGGTGTCAAACTCATTCCACGGAGGACCTAGTGTCAGCGAGTTTTGGGTTTTTCCTTTCAAATAAGAACTAGACAACCAGGTGAGGGGAGTTATTTACTAATTAGTGACCTTAATTCATCAAACAAGTACAATGGAGGAGCGAAAACTCGCAGACCCTCTGCCCTCCGTGGAATGAGTTTGACACATGATGTGTAGGTTTTCCCCATCTGATGTGGGGGAAATGCCTATTTTGAGTCCAGAAAACCTGCAAATGTACAGGTAACTGCCAAAACGAAGGAAACACCAACATAAAGTGTCTTAATAGGGCGTTGGACCACTACAAGCTTCAATGCACCTGGAACTCTATTGGAGGGATGCGACGGCATTCTTCCACAAGAAATTACATAACTTGGTGTTTTGTTGATGTTGAAAAAGGCTGTCTCAGAATCTCCCATAAGTGTTCAATTGGGTTGAGATCTGGTGACTGACACACACGCACCCTTTAAAACCCCTATGCTCCTTTGAGACCCCTGTTTCAAAGTCACTGAGATCTTTTCTTCTAACCATGGTAGCTACAATAATGGGCAACTGGGTATTTTTATACATGACCCTAAGCATGATGGGATGTTAATTGCTTAATTAACTCAGGAGCCACACATGCTTTCAATATACTTTATCCCATCATTTACTCAAGTATTTATTTTACTTTGGCAGTTACCTGTATAAAGTCACTTTTAAGTGGGTTTGCCATCATAGAATGGATAATGGCTTGTTAGAATTAGTCCTCCGCTTGATGCATTAGATACAGGGTTAGCCAATTTGATTGCCAAATTTTCTCTGAGGAATTGCTAGAATTAGCTTTCCCATTAGCTAGCCGTTGGTGTGCAGAAATGCCTTGTTAAATTGTGCTGAACAGCTATTTAATTACACAAGAGCTAAAAAGGTTTGACTGTCAACATTTTAAAGTTATACTTGGAAGACCAAGCTTATGCGAAATAATAACAAATAATTAAGGGAATCAATATTTATTTCAGTGATCACATATCTGTAGAGGAAATGAGATTTTTACTTATTCTGTTTCTCAAGTCTTCCTGTCTCAACAGGTTTTCAGAAAATGAAACAAATGCCAATCCTTCCTACTTGATGCCACATTCTTAAATTTTTCACTCAAGGTGTTAGATAAAGGATGTATGCTGGTTTGTTTCTATCTACTGTGTTGTTATCGTTGGTGTGTGTGTCTTTAGGTATTTTATACTGTGATGTCAGTACTAAACCTTTGGGGTTTCTGACTGTTCCTCAAACTGTGTTTGTATACCCTACATTGGCAAAAGTATGTGGACACCTGCTTGTCAAACATCTCATTCCAAAATCATAGGCATTAATATGGAGTTGGTCCCTCCTTTGCTGCTATAAAAGCCTCCACTCTTCTGGGAAAGATTTCCACTAGATGTTGGAACATTAGTGAGGTTGGACACTGATGTTGTGCGATAAGGATTGGCTCGTAGTCGGTGTTCTATGGGGTTGAGGTCAGAGCTTTGTACAGGCCAATCAAGTTCTTCCACACCGATCTTGACAAACCATTGCTTTGTGCACGGGGGCATTGTCATGATGAAATAGATAGGTGCCTTCCCCGAACTATTTCTACAAAGTTGGAAGCACAGAATCGTCTAGAATGTAATTCTATGCTGTAGCGTTAAGATTTCACTTCAGGAGCTAAGGGGCCTAGCCTGAAACAGGAAAAAAGGCGCTTCCATCAAATTTTACAGTTGGCACTATGTATTCGGGCAGGTAGCGTTCTCCTGGCATCCGCCAAACCCAGATTTGTCCATCGGACTGCCAGATGGTGAAGCGTGATTCATCACTCCAGAGAACGCGTTTGCACTGCTCCAGAGTCCAATGGCGACGAGCTTTACACCCCTCCAGCCGACGCTTGGCATTGCGCATGGTGATCTTAGGCTTGTGTGCGGCTGCTCGGCCATGGAAACCCATTTCATGAAGCTCCAGACAAACAATTATTGTGCTGACGTTGCTTCCAGAGGCAGTTTGGAACTTGGTAGTGAGTGTTGCAACTGAGGACAGACAATGCTTACGCGCTACGCTCTTCAGCACTTGGTTGTCCCGTTCTGTGAGCTTGTGTGGCCTACCACATTTGCGGCTTAGCAGCTCTAGCTGGGCAGAAATTTGACGAACTGACTTATTGGAAAGGTGGCATCCTATGACGGTGCCAAGTTGAAAGTCACTGAGCTCTTCAATAAGGCCATTCTACTGCCAATGTTTGTCTATGGAGATTGCATGGCTGTGTGCTCGATTTCATACAACTGTCAGCAACGGGTGTGACTTAAATAGCCAAATCCACTAATTTGAAGGGGTGTCCACATACCTTTGTATATATAGTGTATGTGTGACTATGAAATGCCTTGATTAAAAGTACATTTATTCAAGATTCTGCATGTCATCATTACTTTTTTTTACATAATCACTTTATACAAATCAGTGCTATAGTAGTGATCTTCTCAGATTTAGTTAATAATCAGATATGATACAACAGTTATCCTTATTAGTGTGCTAGTCAGAATAATACATTACTAACAATTATTTTAGAGTCCCATAGGCGCTAGTGGCACATGGCTCCATTATCTCCATATAGTTGTAGTCCTCTGCTTAAGAATAAGTCTTCTGTGTGAATCAGTAAAAGGCACCTAATCAGAGCAGCTTCTGATGACGCAGCAGTTATTACAGCAGCAATCCGCTCCACAGTGGCTAAGGGCCATTCCAAATACTGCAGTCACCCACTGTCAGATCTCTATCAGATAAACTCATGGAGTGAATTATACTGGCTTGTGCAAAGGAAACTGAGCCTGTGATGTCTTTTCCCGTACCTTAAAAGATGGATTTTGCTGGAGTTACTTCACCTCGGATGGATTGAGAGTCTACAACTTTATCAGATGCATCCCTTACAAACAAACATTGCCGTTTTGAAACAGCAGTAAAGGTGCAGTAACGGCAGTCAACTGTGGTATTTTGGAAGCAGTAAATGCAGGATACTGCAGTTATACTGAACTCTGACTGCAGTTATACTGAACTCTGACTGCAGTTATACTGAACTCTGACTGCAGTTATACTACAGTGTACTGCAGTTATACTGCACTGTAACGGCAATCTTTTTTTGTAAGGGATGGTGTAAGTTCAAACAGCATGTGGATCTAATGTTTCCGGGTCCTCTGAAGGAAAGAGGAGAGGAGGAAAAGGGCAGCTACCTACTCCTGTGGATTGGTGAAAAAGGGAGAGACATTTACAACCAGTGGCGATTTTAGCATGTAAATCTTGGTGGGGCAAACTTAACAACAAAAACATTAAGCCACTATGCCACTATGCATACAGTTGAAGTCAGAAGTTTAGTAAGTAATTATTCCAACAATTGTTTACAGACAGATTATTTCACTTATAATTCACTATATCACAATTCCAGTGACTCAGAAGTTTACATACACAATGTTGACTGTGCCTTTAAACAGCTTGGAAAATTCCAGAATATGATTTCATGGCTTTAGAAACTTCTGATAGGCTAATTGACATAATTTGAGTCAATTGAAGGTGTGGATGTATATCAAGGCCTACCTTCAAACTCAGTGCCTCTTTGCTCGACATCATGGGAAGATCAAAAGAAATCAGCCAAGACCTCCGAAAAAAAATTGTAGACCTCCACAAGTCTGGTTCATCCTTGGGAGCAAATTCCAAACACCTGAAGGTACCACGTTCATCTGTACAAACAATAGTACACAAGTATAAACACCATGGGACCACACAGCCGTCATACCGCTCAGGAAGGAGACACGTTCTGTCCCCTAGAGATGAACGTACTTTGGTGCGAAAAGTGCAAATCAATCCCAGAACAACAGCAAAGGACCTTGTGGAGATGCTGGAGGAAACAGGTACAAAAGTTTCCATATCCTCAGTAAAACGAGTCCTATATTGACATAACCTGAAAAGGCTGCTCAGCAAGGAAGAAGCCACTGTTCCAAAACCGCCATAAAAAAGCCAGACTACGGTTTGCAACTGCACATGGGGACAAAGATCGTACTTTTTTGAGAAATGTCCTCTGGTCTGATGAAACAAAAATAGAACTGTTTGGCCATAATGACCAACATTATGTTTGGAGGAAAAAGGGGGAGGCTTGCAAGCCGAAGAACACCATCCCAACCGTGAAACACGAGGGTGGCAGCATCATGTTGTGGGGGTGCTTTGCTGCAGGAGGGACTGGTGCACTTCACAAAATAGATGGCATCATGAGGAAGGAAAATTGTGTGGATATATTGAAGCAACATTGCAAGACATCAGTCAGGAAGTTAAAGCTTGGTTGCAAATGGGTCTTCCAAATGGACAATGACCCCAAGCATACTTCCAAAGTTGTGGCAAAATGGCTTAAGGACAACAAAGTCAAGGTATTGGAGTGGCCATCACAAAGCCCTGACCTTAATCCTATAGAAAATGTGTGGGCAGGACTGAAAAAGCGTGTTCGAGCAAGGAGGCCTACAAACCTGACTCAGTTACACCAGTTCTGTCAGGAGGAATGGGCCAAAATTCACCCAACTTATTGTGGGAAGCTTGTGGAAGGCTACCCGAAATGTTTGACCCAAGTTAAACAATTTAAAGGCAATGCTACCAAATACTAATTGAGTGTATGTAAACTTCTGACCCACCGGCAATGTGATGAAAGAAATAAAAGCTGAAATAAATCAATATCTCTACTATTATTCTGACATTTCGCATTCTTAAAATAAAGTGGTGATCCTAACTGACCTAAAACAGGGAATTTTTACTAGGATTAAGTGTCAGGAATTGTGAAAAACTGAGTTTAAATGTATTTGTCGAAGGTGTATGTAAACTTCTGACTTCAACTGGAAGCCAGCAGTCGTCATCCAGCCAGCTGACTTCTTCTTCTTCTTCTTCTGTGGGTTTTATGGCAGACTACAAACCAAAAGGTGTATTGCCGCCACCAACTGGACGGGTTGAAAACCCAAAAATTATTAAAAGAAAATCTATATGTAATATGGAAACTAACTTAATCCACCCAAATATAATTGTACATTTACAAAACCAAAACAAAATTTCCAATACTTAATTCTGTAAAATCTCCATATCTCCCTTCTCAGGCTCTAGGGCCTGATAGGGTGGTACGGCTTGTGCCAATATTCCATGTAACTCCTCCGCCGAGAAATCTTTCAGTCCCAGGAACCGTTCCGCCGCATCCACAATGATACCTATCTTCCTGGACCTACTCTCCACCTTGGCAGTGCCATTAATCACCATAGCTATAAAGGCTACAAAGTCCACCTTCTTAACCTTTAAAATGTCAGGGTCCTGCTGATGAAAGGCAACCCCTGCAGCCTGCAGTGAATGCCTTTCCACCACCATAGACTCTTCAGGAGCACCAATCAAACCTTCAACCCTTTTAACAGCTGCTGCATATTAAATGCTCTGGACAGCCCTGACTTTGGCCACCTCATTCTCTTTCACCTTTGTTGGGCATTCGAAAGTTGTAACTTCATGGTTCTCACCACAATTGCAATATGTCACATTTTCCTCACTTTTATAACACATGATATGATATTTTCCACAACTTGGACATCTCAGCTTCTCCCTTCTGCAATCACTTTCTACATGACCAAAAGCTTTACAATGATCACACTGCATTGGTCTTGGGATAAATGCTCTGACTCTGTAGTTAATATACCCCTACTGCACTTGAGAAGGGAGAGACTCCATATAAAAAACAAAAGAACAGATAAACTCTTCACTCTTTCTCCATTCGCCAAATGATTCATCCGACGTGCATCAATCACTCCAGGAATATTTTTAATCTCTTTAAAATCAACTTCCAACGAGACGCCAGATATCTCCCCCTTAAGTGGTGCCCTGTTCCGAAGAGACACACACAACACTTCAAACTCTTCAAATCAGGTGAGACGCAACGCACGTTCCTTCTGATCCGCAGAAGCACAAAAAATCTAAACAAACCCGCCTCTCGTAATCCTCACAGCCTTCACTTTACCCAGCACTCTCTCCACCAGTTTGGATATCTCAAATGGTTTCTTCAAGATTGGTAATCTACTCAACTGCTCTTCATTAACAAACCATACTCCTACTAGATTCAAAGTGACATTCTCATCACTGTACACTACTTTGCTCTGTTTTCCATTCTTTTGGACAATACTCCAATTTTCCTTGATTCTACCTCCATTGGATTCAGAATCCACTTCATCGTCCGCTTCCGCCATCTTTCTCTCAGTCGTATGCAGTATACATGGTTACTTACCTTGAGTTCAAACTACAGAGCATGTATTCAAAAGAAACGCTTAAATATGTAGAACATTTTTTAAAGAAGGGGGATGTAATATAATAAGTTGAATCATTAGTCTGGGAGTGTAGAACCAGTCTTGGCATCCAAGTCAGGAGGGGGAGTTGGTTCCGAGACTGCATGCAGGAGGAAATACCCGATTCAAAGATGGACACAGATGGTTATTGCGGTCATGGCAGATTTGTGCTTAAATGCAAATAGAAACCAAAAAAAAGAAATCAAATTAAATAAAAAGAAAAAGTCAGTACATGGCTTTCATTTGTATGACTAAACATATTATGTAGACAATTTACTCTATCTACCACAGTGTTCCCAAACTCGGTCCTGGGGACCCCAAGGGGTGCACGCTTTGGTTTTTACCCTAGCACTACTCAGCTGATTCAAATAATCAAAGCTTGGTGATGAGTTCATTATTTGAGGCTCCTATATTTAAAATTATGACCCAAAAAATGGTGACACTAATAATGATGACTTGTTATACATGTCGTGCAGTTCTGATGTTGTTGTGATTCTCTATGATGTTACAGTAAAATATTGTTCCTGATCTCGCCACCTGTTTTAGTACATTATCCCCTTTATAGCCCTCATATTTCCAATGTATTTATCTCTTCCAAAGAGGGGCCTCTAAAAGCTAGTCAATACATTATATTTGCTGTATGCTCTTCCTCTTCATCAAAAACCCCATCCCTAAATTATCAGGGAGAATATTAGATTTCACATAAACAGCAGTGGCAATCTGCAGGCGCACCACCTGCGCAGACAATGCTGCCTGCATGCTGCTGGAAATGTTTTCCAATTATCTTCATCTGCCACTGCACATTTTCATCTCTCCTTGGCTGTCTCTCACAGTTTGTAAATTGATTTATAATGCTGTCTCTGCTGATTCTTGGAGGTGGATGGTACTGCTATTAGAATACAATGGAGCATGGACTCTGACTGAATGCTTCGCTCCCTGTGTCTGTAGCAGCTATGAGCCGCTACAGTCTCAAAGGTCCAGTGCAGTCAAAAACGTGTTTTTCCTGTGTTTTATATATCTTCTCACACTACGAGATTGGAATAATACTGTGAAATTATGACAATAATGATAATTCCCTTTAGTGTAAGAGCTGTTTGAAAAGACTGACTGAAATGTCAGCCTGTTTTGGTGAGATGGAGTTTCGGCTGCCTGGTGACATGACCAGGCAGTAAATGAGTTAATAGACCAATAAGAAAGAGAGTTCCAAACCTCTCTGCCAATAACAGCTATTTTTGAATTTCCCCCTCCCAAACAGTCCTAGCAAAATTCTTGCTTGAGAAATTGCTATTTTTTATTTTTGTTTCTTTTTGACCATTTTAATTGAAAACCATCACAGTAAGGTACTTAATTGTTAACCAGAAATAATTTGATATTTTGATAAATACGGTTGCATTGGACCTTTAAGGCAAAATTTGATTGAGGGCAACTTCCATCTCTGGCTTCCTTAACTTCAGGGAGTAAAGGTTGAGGGCTATTATTGGCTTTGGGATTATGGCTTTGGGATTACTATGGCAACCACAGAACACAAAATACAGAGCAGCGTTTGAATGAAGGAATGAGAGAGAGAAAGATTTATAATACTCAATATGAAAGTGTGATAATACAAAGATGAGATATTACTTAACAGGATAGTGTGTTTCATGTTTTAATACGTTTGACCAATAATTGGAAAACCAACTATCACAGTATGTTATGAAACTGTTTTTCTGAAAAATCTATACCACCCAAACGATCACAAACAGATTCAAGTCAACTAACAGCTTTCTCTCAGGCCTGATCAGAAAGTGACTGCACACTGAACATCCTTATTTACTAATGTAGACGTAAATGGTTCCAAAAGACTTATAGAGCAGGTGTGTTATCTTGTTTTACCAGAAGACCACCTTGACAAGTCGTTCTCTCAACTAACCTCTGTGCTTATGGATTGAGATACACAGGTCCTATTTTGACAAGCTATCAATAAACACCATAATTAGAAGTGTATTTTTCTCCCTCTAAACTCCAGGAGGAGAGGAAGACCAAGCCAGGGTACAATGGAGATGAGAGCCGGTGCTGTCGCAGCATCGTTCCCAGTGTAATCGAGCCAGGAGGATGGCAAGGGATCCTTAAGAAGCTTTCTAACAGACCTCTACATTTATCACCTGTCAGCCAGTGCCGGTAATGATCAATGGCTGAGCATTTGTTCAGTGGTCCAGCAGTGACCCTCTCTCCCTGCCTGTTATGTCAGCCACAGCAAAGCAGCTTCCCCACCCAGCGCTAATGTGGATCACCCAAATGATCACAGGAATAGTTTCAGCTCTGAGTTTATTGAACCTGGAGTTACCAAACTGTGCAATCAAATTAAGAGTGACAAATGTTCCCATAGCAACCTGGGGGACATTTGCTCCCCGATAATAAGAAAAGGTATGTTGGGAACGCTCACTGATGCAGAGTTGATGATGTGCGTGGATTTGGAATCACTTGAAGCCATCAGTAATTGTTCGATACTTCCTCTGGGAGTGTTGATGTACAGTAGCATATTGTCTCACTGTGAGGTCCTCAAACTCTACCAGTATAGATGGGACTGTAAAGGGCTGCTATAGACAAGAAATGCATCGCAGCCTTTTGTAGCGCGCTTCAGAAATTCCGTATGATAGGTGGTAGAGCATTATCTTCTTGAATAGTCACCAGTTGCGTGTATTCATGCATGCCAAGGAAAGCCAGGCTTCCCAAAAAGAACCCTAATTTTCCTTTAATTCACAAGAGCCAGGTCGCAGTTGTAAATGAGAACTTGTTCTCAACTGGCCTACCTGTTTAAATAAAGGTGAATAAAAATATACTGTATCTCACAGGAGAAAGTACCCGAGTGAGCAAAACAGCGCCCCTCTGTCTCTCTACGTGTAGGCCATTTATCTGATGCTGTCTGTTCAAAACGAGTATGACATTGTTTGCCGCCCGTAGCACTGAAGGCAAGGGAAGCTAGCGAGCATCTTGCCTCCCTTGACAAAAAATGTGCCAATCAGTGTTGAGCTAAATTGAGCGAGCTCAACTGTAAATGGTCCTGGCACCCCCAAAAAAAGTTTAATGGGAAGCCAGCTTCGATTTGGCGTCACTATCAAATCCCATTGAGAGCATACGTAATTGACAGAAAAACTTGAATTGTTGCATCTCGTTGTGTTGTTGTACTCCAGTGGCTAGCTAGCCAGCTAGGTAAAATTGTCCCTTTCCTAAATTAGCCATGGATGGAGATAGGGATTTGGACATGTGGTTTAACTTAATTCTCCATACTCGCCAATGATTATAACAGTGATTCTGATCCAACCATTAATTCATACATTGTTGTGCCCCTGGTCTGAGAGGATGGAAGTTCAATATGTAGCTAGATGTAGGCTAATGTTAACTAGCTAACGTTGCCCATGAATTGGAAGTTAGGCTAGCGAGGAAGCATTTTAGCCAGGTAGCCTAGGACAACAAAAAATAAAAGCGTGTTCTGTATGACAGTCATAGACAATTCATATGAAAGAATTGACGAAACTGAGAGAGGAGGATGGCATTGGTTTTTCTCTACAAGTAGAGTGAGTCAACATGTTTTTTCTACTTCCACACACACACACACACACACACACACACACACACACACACACACACACACACACACACACACACACACACACACACACACACACACACACAATAGTTGTTTAGTGGTCCGAAAATGTCGGAAACATTAACTTGCTTGACCATGCTGTAGGTCATGTAATTGTCTGTTACTGCAATATGCTTTGTGGACTTCACTGGACAGAGGTTGCTATCCGGTTTTGTGATAAAACAAAGGTGTGGTTGAATTTATTGTCTCGGCCTTTAGGCCTATATATCACGGTCGCAAGGGATATTGAATGGGAAATGTTCATGTTTGTGCTAGTCTTATAACTAATATCTGTGTTCTATTCATGTGCTGTTCTAATAACCAATTTCTGGGTTCATGCAAGTGACTGATCGGACAAATCCTCACTTACCAGTATCTGCAATTTGGCAGTATGTGCAGACGTTGTTTTGAGAACTAGATATCTCAGTTTAAAGTCTCAGCTTAGAGAGAATAAATAATTTCTACAACAGTATGAATTAACAGGCTATAGAACAAATAACGCAATTATCACAACACATACAGTTGAAGTCGGAAGTTTATATACACCTTAGCCAAATACATTTAAACTCAGTTTTTCACAACTCCTGACATTTAATCCTAGAAAGAATTGCCTGTCTTAGGAATTCCCTGTCAGAATAATAGTAGAGAGAATCCATTGCTTTTAAATTGTTTAACTTGGGTCAAACGTTTCGGGTAGCCTTCCACAAGCTTCCCACAATAAGTTGGGTGAATTTTGGCCCATTCCTCATGACAGAACTGGTGCAACGGAGTCAGGTTTGTAGGCCTCCTTGCTCACACACACTTTTTCAGTTCTGCCCACACATTTTTGATAGGATTGAAGTCAGAGCTTTGTGATGGCCACTCCAATACCTTGACTTTGTTGTCCTTAAGCCATTTTGCCATTTTGCCATTTTCCTTCCTCATGATGCCATATATTTTGTGAAGTGCACCAGTCCCTCCTGCAGCAAAGCACCCCCACAATGATTTTATTTAATCAGACCAGAGGACATTTCTCCAAAAAGTAAGATCTTTGTCCCCATGTGCAGTTGCAAACCATAGTCTGGCTTTTTTATGGTGGTTTTGGAGCAGTGTCGATATAGGACTTGTTTTACTGTGGATATAGATACTTTTGTACCTGTTTCCTCCAGCATCTTCACAAGGTCCTTTGCTGTTGTTCTGGGATTGATTTGCACTTTTCGCACGAAAGTACGTTCATCTCTAGGAGACAGAATGCGTCTCCTTCCTGAGCGGTATGACGGCTGCATGGTCCCATGGTGTTTATACTTGCGTACTATTGTTTGTACAGATGAACGTGGTACCTTCAGGTGTTTGGTAATTGCTCCCAAGGATGAACCAGACTTCTGGAGGTCTACAATTTATTTCCTGAGGTCTTGGCTGGTTTCTTTTGATTTTCCCATGATGTCGAGCAAAGAG
Organism: Thymallus thymallus; assembly: GCA_023634145.1. Taxonomy (NCBI): domain Eukaryota; kingdom Metazoa; phylum Chordata; class Actinopteri; order Salmoniformes; family Salmonidae; genus Thymallus; species Thymallus thymallus. The sequence goes on from CM042393.1 coordinate 24,901,654, forward strand.
GCACTGAGTTTGAATGTAGGCCTTGAAATACATCCACAGGTACACCTACAATTGACTCAAATTATGTCAATTAGCCTATCAGAAGCTTCTAAAGACATGACATAATTTTCTGGAATTTTCCAAGCTGTTTAACGGCACGGTCAACTTAGTGTATGTAAACTTCTGACCCACTGGAATTGTGATATAGTGAATTATAAGTGAAATAATCTGTCTGTAAACAATTGTTGGAATAATTACTTGTGTCATGCACAAAGTAGATGTCCTAAACGACTTGACAAAACTATAGTTTGTTAACACGAAATCTGTGGAGTGGTTGAAAAATGTGTATGTGTATGTAAACTTCAACTGTAGGTTGTAATATGGCTTTTTTTTGTGTGTAAATGATTTTTCTTCCCTTTTCTCATAAAAAAAACTATATAAAAAACAAAGCTGTAATTTAATTGAACAGCAGCATAGACAAAAGGTTACAATCTAATGTGATGCATTATTAAAGAAGTATTTGTTTTGTGTTTTGTTTCACAGACAATATTATTACAGAAAACATAATTGTCAATTATGTCTGAATTTCATTTTGTTTTGCAACATATCAAGTAAGCTACAACTGTAACTACTGTTTGAACAAGGAAATACAAGCAGTCTCTCTCTCTCTCTCTCTCTCTCTCTCTCTCTCTCCTCTCTCTCTCTCGAAAACAACACGTGGTCTACTGATTGACAGTGGACCACGTCCAGGCTCAGCCTCCCAGAGAGCTCAGATGAAGGGGGCTCTTTGTCTGCTCATGATTGCATGACATGTTCAATCAAAGACAAAAGCTATTCTACCGTCCCCAATTGCGCAATCCACATCAAAGCCAACAGAGGTCTAAGTAATTCACTCAAAAGGACTCAGGAAGAAAACATTGAAAATAGACTGCAACATAATTGCAATGTGGAAGACTATGAGATAGTGGAACTGTAGAGACTGCCAGCAGTTTCGTGTTCGCCAGAGATGCTTGTTAATGCGTTCATTTGAGTACTGTTTTTTAAAATGTTTTGAACGGAAAGAAAATGAGCCTTCCTGAAATAAACATGGGAACACATAAGCACGACTTTACTATATAGTCTAAAAATACCAACAGATTTTTATTGGGGCCCTTTGAGAGAACGTAGGCTTCAGAGTTCAGAAACATTGTACAGTATGTTACCTCAAATAATCTGTCAGGATCAAAGTTCTTCACAGAGTATACGTGTCGTCAAGACAGACTTAAGTGTTATTTGTATGAAGCTTTGTGTAAATATTATAATTGGTGTTCCTGCCTTTCAGTTACATAATGCGTGAGGTCCTTGTGTCATAAAGAGTAGTCTTCATTTCCTTTGGTAACCTTGGCAACCCGTGGGGACCTTTGACCCTAGACAGCCTATGATTGAGGGGTAGAATGGGTGGAATTTAGGTGTGTCATGAACCATGAGTGTTTCCTCATGGATGGACTGACTTAAATCGGAATGAACAACTTATTCCCCAAATCCTGCACCACACAGCAGGCATTGTTGGTTGTCCAGATTAATCAGTCCTGGTAAGGCATACCATGGCGTTACCATGGCGTCATGCAGGACACAGACACCTGTGAATTAACATTAGGCTGCTTTAAATAGAGTGGAAGGCAGGCAGAGAGGAGAGGCGAAAGGAGAGGAGAGAGGAGAGGAGAGTGAGGCTCTCAACACACTGCATTATTTCAGCCCTTTATCAACGCACTGATGCCATAAAATCAAAGGGCTTTGAAATAAACAGGTGTCCCGGTGAGACAGAGTTCTCTGCAAATGGAGGGAGTTACTCAATCTGGTTTGAATAACTGAACTGTGATGCTGATTTCATTGGAAGGGTAAACACAGAGGACTAAGTCCGGCTGGTTCATAATCAGTCTAACAACCTGACTCACCAAACAGGGCAACAAGTGGAACAAGGGGACAGGAAATGGGGTTGCCAATAAGCAAGGCCCACACTCCCCATCAAAGTAATGATTGTGTGTGTGTGTGTGTTAAGGGGAAGTTTGACCTCTTCCCCAGAGGTTGATACTTTTCAATTGGCATATCCATAGGTCAAATATGACAATGTAAAAAATATCTGTATTATTACTGGACAATCTTTTGTATATTCTTGACAGAAACTTTCCATATAACCGCTTTACAGGTAATTTACCGTATTTATTCAAACATGCAGTGCATGCTGGGTATGATCGCAGCTTCTCTACAGACATCTGACAACTGCCAAGTGCCAACCTCCAACATGTTTTGCTTCTGAAGTTCGGGAAAAGTTTGTCTTAAAAGTTGAACACCTCTGTATGGAAGCCCATTCCCGCCACCCCAAAAAATGTTAAATGTCGATACAGGCCTACTATCTCATGATTTCGAGATACTGAGTAAAAATATTGAGATACTAACTCAAAAAATGTAGCTAATAGACCATACTTATAGGATATGTTTCTTCATTTGTAACATTGTGTGGGGATTTCAGAGGTGTTTTCCTGGGGCCAGAGTTTTTCCTGATCTGGTAGCTAACCTAACCAGGTAAAACTCTGGACCCTAGTTGTAAGCCGTATATAAAGAGCACTAACGGGACTGAATGATTAATTTATGATTGACTTCTGGAGTCCCTGGTGGTCATTTCCACTACAATTTGGTGTCACAAACACGATTATTCTGCCTGCAGAGCTTTCCAGTGAGGGTCTGCGAGGAAAACCGGTGGCGCATTTTATGAAGTGTGAGGGAAATTCCCGTCTGACCAAAAGACGACGACGACCCGCCCACCCTTACTGTGAGATGCCCAGGAGGAGACACATCATCCGCGAACAATTGAGGGACACAGCAAATAAAAATTATAAAACCAATAAAAATAAACATAAAAATGAAGGAGGGTATCACTGGTTTTAAGTAATAGCACGGGGTGCTATTCTATAAGTATGGCGACAAGACTATACAGTCTATAGAGACTATAGCATTTATGACTATATAAACTATTGAGACTATAGATGCTGAGGGACTATGGATGCTGAGGGACTATGGATGCTGAGGGACTATGGATGCTGAGGGACTATGGATGCTGAGGGACTGTGGATGCTGAGGGACTATGGATGCTGTAGGGGCTATAGATGCTATAGGGGCTATAGATGCTATAGGGACTATAGATACTATAGATGCTATAGGGACTATAGATACTATTGATACTATAGATGCTATAGATACTATTGATGCTATAGATGCTATAGGGACTATAGATTCTATAGATGCTGTAGGGACTATAGATACTATAGATGCTATAGATGCTATAGGGACTAAGATACTATAGATAGTATAGATGCTATAGGGACTATAGATGCTATAGATGCTATAGGGACTATAGATGCTATAGATGCTATAGGGACTATAGATACTATAGATACTATAGATACTATAGATGCTATAGATGCTATAGGGACTATAGATACTATAGATACTATAGATGCTATAGATGCTATAGGGACTATAGATACTATAGATGCTATAGATGCTATAGGGACTATAGATACTATAGATAATATAGATGCTATAGATGCTATAGGGACTATAGATACTATAGATACTATAGATGCTATAGATGCTATAGGGACTATAGATACTATAGATGCTATCGGGACTATAGATGCTATAGATGCTATGGGGACTATAGATGCTATAGATGCTATAGGGACTATAGATACTATAGATACTATAGATGCTATAGATGCTATAGGGACTATAGATACTATATATACTATAGATGCTATAGATGCTATAGGGACTATAGATACTATAGATACTATAGATGCTATAGATGCTATAGGGACTATAGATACTATAGATGCTATAGATGCTATAGGGACTATAGATACTATAGATACTATAGATACTATAGATGCTATAGATGCTATAGGGACTATAGATACTATAGATGCTATAGATGCTATAGGGACTATAGATACTATAGATACTATAGATGCTATAGATGCTATAGGGACTATAGATACTATAGATACTATAGATGCTATAGATGCTATAGGGACTATAGATACTATAGATGCTGTAGGGACTATAGATACTATAGATGCTGTAGGGACTATAGATGCTATAGATGCTATGGGGACTATATATACTATAGATGCAATAGATGCTATAGGGACTATAGATACTATAGATGCTGTAGGGACTAGAGATGCTATAGATGCTATAGGGACTATAGATACTATAGATGTTATAGGGACTATAGATGCTCAGGGACTATAGATATTACAGATGCAATAGGGACTATAGATACTATAGATGCTCAGGGACTATAGATGCTCAGGGACTATATATACTATAGATGCTCAGGGACTATAGATACTATAGATGCTCAGGGACTATAGATTCTCAGGGACTATAGATGCTCAGGAACTATAGATTCTCAGGGACTATAGATGCTCAGGGACTATAGATGCTCAGGGACTATAGATGCTCAGGGACTATAGATTCTCAGGGACTATAGATGCTCAGGGACTATAGATACTATAGATGCTCAGGTACTATAGATGCTCAGGGACTATAGATATTATAGATGCTCAGGGACTATAGATGCTCAGGGATTCTAGATACTATAGATGCTCAGGGACTATAGATGCTCAGCGACTATAGATACTATAGATGCTCAGGGACTACAGATGCTCAGGGGCTATAGATTCTCAGGGACTATAGATGCTGTAGGGACTATAGATGCTCAGGGACTATAGATGCTCAGGGACTATAGATGCTGTAGGGACTATAGATGCTCAGGGACTATAGATGCTGTAGGGACTATAGATGCTCAGGGACTATAGATGCTGTAGGGACTATAGATGCTCAGGGACTATAGATGCTCAGGGACTATAGATGCTGTAGAGACTATGGCAACTGAAGAGACTATAGAGGAACCGTTAAAGATACAGAGAAGACTAGAGCGAGGGCAAGTAATGGTACCATGCCCCGCTGACAGCTGTCTGTAGGCATTTATTTGAAGTGTCTACCTGGTCTGCAGCCAATAGGCAATAGCACAAAGTGTAATTGAGCATGTGGTGTTATTTTATATGCATAGGAAGTAGTGGCAAGAGAACCGTTGAAGATACATATGGTGCATAGGAAGTAACGACAAGAGAACCATTGAAGATACATATGGAGTAATAAGGGATATTACTGTGTTTGGGAATAGTACCAAGTGAATGTGGGTGTGAGAATAGTTTGAGAGGGTAACAGCTGAGATGGGTAAGGGCTGTTCATTGATGCCCCGGGACACTGAGATTTCCTCGAGAACATGATAGGTGTAACTCTCTGGCTTGCTGCGCTGTGATCGTTGCTGGTGGCATGGATGTGAATACATAAGTTGATTTCTAACGTTATATAGGGAAATTGTATGTGTGAATGGAACACTAGTGTGTGTGTGGGAAGATATAAAAAGAGACATTAAATTGTATGTGTGTATAATTGGTTACTAGAGATTTGATAAAGTAACAATGGAAAAAATAATAATAATTAAACACAGTTTTCTATGTGGTTATTCAGCTTGTGGAAAAAGGATTTCTTCGTTCCATTATGTCTAGAGTTCACCCTAGCCTATTCATAGACGCTAACTGCCTTAAGCATTTCATGAAGGTGTCTTCTGGCCGGGGGAGTTTTATCAAGAGCCTCGACGCTCGTTCTGAACATTAACATGCATCGCTTAAATTACGTTTATGGAAACATAAGGAACGTATCTGTGTTCCCACACAGCCATATGTCCATTATACAGCACTTGTTTATGGAAGACAGGCGGAAGACAGAGGCGACCACCTGTACTAATTAGCTATCTAGCTTGCTCAAACACCTGTGTGTAAGTGTCACTGGGGAGGAAGTGTAGCGGAAGTGTTGTTTGTTGGCTGGAGGAACAGAGCGTTGGTGTAAGTGAAGACTTGGTGGACTGTATCATCTTTAGGTTAGGTTTTACTTTATTTGTTTGCTCCCTTGTGCTGGTAAGAACACAAATGACATACATGTAGAATTCCAGTTGAGGTGGTTTAACCTCTATGGGATCGGTGTCCCGTAAACGGGACAGTTGAGCTAACATGCTCTAATGTGACTAGTATGACTGTTGTAAGTAACAGCAAACTTTCCAGGACATAGACATGTCTTATATGGGCAGAAAGTTTAAACTCTTGTTCATCTAACTGCACTGTCCAATTTACAGTAGCTATTACAGTGAAAAAAATACAATGCTATTGTTTGAGGAGAGTACACAACAACAAAAAACTTATCACGCCAACTGGTTTGATACATTCACCTCTGAAGGCAAATAATGTACTTTCAGTAATCTTGCTCTGATTTGTCATCCTGAGGGTCCCAGAGATAAAATGTAGCATAGTTTTGTTTGATAAAAATCTATTTTTTAATTCAAATGTAGGAACTGGGTTCTACAGTTTGAACCCCTGCTGTCCCTGGTTCAACACCCACCCCCGTGAAAGTTAGTGTATAAGCTAATGATCCATCATGTATGACATTCCTGGGAGTGTGTAAACTTACATTTTGTAATACCATATCATGTTTGTATGTTCTCTCTATAGTTATGTACTTGTAAATGTATCAATTGACCAATTTGGCACATTCGGGTAGACTTGATACAAAATAGTCCAGTATTGCAATGCGTCACTGGATCAATCTGAAACGTTGCACACATCTAAATTGCACCTAAACTGCTATATTATATTATGACCTTTCTCTTGCATTTCAAAGATGATGGAACAAACAAAAAAATAGAAAACACATGTTTTTTTGTTTGTATTATCTTTTACCAGATCTAATGTGTTATATTCTCCTACATTAAATTTCACATTAAAAATACACATAAAAAATATAAAAATACAAATCAATTTTATTGGTCACGTACACATTTTTAGCAGATGTTATTGCGGGTGTAGTGAAATGCTTGTGTTCCTAGCTCCAACAGTGTTGCAGTATCTAACACTTCACAACAATACACACAAATCTAAAAGTAAAATTATGGAATTAAGAAATATATATATAGGATGAGCAATGTCGGAGGGCCATTGACAAAAATACTGTAAAATAGAATACAGTACATACATATGAAATTAGTAAAGCAGTATGTACACATTAATAAAGTGACTAGTGTTCCATTATTAAAGTGACCAGTGATTCCATGTCTGTGTATACAGGGCAGCAGCCTCTAAGGTGCAGAGTTGAGTAACCCGGGTTGTAGCCAGGCTAGTGATGGCTATTTAACAGTTTGATGGCATTGAGATAGAAGCTGTTTTTCAGTCTCTCGGTCCCAGCTTTGATGCACCTGTACTGACCTCGCCTTCATTTAGTCCTTTTGTACAGTTGGGGTTGTAGTTCAAATGGTCCCACCGGTAAGCAGTGCTTATAATTGAGAACCCTTGGGATAAGGCAGAATGGGGTGTTTGACTTCAGCAAAAAACACTTAATGTAAGTCAAACAGTTAAAATATGTCTGCTCTAAAAGTAAACGCATGTTTTTTATCAAACTGGATGAAAAATGACTGTAGCTGGTAAATTGCTCACGCTTGATGATAAAGTTACTGGTCCCCTCCCCCCGTGTTAAACACTCCAGAAGGCAGGCACTTGTCAGGCTCTGGCCATAGAGAAGCTTTGCTTCTCTATATTTCTATGGTCAGAGTCTGGCAGATCTATTATTTCTACGTCTGTGTGGTGTTGTGTGTGGGATCCCTAATTAGAGGCAGCTGCTAGGCATTACCTCTAATTAGGGATCTTACTTATATGTCTGTGTTCCACTCCGTTGGCGTGGTTCATTGTTGTATATTGTCTCGTGTTCGTGCTACGTGTGTTAATTATTATCATTTGTTATTTTGTATAGTTCGTCAGTTCATTTAATAAATATGTCGAACTATGGATACGCTGCGCCTTGGTCTCTCTACACACCCGAACGTGACAGCACTATTCCAGCACCATTTCAACTTTGACATTGCATCAAATCACCTATGCCTAGTCTAATACAGTGAAAACTAAAAGATACCAAAAAAAGGACAGAACTGATTACAATGAAGAGCAAGATGTGCCACTTTGTTCTGGGCCAGCTACAGCTTAACTAGGTCTTTCCTTGCAGCACTCAACCACACGACAGGACAATAATCAAGATAAGACAAAACTAGAGCCTGCAGGACTTTATTTTTGGAGTGTGGTGTCAAAAAAGCAGAGAATCTCTTTATTAAGGACAGACCTCTCCCCATCTTTAAAAACCATTGAATCTATATGTTTTGACCGTTTACAATCTAAGGAACACCAAGTAATTTAGTCTCCTCAACTTGTTCAACAGCCTCACCATTCATTACCAGATTCAGCTGAGGTCTAGAACTTAGGGAATGATTTGTACCAAATACAATGCTCTTAGTTTTAGAGATGTTCAGGACCAGTTTATTACTGGCCACCGATTCCAAAACAGACTGCAACTCTTTGTTAAGGGTTTCAGTGACTTCATTAGCTGTGGTTGCTGATGCGTATATGGTTGAATCATCAGCATACATGAACACACATGCTTTGTTTAATGCCCGTGGCAGGTCATTGGTAAAGATAGAAAATAGTATAGGGCTTAGAGAGCTGCCCAGCATTCCTAGCCAGCTAACTTGATGTTAGCTAGCTAGCTAACAAGCTAGAAACGAACCAAAACATTGTTTAGAAAGTTGCTTTTAGGTGCCTGGTTTGCTATATTGACATACTAAATTCATTTTTAAATGGATGGGTTTATTGCTTTAATAGAATATACCAGTTATGCTATTATGGACCAATAGGCTGCTGATGTCAGGCAGCCTGTCATTTTTGTGATTAAGTTTGATGTCGGGCAACAATAGAATGTTCACGATGTCCCTGCGACAACTGTCTACAGACATGTCGATAGACGTAGTATAAACCAGCCGTTAGTCTTGACATTTTTGGTTGTTTAGTACACTACCATACTCACTTTGTTTAGCACATGGCCTCACATGTGAATCCTTAAAGAGATGGTTGGGGCTTAAGGCTTAAGTCTTAAGGCTTAAGAGGGTGTGAACGATTTTGAAGGTGTGTAGACAAATAAGAGCTCCATTAGGCGTACCAAAACACTCAACAGACATTTTCTCAAAAGTTAGGTTACAAGTTTATCAGCTTTCAAAGCAGAATTACTTTCCCATTGTTCCTCAACTGTAGTGTATGATATACCATTTTCTAGCTCTGAGTCTCTACTTTTATACAATGTAAAAAACACAATTTCTGATACGTAAGACCGAATCGAGCCGGTCGGTCACATATGCAGTAATAATGTATTGTGCATAATCTCAAAAATGCATCCAGTTGGCAACAAGGCACTAAATTAATACTGCAAAAAACATGGTAAAGAAATTAACTTTTTGTCCTGAATACAAAGTGTTATGTTTGGGACAAATCCAATACAACACATTACTGAGTACCACTCTCCATATTTTCAAGGATAGTGGTGGCTGCATCATGTTATAGGTATGCTTGTAATCATTAAAGACAGGATAAACAGTTTTACAGGATAAACATTTTTTACGGAATGGAGCTAAGCACAGGAAAAATACTAGAGGAAAACCTCGTTCAATCTGAGAGATTAATTCACTTCTCAGCAGGACAATAACCTAAATCACAAGCCAAATCTACACTGGAGTTGCTTACCAAGAAGACAGTGAATGTTCCTAAGTGGCCGAGTTACAGTTTTGACTTAAAACTACTTGAAAATCTATGGAAAAATCTGAAAATGGTTGTCTAGCAATGATCAACAACCAATTTGACATTTAGAAATAATAATGGGCAAATGTTGCATAATCCAGGTGTGGAAAGCTCTTAGAGACTAACCCAGAAAGACTCACAGCTGTAATTGTTGCCAAAGGTGATTGTAACATGGATTAACTCAGGGGGTGTGAATTATTATCTAATGAAGATATAATAGTGTTTTATTTTTCATTAATTTATTACAAATGTTAAAAATTTTCTTCTACTTTGACATTACAGAGTATTTTGTGTATATCGTTAAATTTTTTTTAAAAATACAATTAAATCCATTTGAATCCCACTTTGTAACACAACAAAATGTGGAGAAAATCAAGGGGTGTGAATACTTTCTGATGGCACTGTATGTGGGTAAGTGTCTGGGAGTAGAGCTGTAATTGGAAATTAAAACTTTGCTTGGCTTAATTTATTCACAGCTTATTTAATTTCTTCATGATTTATACCATGTTTAGATGGAGAGGGGAAGAGGATTTATCGTACTTCCCCAGCACCGGGCCAGTGACACGTGGTTAGTTTGATAGTAGACATTTCCAATACCTTGGCTGGCTCAGTTAACAATATCATGACTCATCATTTTTGTAAATAAATGATGCAGAAGGGCCTCCCGAGTGGAGCAGTGGTCTAAGACACTGCATCTGAGTGCAAGCTGCTTTGCTACAGATGCTAGTTCAAGACCCGTCTGTGTCGCAGCCGGCTGCGACCGGAAGACCCATGAGGTGATGCACAATTGGCCCAGCATTGTCTGGGTTAGTCCTTGTCCCATTGTGCTTTAGCGACTCCTGTGGCAGGCCGGGCGCATGCACACTGACACAGTCGCCAGGAAACTGGCTTCTGGGTTAAGCATGCATTGGGTCAAGAAGCAGTGTGGCTTGGCGGGGTTGTGTTTCGGCTTTTGACCTTTGCCTCTACCGAGTCCATATGGGAGTTGCAGCGATGGGACAAGACTGTAACTACCAATTGGATATGATGTAATTGGGGAGAGAAGGGGTAAAAATAAAAAATAGGATGCAGAAAAGCTAATCCATGCTTTTTTCAATTCTAGATTACAACACTGCAATGATGTTTCTACTCTCCGGCTACCCGGATAAAGCACTAAATAAACTTCAGTTAGTGCTAAACACGGCTGATAGAATCTTGACTAGAACTAAAACATTTTATCAGAACCAAAACATTTTATGTGACCGGCTCGATTCAGTCTTATGTAGCAAAATTTGAAATTGTGTTTTTTACGTTATATAAAAGTAGAGTGTATATCATACACTACAGCTGAGGAACAATGGGAACGTAATTCTGCTTTGAAAGTTGATAAACTTGTAACCTCACTTTTGAAAAAATGGCCCGTAATTGTTTTGGTACCTACTGGAGAGCTCTTCTTTGTCTACACCCATTCAGCATCGTTGACACCCTCTTAAGCTTAAGACCCACCCTATGTACTACACAACCAAAGATTTCAAGACTAAAGGCTGGTTTATACTACTGGTGTGTTCGTGAATTTAATCTGGAGTGCCAAAGTGTGCTCTGGGCGTTTGTCAGATTGGCCGTTTGTAAATTCAGCGCTTCGCTCTCGGAGTGTTCAGAGCGCACACTGGACGTTCTGGCCGAAAAGTAGGGTTGATTTCTGACCTAACAGCAGTCAAGCACCCAAGCTAACTGGCTAACATTGGCTAGCTTGCTAGCTACTTCCAGACACAAATGAGAGAACAGCTCACTCTGACCATTTTACTCGCCCTAGCAGAGCTGGTTAGGATGTTTTTATGTTATCCATATCATTGGTGACAGCAACTGTGCTGCTGGCAACAATTTAATTATGCTTTTTTGCCAACGTTTACTGACACCGGCCATATTCAACAGGTGCTGAGCATTCGTAAAATGTGTCAGTTATTCTGCGAGAGTGCTCTGAAATCTAAGTAGATAGCCAGAGTGAATAAACATTCTATTGAAATAGTTACTTGTATAGTGGAGTATTTTGTTTTGTAGCTACAAAAAACAATGAACCATAATCCCAACTCATAATGTTACTACCCTGCATGAATCTGCAGGTAGCTAACCAACCAAGTTCAATGTTAGCTAGCTAACATTAGGCTGTCCCTGAAAATGTAGCTAACTAGACTCTCTTACCCGTATACATGGATGGACGATTTTCCCTCTATGTCACGGATGCCATGGTTGCCCTTAGTTTGAAGATGTAATCCGGAGACAGGTGATTCTCTTTTCAATTCCGTCTGCATATTTGCAATCAAATGCCAGACATTTCTCCGTCTCCTTAGCAATCATACTCTAATTCCACTAATTTCAAAACTCGGTCCTCCAGAAAGTGGAGAGCAACACTTATGCATTTCTACTACGTGATCTCTTTCAAAAAAGCAGTTTACGAAAGGATTACCTACACATACTGACCAGCTCATATTATAGACAGAAGAATGCTACATGGCACACCAATCCGAACTCATCTCTTGGCATGTCTAGTCCACTCATAATCTCAGCCAATCATGGCTAGCGGGAAGGTTGCTGTCTTTTTCAGTGGCTAAACCAACTAGGCTCGTAATTTAACAATTGTATTAATTTGTTATTAAGGCACATGAAAGTTCACATGTTCCAGAAGGCATTTCTGCCAAAAAACGCATGTTGATAAAAAAAAAGTTTAAATTCAAATGGCAGGTAGTGACGCGCAACATGTTAAGGCTAGGGCTGATTTCAAGGTTGTACTGCTAACCTACAAAGCATTCTATGGACTTTCTCCTACCTATCTCTCTGATTTGGTCCTGCCGTACATACCTACACGTACACTATAGTCACAAGATGCAGGCCTCCTTATTGTCCCTAGGATTTGTAAGCAAGCAGTTGGAGGCAAGGCTTTCTCCCATAGAGCTTAATTCTTATGGAATGGTCTGCTCATCCATGTGAGAGTTGTAGACTCGGTCTCGACCTCATCTCTTCGGTAGGTGCTATGATTGGGTGTAGTCTGGCCCAGGGGTGCGAAGGTGAACAGCAAGGCACTGGAGCGACGAACCGCCCTTGCTGTCTCTGCCTTGCCCTTGCTGTCTCTGCCTGGCCCGGGTCCCCTCTCTCCACTGGGATTCTCTGCCTTTGACCATATTAGGTGGGGCTGAGTCACTGGTTTACTAGCGCTCTTCCATGCTGTCTCTAGGAGGGGTGAGTCACTTGAGTGGGTTGAGTAACTGACCTGATTTTCTTGTCCGGTTTTGCGCCCCCTCGGGCTTGTGCGGTGGAGGACTTCGTAGGCTATACTCAGCCTTGTATCAGGGTAGTAAGTGGATCTGTTGATATCCCTCTAGTGGTGTGGGGGCTGTGCTTTGGCAATGTGGGTGGGGTTATATCCTGCCTGGTTGGCCCTGTACGGGGGTATTGTCGGACGGGTCCACAGTGTCCCCCGACCCCCCCCTTTCTCAGTCTCAAGTATCTATGCTGCAATAGTCTAATTGCCCAGGGGCTAGGATTAGGCTGTTATATCTGGTGTAATTCTCCTGCCTTATCTGGTGTCCTGTGTGAATTCAAGTATGCTCCCTCTAATTAACTCTCTCTCCCACTCTCCCTCCCCTCCTGGAGGACCTAAGCCCTAGGACCATGCCTTAGAACTACCTGGCCTGATGATTCTTGGCTGTGCTCATTCCACCTGGTCGTGCTGCTGCTCCAGTTTCAATTGTTCTGCCTGTGGCTATAGAACCCTAACCTGTTCACCGGACGTGCTACCTTGTCCCGGACCTGCTGTTTTCGACTTTCCCTGTCTTTCTCTCTCTACCAGACCTAATCTCTCAACCTCTGAATGCTTGGCTATGAAAAGCCAACTGACATTTACTCCTCAGGTACTGACCTGTTGCACCCTCTACAACCACTGTGATTATTATTTTACCCTGCTGTTCATCTAGGAATGTTTGAACGTCTTGAAGAACAATCTGGCCTTAATGGTCATTTTCCTAGCCAGCATTGCTTTCTGTTTGAGGTTTTGGGCTGGCCCCAGAATAAGATAATCCTATCAGAGAGACTTGAAAAGCTGCAATATTATACTGAACAAAAATATAAACGCAACATGCAACAATTTCTAAGATGTCACTAAGTTACAGTTCATATGAGGAAATCTGTAATTTACAATAAATTCATTAGACCCTAGTCTATGGATTTCCCATGACTGGGAATAGAGATATGCATGTGTTGGTCACAGATACCTTAAATAAAATGACCTCACAATGGGCCTCAGGATCTTGTCACGGTATTTTTGTGCATTCAAATTGCCATTGATAAAATGCTATTTTTTTGTTGTCTGTAGCTTATGCCTACCTATACCATAACCCCACCGCCAACATGGGGCACTCTGTTCACAACGTTGATATCAGCAAACCACTCGCCCACACGACGCCACATGGTCTGCGGTTGTGAGGCCAAATTCTCTAAAACGTTGTTGGAGGTGGCTTGACTATTGCCCTGTAGCACTCACATCTGTAATTATGAAGTACTTTGAAAGGCTGGTCATGACACACATCAACACCATAATCCCAGACACCCTAGACCCACTCCCATACCGCCCCAAAAAATCCACAGATGACGCAATCTCAATTGGACTTCATACTGCCCTCTCCCACCTTGACAAGAGGGGAAATACTGTAACTATGTGAGAATGCTGTTCATAGACTACAGCTCAGCGTTCAACACCATAGTCCCCTCCAAGCTCATCACCAAGCTAGGGACTCTGGGACTGAAGTGGTGTATGCTTAGTCCCCTTCTGTACTCCCTGTTCACCCATGACTGCGTGGACGCGCATGACTCCAAGGTTGATGATGACACAACGGTGGTAGGCCTGCTCACCGATGGCAATGAGTCACCTTACAGGGAGGTCAGAGACTTAACAGTGTGGTGCCAGGACAACAACCACTCCCTCAACATCAGTAAAACCAAGGAGATTATTGTGGTCTATAGGAGAAAGAGGTGAGAGCACGCACCCATCCACATTGACGGGCTGTTACGGAGCGGGTTGAGATATTCAAGTTCCTTGGCGTCCACATCATTAAGGACTACTAAGGGTGGTGCGGACCGCCTAGTACATCACTGGGGCTGAGCTCCTTGCCATCCAGGACCTTTATATCAGGCGGTGTTAACTGGTCAATCTGCTACCATGCGGCAAACGGTACCGGAACATCACCAACAGTGTTCGAGTCAATTAATGGTACCCAAACAATCTGCACTGGCTCTATCCTGCATTGACCCTACTCACACTCCCTAAACATTATATATACACCATATACACACTCACTCACACACACTACACAGTCACTCCCACACAAAACCCTCACAAACACTACATTCACACACATACTCATAACACACATACTTACAGTACACACACGTACACTAACACACACATTTACACTGATAATTTTCTGCTGCTACACTGTTCTTTATTTTACTCTTATTATTAACTATTCGGATGCCTAGTCACTTTACCCTGCCTTCATGTACATACAGTTGAAGTCGGAAGTTTACATACACTTAGGTTGAAGTCATTAAAACTCGAACTACAAAACGAACTACAAAACGAAACCAAAACACGAATTCCACACGTTACGTTAAAACAAAAACACGATATTTTAAACGTAACAAAAAGCACACTTACTTCACTGTGACTGCGACATATAACGATATCGATAACAACCCACACCAAAGTGAAGGACAGACTCAACATATATGGGATCCCTAATTAGAGACAATGCGGTGCAGCTGCCTCTAATTAGGGATCCAACCCAAACCCGACACAGAAACCGAAAATAAAGACACTGTCAGACTCTGACCATAGCTACCTAGAGAAGCAAATAGGCTTCTCTATGGCCAGAGCCTGACAATGACACAAGTAATTCTTCCAACAATTGTTTACAGACAGATTATTTCACTTAGAATTCCAGTGGGTCAGAAGTTTACATACACTAAGTTGACTGTGCCTTTAAACAGCTTGAAAAATTCCAGAAAATGATGTCATGGCATTAGAAGCTTCTGATAGGCTAATTGACATCATTTTAGTCAATTGGAGGTGTACCTGTGGATGTATTTCAAGGCCTACCTTCAAACTCAGTGCCTCTTTGCTCGACATCATGGGAAAATCAAAAGAAATCAGCCAAGACCTCTGAAAAAAAATTGTAGACCTCTGGTCTGGTTCATCCTTGGGAGCAATTTCAAAAAGCCTGAAGGTACCACGTTCATCTGTACAAACAATAGTAGGCAAGTATAAACACCATGGGACCACGTAGCCGTCATACCACTCAGGAAGGAGACACGTTCTATTTCCTAGAGATTAACGTACTTTGGTGCGAAAAGTGCAAATCAATCCCAGAACAACAGCAAAGGACCTTGTGGAGATGCTGGAGGAAACAGGTACAAAAGTATCTATATCCACAGTAAAACAAGTTCTATATTGACATAACCTGAAAGGCCTCTCTGCAAGGAAGAAGCCACTGCTCCAAAACCGCCATAAAAAAGCCAGACTACTGTTTGGCCATAATGACTATCGTTATGTTTGTTTTTTCCCTCTTCAATCTACACACAAGCCATTAACCAACAATGCAGAGTAAAAAATAAATAAAAAAATGCTAAAAAAATAAATACAAAATACAAAAATTAAAAGTAACACAATAAAATAACAATAATGACACTATATACAGGGGGTACCGGTACCGAGTCAATGTGCGGGGGGTACAAGTTAGACGAGGTAATAGACTTAATATGTACAGTACTGTTCAAAAGTTTGGGTTCACTTAGAAATGTCCTTGTTGTTGAAAGAAAAGCACATTTTTAGTCCATTAAAATAACATCAAATTGATCAGAAATACAGTGTAGACATCGTTAATGTTGTAAATGACTATTGTAGCTGGAAACTGCAGATTTTTTATGGAATATCTATATAGGCGTACAGAGGCCCATTATCAGCAACCATCACTCCTGTGTTCCAATGGCACGTTGTGTTAGCTAATCCAAGTTTATCATTTTAAAAGGATAATTGATCATTAGAAATCCCTTTTGCAATTATGTTAGCACAGCTGAAAACTGATTAAAGAAGCAATAAAACTGGCCTTCTTTAGACTAGTTGAGCATCTGGTGCGTCAGCATTTGTGGGTTCGATTACAGGCTCAAAATGGCCAGAAACAAAGAACTTTCTTCTGAAACTCGTCAGACTATTCTTGTTCTGGGAAACGAAGGCTATTCCATGCGAGAAATTGCCAAGAAACTGAAGATCTCATACAGCTCTGTGTACTACTCTGCCTAGAAGGCCAGCATCCCGGAGTCGCCTCTTCACTGTTGACGTTGAGACTGGTGTTTTGCGGGTACTGTTTAATGAAGCTGCCAGTTGAGGACTTGTGAGGCGTCTGTTTCTCAAACTAGACACTAATGTACTTGTCCTCTTGCTCAGTTGTGCACTGGGGCCTCCCACTCCTCTTTCTATTCTGGTTAGAGATAGTTTGCGCTGCTCTGTGAAGGGAGTAGTACACAGCGTTGTACGAGATGTACGAGCTATATCGAGTGCCTTTTATTGAAACAGGCGCTCGTCAATGTCACTTTTCGTGAACCAACCAATCACAGCCTGGATAGGGTGGGACATTAAAAAAAGGTTGACGTGCTACAGCAAACTTGAACTCATTGTTGTGCATGAGTGGTTATGATTATTGACAAGTTAGTACTTAGCATTAACAAATTAGAGACTAACCACCAATGTAGACCATTTTTCTTGCACATGGATTTAATGACGGAACAAAACCTACAAAAATTATAAATGTTGGTTGTGTATTTCTTAAACTGCTAGTGGTATATAGTATACTATTATATTAAATTATATGAATATACTAACATGATATAATGAATATATTAATATTATAGTAACATTATACTATTCTATTAACATTATACTTTTTATTTAATGTTATAATATTATACTAATATACTAATTTATACTAATTACTCATCCAGGTTGAGGATAGTGCATCTGCAGTGGACAGATGTAGATTGAGCCAGAGCCAGGATGCCACTGCCACCCCAATTTTTAGTATTTTAAGAGGCCGAAGTCAGGGGACCTAGATATGTTTTTTAGTTTCCACCCCCAACAAAAGTGTGAAAAGTCTGTGGTGTATGATGACAGCAGCATTGACCATGGCAACTTTTTAGAGATTATCATTCTGCTGGGAAAGTACGACCTGTGTATGAAAGAGCATCTCACTGCCTGCATAGAGAAAAGCAAAACACTGCATGAGTCTGGGTTAAGAGGGGGCAGAGGCTCTCCAATCACTCTATTATCAAAGACTACCATCGATAACATCATTACCACCATCCAACACACAATGCAGGCCACCATAGCAAGTGAAATCCAGGAAGCTGGTATGTTTTCAGTCCAGATTGACACTACGCAGGACATTACAACACAAGATCAATGCCCTGCCAGATATGTGATGAACGTCATCCATGAGAGGCTTATGGCTGTGGTGAAATGCGAGGCGTCCACTGTACAATACTTGAGTGAAGTACTGGAAAACATGAAGCTTGACATCAGCAAGTGCGTTGGTTGTGTCTACAGAGAGTGCATACAGGATAGGTGTCCATAATCAAATTCTGTATACACAATTTCTGAGTAATGGCACTTTGTTTGCCGACATGGCTCTTCTGGACCCTAAAAACGTAAATCAGCTAACATCCAGTGCCAGTGGCCTTCCACAGACAGCCCTTCAAGAACTAAGCAAATGTTTGATCACATTTGACAGCAGCGCAACGGTGGCCAATTTTTCAGAGTGAGCTCATGAGTCTGGCAGAACAGTGGACTAGGTTAAAACAATTGGGATTTGAAAAATACACAACCAGGACTATGGAGGATCATGGACCTGAAGAAAATGAAGACGAGGTGGAGATGCGAGGACTGTCCAGTGTGTTGCTACCGTATTCTTAGTCAGTACAACCTATTGACCGACGCATACAACATTTATAAAAAATGTGGGGTTTACAATGACAGCCTACCTACAGAGCAAATTAGGATTATGTACCTTGCTCAAGGAAACATTGACAGGTTTTTCACCTTGGATATTCAAACCAGCAACCTTTCAGTTACTGGCCTAACGCTCTAACCGCTAGGCTACCTCCCGCCCTCATCCTGGACCTTGCTTACAAGTTCCTATTTACCCTGTCAGTAACACAGGTAGCTTGTGAGCGGAGCTACTCTGAAATTAATCAAGAGTAGGCTCAGGAGAAACAGCATCTGGAGGATTTTATGCTCATGGCTACTGAGCGAGATGTTTTAATGGCCCTGGACAGTGAGCTGGTTATAGATGGCATTGCTGAGAGAAGTGAGCTGCTGCAGAAATTGCTAGAGGTAGGAAATATGTTTATTTTAATTTTATTCTATGATTTGCCTACTCAAATGTGCTCCTGTATTACTTATTTTACTGGTCAGATGGTTCCAGAGATTCTTGCCACCTTGATGCCAATACCATTGTGCCAATATGTGCTCCTTCTAGCCAGCCTCCTCCTAAGAGTAACACGTTCCCCTTGTTCTATTTTACATATATTTCACTAAAGTTATTGTTATAAATATTGTTTATATATCTTGTTTACATAAAGTGTTGTGTGGGTGGTGGTGTATCGCTGAGGGGGTTTTGGTGGGCCTGTCTGAGTCAAAAAGTCCAGGGCCATTTTTAATTCCCAGTCCATTCCTTTCATCATCTATGAAAAGCCAACTGACATTTATTCCTGATGTACCTACCTGTTGCAACCTCTACATTATTTGATTATTTGACCCTTCTGGTCATCTATGAACGTTTGAACATCTTGGAGAAAGATCTGGCCTTAATGGCCATATATTGTGCTAATCTCCACCCGGCACAGCCAGAAGGGGACTGGCCACCCATCAGAGCCTGGTTCTTCTCTAGGTTTCTAGCGGCCGGGGGCCCTAAGCGACCACTTTTGTCGCTTATGCCTGGAACCATCCCTGGTTTGATAGTAGTGTTTCACATCTTATTATTTGTTGATAGGGAAATGATAAAGAGATGGGGTTCTCTATACCACACTCTTAGTATAAGGGTTCTTCGGCTGTCCCCATGGAAGAACTCTTTTGGGTTCCATGTAGAACCATATGGGGACATGTTTCTACATGGAACCCAATAGGGTTCTACCTGGAACCAAAAAGGTTCTACATGGAACCAAAAACAGTTCTTCAAAGTCTTCTTCTATGGGGACAGCCAAATAACCCTTTTACAGTATGTTCTAGACAGCACCTTTTTGTGAGTTGTGGTCAGGGAGACCATTATACAGTCCAGTCTCATATGTGAATGGAATACAGTATAATGTATTGTAACATATTGTTTTGGAATGCAGAATAGCTACAGAATGGTATTATTAACTGTATCTACAGTGCATTCGGAAAGTATTCAGAGTATTCAGCCCCCTTGACTTTGTCCACACTTTGTTATTTTACATGGAGTTTCATCTCATGAAATAATAATAAAGTAAAGTAAGGTTGCAGTTCAATGTGTGACCTCAGCAGACAATGAGGTCTGTTTCTGTCCATCTCATTATGTCCTCACTATGTGCTAATTTGAGTCCTGGCTAAGTGTGCGGCTGGAGAGAGAAAATGAGTGTGCGACAGTGATGAGTAGGAGTGTTATGAACACTGGGAGAATGATTACCACAACAAAGAGCCTGATGTAGATAGGGCCAGTGGACAGCTCCTCCAGACCTCACCTCTGCTGACAAACACACACGCACACGCAGACACACACACACACACACACACACACACACACACACACACACACACACACACACACACACACACACATACACAGACTCTGTCCACGTTCACTAGGGCATTTTTTGCAGCAGGATCATTTGTGGTCTATAACTGCATTTCTGTTCCCATAAGGGTTTGGGCAGCCAGAAATATATTGCATATCATTGTGATCTATATTCAATAGGACAGATATAGCTTGTTTTGTTTGCTTGCATCTGTTTGTGCCGAGAATGTGAGTAACATTACCGAGTTGTGTTATTTCACATCAAAACTATGAAATAACAGGAATGGAATCATGTAGTAACCAAAAAAGTGTTAAACAAATCAGAATATATTTTAGATTTTAGATTCTTCAAAGTAGCCACCCTTTGCCTTGATGACAGCTTTGCGTTGTTAAAAGTTAATTTGTGGAATTTCTTTCCTTCTTAATGCGTTTGAGCCAATCAGTTGTATTGTGGCAAGGTAGTGGTGGTATACAGAGGAGGTGTGATGGTGTGGGTGTGCTTTGCTGGTGACACTGTCAGTGATTTATTTTGAATTCAATGCACACTTAACCGGCATGGCTACCACAGCATTCTGCAGCGATACTCCATCCCATCTGGTTTGTGCTTAGTATAATTTATTTTTCAACAGGACAATGACCCAAAACTCACCTCCAGGCTGTGTAAGGGCTATTTGACCAAGAAGGAGAGTGATGGAGTGCTGCATCAGGTGACCTGGCCTCCACAATCACCCGAACTCAAACCAATTGAGATGGTTTGGGATGAGTTGGACCGCAGAGTGAAGGAAAAGCAGCCAACAAGTGCTCAGCGTATGTGGGAACTCCTTCAAGACTGTTGGAAATGTATTCCTCATGAAGCTGGTTGAGAGAATGTCAAGAGTGTGCAAAGCTGGTAAAGAATCTAAGAATCTACAAAATATATTTTGACTTTTTTGGTGTTATTTCATAGTTTTAATGTCTTCACTATTATTCTACAGGGTAGAAAATAGCAAAACTTAAGAAAAACCCTTGAATGAGTAGGTGTGTCCTAACTTTTTGACTGGTACTGTATATATACACAGTGCATTCAAAAAGTAAGACCCCTTGACTTTTTCCACATTTTGTTACATTACAGCCTTATTCTAAAACTACCCCATAATGACAAAGCAAAAACAGTTTTTTAGAAAATGTTGCAAATGTATTAAATATAAAAAACGCGTTCTACCATAGCACGTCAATTATGCCTGTACTGATAATTAACTACATGCAGACAAACAAGGTGCAAATGGCAGCACTGTCTGAGCTCATCTGCCATATCAGTGACATCCCTTCAGTCTTTTGCCTTTTTAAGTGTTTGTTGTGTTACTTCTAGTCAGTCGCACTGCAGGTAACAACAATTTATTACCATACTCATACTACTTTATCTGAGCTGTTAATCTGAGCTGTACCCCCCTCTAGCCTCCCCTCTCTCTCTATGATTTCTTATCTCCTTCAATCAAACCTCTGCCTCACTAATCCCCCTCCACCACCTCATTGTCTCTCCTCCTGTCTTATCGCTCATCTCTTGTTTCTGATTTGCAACTTAGAGGGGGATATGAGAGGATCAGCTTTAGATTCTCCTCAGCAGCGCCAGGCCATGTGGTCCTGACTGACTGACTGGCTGGCTGAAAGGATTTCCTATGCAGGGTAATACATCTCTGTCACTCTCAACCAATCACCAGCAGCTCCCTGATCCTGCCTTTTTAATATAGGGTTCTATCATAGAATTATACAGTTTATTTGTTAAACCTGTCATCAGTATATTCCAATAAATAGTATTGCATTAGCTTATACTGTACTGGTTGGGTGTGAAAAGTATCTACCTTTACCTTCAACATACAAAGCATGATGACAGTAGCAAATTATTATTCTACTAATTGTTCACACATTGTCTTCCAGTTTTCTTTCTCTTAGAATAGAATATCTTATGTTGCCTCATGCCCTCTTCTCTCCTACCTTGAATGAATCTCTTCCCCTCTCCCTCCCTCCTCCTCTTCATGCTCCCTCTCCATTTCGCCTGGGAGTTGTTTTGTTGTCCACTAGAGAGGACATCCCTTCTTCCTGCCATGGCCAGTCTCAGTGCAGGGAGCCCGGGGTTATTGTGCTCAGTACAGAAGGGTCAGGGTCACCCCTGTTCTTGTCTGGATCTAGTCGATGCCAACCGGTCATGGGGGTTTAATCACAGTGACAGGGGCCTAGGATGGAGGGAACCGGGTCCATTCCCCTACCTGACCCCTCTGATGGAGTGGAGAGACACTGATGGGATGATGTTACTCTCCACAACAATAGAGTTCCCTGATGCCCTGGGCTGAGGAGATAATTTTGTTCAATTATGACAATTAACTGAGCCAAGTTCCCCTTAACCCCTCTGCCCTTTCCTACCACAGAAATACACTAACTTGCGCACTTTCAAGAACTCACACACGCACACACACACTCACTCCACTGGTTTCTGGTCACAGATGACGCAGCTGTAAAAGAGGTAGGCTTATTTATTTTGGGTTTATATTGGGGGCACGGTCTAAACAAAACTAATACACCTACATCAAAGTTAAATACCCTGTTGGGATTTTCTGCCAGCTTGTGGTCACAAAAGGGGAGAAGGGAAATGGAACACAAAAAGGTTTTGATATTCACAGGTTCGGATCCAGCCTGATTTTGTCATGGCTGGTAGACAGGACCCGAGGCACAGAGCTGTGGTAAATAGACATTCCTTTATTTGGTTTCTTAAAACAACAAAAAAGGAAAGGCCGCAACCATGAACTGAAGTACAACATTCCCAAACATTATCCCACATGCAACAACTTTAATAGGATCCCCAATTAGAGGCAACACACGTCAGCTGCCTCCAATTGGGGACAACCACATAAACCAACATAGAGTAGCCTAGAATCCTCCCCGCTGTCAAGCCCTGACAGTCACCTCCAGACCAACATGAAGATGCCTAGAGGCCTCCCTACAGTCAGGACCTGACAGATTTGAACTAAGTTAGTCTCATTACATCACGTTAGTTGAGCGAATCATCCTGAATATTTGTGGAAAAACATGCTCCTTTCATCCAGCCATTGCTTCAATGCAGTTTTTAAAAATGTCTTAATTCGTCACAAATTTTTTGTCATGTATCTATCTGTTTAAATTCTCTTTATTTTCATGTCACATTCTGATTAGCATTAATGACATAACAATAATTCTTACATTGGCAATTTCATTGCAGATTTGCTTCCCACATCTCCTCCCCAGCATAGCTTCTGCTCTCGATAGTGACTGACCAAGATAGAAGGCAATTTGATCTACAACACAATCAAACAAACAATCCGCCCATACACTGAGTGTACTTAACATTAGGAACACCTGCTCTTTCCATGACAGATACTGACCAGGTGAATCCAAGTAAAAGCTATGATCCCTTATTAATCAGTGTAGATGAAGGGGAGGAGACAGGTTAAAGAAGGATTTTTAAGCTTTGAGACAATAGAGACATGGATTTTGTATGTGTGCCAATTAAAGGGTGAATGGGCAAGACAAAATATTTAAGTGCCTTTGAACGGGGTATGGTAGTAGGTGCCAGGCGCACCAGTTTGAGTGTGTGAAGAACTGCAACGCTGCTGGGTTTTTCACGCTCAACAGTTTCCTGTGTGTATCAAGAATGGTCGGCCACCCAAAGGATATCCAGCCAACTTGACACAACTGTGGGAAAGCATTGGAGTCAACATGGGCCAGCATCCATGTGGAACGCTTTCGGCACCTTGTAGAGTCCATACCTCGATGAATTGAGGCTGTTCTGAGGGGAAAAGGGGGTGAAACTCAATATAGTTCCTAATGTTTTGTATCATGAGTGTATACACTTAGTCCTTCTGTGCTAGGATCTGTATGGTTCATTATAATGTTCTTAAGTTACAAACAACACAGGAATGAAATCATCAACATGTATTGATCACATATTTACTAATGCTGCAGGAATTTACTTAAAAGCAGTATCCATATCCATCGGATGTAGAGATCCCAATACAGTAGCCATACAGTCGTATGCAAAAGTTTGGGCACCCCTGACAATTTCCATGATTTCCATTTATAAATAATTGGGTGTTTGGATCAGCAATTTCATTTTGATCTATCAAATAACTGATGGACACAGTAATATTTCAGTAGTGAAATGAGGTGAAATGTGCAATATGCATCAAAACGAAATTAGACAGGTGCATAAATTTGGGCACCCCAACAGAAAAATCAAATCAATATTTAGTAGAGCCTCCTTTTGCTAAAATAACAGCCTCTAGATGCTTCCTATAGCCTCTAATGAGTGTCTGGATACATGAAGATATTTTGGACCATTCCTCCTTACAAAACATCTCCAGTTCAGTTAGGTTTGATGGTTGCCGAGCATGGACAGCCCGCTTCAAATCATCCCACAGATTCTCAATGATATTCAGGTCTGGGGACTGGGATGGCCATTCCAGAACATTGTGTTCCTCTGCATAAAATCCTGGGTAGATTTTGAGCAGTGTTTTGGGATGTTGTCTTGTTGAAATATCCAGCCCCGGCGTAACTTCAACTTTGTGACTGATTCTTCAACATTATTCCCAAGAATCTGCTGATATTGAGTGGAATCCATGCGACCCTCAACTTTAACAAGATTCCCAGTACCGGCACTGGCCACACAGCCCCACAGCATGATGGAACCCCCACCAAATTTTACTGTGGGTAGCAAGTGTTTTTCTTGGAACGCTGTGTTCTTTTGAAATTGTAAATTCAAAGAATTTTAAAAAATGTATGGTTGAGAGGGATGAGGAAAAAGGAATGGCAAATAAGTCTGGCTGCACAACCGATTGGCAAACGTACTGCAAATTGAGAAATCATGTGACTAAACTGAATAAGTATAACTGATCAAATTATGAAAGACAAGAATTGTGATTTTGAATTCCGTAAAGTGAGTGTGGAAAAGGTGAAAAAATTATTGTTGTCTATCAACAATTGCAAGCCACCACAGTCTGACAACTTGGATGGAAAATTACTGAGGATAATAGTTGAGGATATTGCCTATTTGCCATATCTTCAATCTAAGCCTAATAGAAAGTGTGTGCCCTCAGGCCTGGAGCAAAGCAAAAGTAATTCCCCTACCTAAGAATAGTAAAGCCCCCTTTACTGGCTCAAATAGCCGACCAATCAGCCTGTTACCAACCCTTAGTAAACCTTTGGAAAAAATGGTGTTTGACCAGATACAATGCTATTTTACTGTAAACAAGTTGACAACAGACTTTCAGCATGCCTATAGGGGAGGACATTCAACAAGCACCACACTTAAACAAATGACTGATTATTGGCTGAGAGAAATTGATGATAAAACGATTGTGGGAGCTGTTTTGTTAGACTTCAGTGCGGCGTTTGACATTATCGATCATAGTCTTCTGATGGAAAAATGTATGTGTTATGGCTTTACACCCCCTGCTATATTGTGGATAAAGAGATACCTGTCTAACAGAACACAGAGGGTGGTCTTTTATGGAAGCCTCTACAACATAATCCAGGTAGAATCAGGAATTCCCATTGGCAGCTGTCTAGGCCCCTTACTTTTTTCAATCTTTACTAATGACATGTATGCAAATGTATCTATGTATGCAAATGACTCAACACTATACACGTCAGCTACTACAGCGAGTGAAATCACGGCAACACTTAACAAAGAGCTGCAGTTAGTTTCAGAATGGGTGTCAAGGGATAAGTTAGCCTTAAATATTTAAAAACCTAAAAGCATTGTATTTAGGACAAATCATTCACTAAACCCTAAACCTCATATTAATCTTGTGATAAATAATGTGGAAATTTAGCAAGTTGAGGAGACTAAACTGCTTGGAGTAACCCTGGATTGTAAACTGTCATGGTCAAAACATGTCGATACAACAGTAGCTAAGATGGGGAGAAGTCTGTCCGTAATAAAGCACTGCTCTGCCTTTTTAACAACACTATCAACAAGACAGGTCCTACAGGCTCTAGTTTTGTCGCACTACTGTTCAGTCGTGTGGTCAGGTGTCACAAAGAGGAATCTCGGAAAATTTCAATTGGCTCAGAACAGGGCAGCACGGCTGGCCCTTAAACGTACACGGAGAGCTAACATTATTAATATGCATGTAAATCTCCCATGGCTCAAAGTGGAGGAGAGATTGACTTCATCACTACTTGTTTTTGTAAGAAGTGTTGACACGTGGTATCTGTTTACTAGTACGCAGCTCGGACACCCATGTATACCCCACAAGACATGCAACCAAAGGTCTCTTCACAATCCCCAAGTCAAGAAACAGACCATGGGAGGCGTACAGTACTACATAGAGTCATGGCTACATGGAACATCCACATCAGGTAGCAATATAATCAGATTTTAAAAACAGTTAAAAATACACCTTATGGAACAGCAGGGACTGTGAAGAGACACACAGGCACAGGTACACATACACATGATAAGGCACACACTCTACACACACATACACATGGATTTTGTGTTGGAGATAAGTGATAGTACAGAAGTGGCCTGAGGGAACACACTTAATGTGTTGTGAAAAGTGTTATGAAATGTAACGTCATGTAATATTTAAAATGGTATATAACTGCCTTAATGTTGCTGGACCCCAGGAAGAGTAGCTGCTGCCTTGGCAGCGGGTAATGGGGTCCCTTAATAAATACAAATACACATAAAGGGCTGTTATTCCTGGACTCTGCCTCTCAGAGCAGCAGCTCCACTGGTCAAGGGGTTCATAAGGTAAAATCAGCAGAGCGGAGAATAATCTTCATGGTTACCCTGTGGAGTTGAGCCTTCTGCAGTGTGTGTGGAATACAGTTAAGGACCACTAATGATCCTGCTGCTAGAAATGCCCTAGCGAACGTGGACAGAGAGAGAGTGTGTGCGTGTGTGTGTGCGTGTGTGTGCGTGTGTGTGTGTGTGTGTGTGTGTGTGTGTGTGCGTGTGTGCGTGTGTGTGTGCGTGTGTGTGCGTGTGTGTGCGTGTGTGTGTGTGTGTGTGTGTGTGTGCGCGTGTGTGTGTGTGTGTGTGTGTGTGTGTGTGTGTGTGTGTGTGTGTGTGTGTGTGCATGTGTGTGTGTGTGTGTGTGCGCGTGTGTGTGTGCTGCAGGCTTTGGAGGCTGACTGGCCAGACCTCAATGACCTGTGCAACCGGACTGAAGTGGAGCTCAGATGGACATGGGCTGATGTGCAAACTGAGCCAGTGACTCTGATGCAGTTGTGGTAGAACCCTGTGTTGTCGTGGAGGCTTCTGTCACCCACGATGGAACATCTCATCCTACATCGAGGACAACACTCCTTGGTATCAGACGGATGCAGCTGCTGCAACACTGGACTGGCCTTGGGCTGCAGGGAATGCTCCCTGCTCTGGACTGTGCTGACCACTCTGTCTCCCGTTCCATGTACCAGAATGCTGCCATTGGTGAGGACATTCTCACCTTTACTGTTAGGGCGAGGCTGCAAGTTCTACCAACAAAATACAACCTAGCATTCTGGTACCCTGCAAACCATGATCTGTTTTGTGTTTTACACCCTGAGTTAAATGGAATGGAGTCTGTTGCACGTGTTGTTAATGGTTGCCGTTCATACAAACATGTGTATATTGCTAGACATGACCGCCTTGTCGACCTGGCAGCTACTGAGGTGAGACAAGTAGTCTCACCAACAGCCCGAATACACAAACATTGTCTTGTCAGAGGATCATAATGTGTGTTCTTGTATGCCAAATAAGCTAGATATTGTTGTTTTGGGCGGAGGCCAGAGGAAGGTTCCGATTTTGGAAGTGGAGCAGGCCCTTTCTGAAAAGCTCCTTATATACCAGCCCCTCATATCACAGTCCCAACCCCTCATTGGCAGTCTCGGCCACGGTACGTGGCTTATGGTACGTGGCTTATGGTACGTGGCTTATGGTACGTGGCTTATGGTACGTGGCTTATGGTACGTGGCTTATGGTACGTGGCCTTCAGATTGCAGGCGGGCCTGAGAGTAGAGCAAAACAACTGGCTAGGTACTGCTCTGTTTCAGCCTAGCTGTGTGGAGGAGAAGGTGCTTTTTGTTTCCTGAACTCTCCTTGCATCAACAACCTTTGTAATGTTTGAATCCTTTAAGACGTAATGTGATTTGTGGATCCAAATAAAGTATTTAAAATGTGTGTGTTTTTGTGTGTGTGTGTGTCTGTCGGTGTGTGTGTGCTTGCATGCATGTTTGTGAGAATAATTCCCATTTACATCGGAACATTGGTATGCATTTATTTTGCCAATGTCATGGAGATTTGCAGCATATACTTTAGAAATTAGTTCTCACTGGATAGCCTACGTCATGGAATCCAGAATAAGCTGTAGTTGGTTTTACATTATAGAGTTTTTGACATATTTCAACTCTATATGATATGATCTTCAGCTGAAATGACTCATCATAAATGGGGTACATCTGTATTTAAATACATTTAATTAGATATGGTGACTCTGCACTTCAGCATTAAGGAGTGGCATTTATTGTACTTTCAGATTTTTTAAGAGGTATTTAAGATCCTCACCTGGATTCACAGTTTATGCAGACACTTAAATCTGCCAACATTACACAAAAAAATTATTTGGGTTTGCCACATGCGCCAAATACAACAAACCCTTTGCCATTCATGCAGAGTTAAAAAATATAAAAATATGCACAATTTCAAAAAGTAAATAGTAACACAATAAAATAACAATAACAGGGCTTATGTCCAAGTCAATGTGCAGGGATATGAGGCAGTTGGGTTAACGGTGGTAATATGAACATGTAAATAGGAGTAAAAGTGACTAGTTACCCTCTCTATCTTCTGTAATGTCTTTGTCTCAAACTTTCAGACTGTATATTTCTGTTTTATTACAGTTTAAACCTTTGATTCAAAGGCTCTCATCTGCCCCTGCATTTCCCTGGTGTTGTCTACAGTCTACAACACAGACAGCTCTCACTGCTTCACTGGGTGGCTGACACACTGGAGAAAATAGGGAGGGAAGGAGGGGGGAGAGAAAGGAGGAGGTAGATGGCTGTGGGTGGGCTGGCTGCAGGTTTATGCACATTCTCTCAGCCCAATTTTCTAAAGATATTCACTCACGTTGTATTGTCTTTAGTTTTAGAGCCTAAACATCAACGTGGAAAATATTCCATTCACATGAGATGTTTGATCACTGACAGTATAAACATGTAATGATCCTTCTGATTAGGAATGACAACCTGGTCCAATAAACTAGACGTAACATAGTAAATGTAAATTCAAAATACTAAAATGAGTGTATGTTACGTTTGGTATGGTTACATAAGACAGATGGTTACTTACAGCAAAAATCAAAGTAGGGTGGATGATTGGGTGTAAAAGGTGAACGTCTAGTGACCCAAAGGTTGCAAGTTCGAATCTCATCACGGACAACTTTAACATATTAGCTAATTTGCAACTACTTAGGATGTTAGCTAATCCTTCCCCTAACTCTAACATCAACCCTAACCATAACCATTTTATCTAACCCTTCCCCTAACCCTTTAACCTAACTTCTAAACTTAACCCTAACCCCTAACCCTAACCAGCTAGCTAACGTTGGCCACCTAGCTAGAATGTGTAACATATCATACATTTAGCAAATTCGTAACATATTATACGTTTTGCTAATTTTAATATGAATTGTAATTCGTAACATATCATGCAAAATGGGTAATGGACATCCACAAATTACTACATACAATACAAAACGTAACGTATTATACTAAATGGAGTGTCATTACATATGAAATGCTCTGAGACCAGGTTGAGAATGATGGTCCTCCAGCCACCATTCTTTCTTGAATTACCTTTTAATTAATTACATCTCACATGATGAAGAAGAGAGGGTGAAATCTCAGAATCACTTGCACCTCGGCCTTGTGAACAGCATTTTCATATACCAAGTACAAGAGCCTTCCCACTGGGCACACCACGCCACTTCAACGTGGACAATTGGCTAATATTTGGCTGAGACGTCTGATCAGTGAGATCACAACCTACTGTATATTCACCCACTAAAAAAGACTGCCGAAAGTTTGTTGAAATCCCAATGTGTTATCACAATGCTTTCAACCATCTAAAAGCACAACGAAATTCCAATGGAAAAACATGGGTGGGAGACCAAAATAATATTTGTAGTTAAATCAACATTCCAGTAGGAGGTGCTGACCTGCCTATTGTTTTGTCGATGTTGAAAATTTATGACATAATCCTGTGGTTGAAAGATGACCCTCAAAACAACAGTTTAATTGCTTTTTGCTAATCCAATGCATTTTACACGTAGATTCCTCATCAAAATAAGTTGACAAATGATATTGAAGCAACGTTGATTCAACCAGCTTGTGCCCAGTGGGTCATAAGAAAATAACATACACTTGCTTAAAATGAAGTGTCGCTTGGACTCAGTATCGGAAACAAGTAAGCCTTTCTGATGCACTGCCAATTTCTACAGTGCCTTCAGAAAGTATACCCCCTTGACCCACATTTTGTTGTAATACCGCCAGAATTCAAAATGTATTAAATATATATTTTTCTCTCACCCATCTACACACAATACCCCATAATGGCAAAGTGAAAACACGTTTTTAGAAATCTTTGCACAAGCCATTTACACAAGTATTCAGACCCCTGAGTCAATCATTTGTAAAAGCACCTTTGGAAGCAATTACAGCTGTGAGTCTTTCTGGGTAAGTCTCTAAGAGCTTTCCACACATGGATTGTGCGACATTTGTCCATTATTATTTCTAAATGCTTAAAGTTCTGTCAAATTGATTGTTGATCATTGCTAAACAACCATTTTCAGGAATTGCCATAGATTTTCAAGTAGATTTAAGTAAAACATGTACTGTAACTCAGGAACATTAACTGTCTTCTTGGTTAGCAACTCCAGTGTAGATTTGGCTTTGTGTTTTAGGTTATTGTCCTGCTGAAAGGTGAATTCATCTCCCAGTGTCTGGTAGAAAGATGACTGAACCAAGTTTTCCTCTAGGATTGTGCCTGTGCTTAGCTCCATTCAGTTTTTTTTTAAATCCTGTCCTTAATCATTATAAGCATACCCCTGAATGGGTTTTCATCTGCAATAGTTCTAACCTCAATAAGACAGGGATCTTTATTCTGTGCTACACAGCCCCGTACCTGCCCAGTTAAGAACTACAGGGAAAGGAACAAGTTATACACAGAGGAGCTGAGAGGAGTCAGACAGTGAACAGAGAATTTAACTGTTGCACCTGCTTTAATGAGATGAATCTAATTCCCATGGTCCCCAACCTCAACACCCCAGCTGCACTCATTCTGAACGGACACACATGTACATATGCACACCAGTGGAGGCTGGTGAGGGGGGGACTGCTCATAGTAATGGAAACTTGTTTCGATCCATTCCATCTACTCCACTCCGTCCTCCCCTCACCAGCCTCCACTGATGCCCACATGAAACACACACACACACACTGCACACCGAGTGGGACTCACTCCCAGCTTCATCAAGTGGAAAATTACTTTGTGATGAGAATATTATCCTTGGCTTCTTTTGCAAAGATGGGCTCACACCATTGCTTGTGTGTTTCCATTAAGTGTACGACTGTGTGTAGGTGTGTGCAGGTGTCTGTGTGTTCAAAAGCAAGTGTGTTCAAACGAAAGTGTGTGCTATGAGGGCATATCGCCAGTACAATTAGTCCCGCTGCCCACAGCGTGGCCCTCATCACAGGTTTGATACAGCAGGAAAGGTCAGCCTCATTCACCCCTCCTAATCAAGCAGCCATTAGTATGCTATAAGTAAGACACGCAGCACTCACCGCCTTACTGTCACCACCCCCAAATTTAAACAGATTTGAGAGAGATGAAGCAAATTGGAGAGTAAATTGTGAGAGGTAAAAACACCACAAAAAAGGTAATTACACCACTTATGAACAACTGGGTAGAACGAGAAGGGAGAGGAGGGAGGTATCAGTGGATCAGGTGTTTTTATCATCAACAGTGAAGCAGATGATGAGATCTTTGGTAAATACTGTTTCTTACTCATCAGGTAATCCAAGCATGTGTTCTCATTACCAAAGCCAGATGCTTGACCGGATTTGCAATTGAGCAGCCAGTTGTGCTATCATGAGTGCATAATTGGCTCCTGCAAATGATTTACATTCACATAGAGAGGGGTCAAAATTATTGGATCCAATTATTCTTTCTGTACAGTCAGTTACAGTTACACTACATGACCAAAATCATGTGGACACCTGGCCGTCGAACATCTCATTCCAAAATCATGGGTATTAATATGGAGTTGGTCCCCCCTTTGCTGCTATAGCAGCCTCCACTCTTCTGTGAAGGTTTTCCACTAGATGTTTGAACAATGTTGCGGGGACTTGCTTCCATTCAGCCACAAGAGCATTGGTGTGGTCGGACACTGATGTTGGACGATTAGGCCTGGGTTGCAGTCGGCGTTCCAATTCATCCCAAAGATTTTCGATGGGGTTGAGGTCAGGGCTCTGTGCAGGCCAGTCAAGTTCTTTCATACCGATCTCGACAAACCATTTCTGTATGGACCTTACTTTGTGCACGGGGGCATTGTCATGCTGAAACAGGAAAGGGCCTTCCACAAACTGTTGCCACAAAGTTGGAAGCACAGAATCGTCTATAATGTCATTGTAGGCTGTAGCGTTAAGATTTTCCTTCACTGGAACTGAGGGACCTAGCCCAAACCATGAAAAACTGCCCCAGACCATTATTCTTTCTCCACCAAACTTTACAGTTGGCAATCTGCATTCGAGCAGGTAGCATTCTCATGGCATCCTCCAAACCTAGATTACTTTGTTGTACTGCCAGATGATGAAGCGTGATTCATCACTCCAGAGAACGCGTTTGCACTCCAATGGCAGCAAGCTTTACACTACTCCAGCCGACTCTTGGCATTGCGCATGGTGATCTTAGGCTTGTGTGCGGCTGCTTGGCCATGGAAACTCATTTCATGAAGCTCCCGACATTGCCTCCAGAGGCAGTTTGGAACGCAGTAGTGAGTGTTGCAACCAAGGACAGACAATTTGTACAAGCAATGTGCTTCAGCACTCGGTGGTCCCATTCTGTGAGCTTGTGTGGCCTACCCCTTTACGGCTGAGCTGTTGTTCCTCCTAGACGTTTCCACTTCACAATAACTGCACTTACAGTTGTCTAGGGCAGCTCTAGCAGGGCAGAAATTTGCTGAACTGACTTGTTGGAAAGGTGGCATTGTCACGGTGCGTAGTATTTAAGGGACGATAGACGGAGCGCTGGTGAAGTGTCATCCTTTTTATTTAATGAGTTGTTCTCTCGAGGCATAAAATAAAAAGGAGAGTATAATAAACAAAAACACAGTGACTTACTTTGCTTGGCTACAGGCAGTGCAGACTAGCAGGAACAATGATCCACACACAGGTGGATCTGTGCAGATCTTAAATACTATCCCCAATCAGAGACAACGCTATACAGCTGTCTCTGATTGGGGATGATAATCTCCCTAATAGATGTGTGAGAGCTTGGTTGTGTGCCTCTCTCCTCCCCTAGGTGGGAGTAAGAGGCCTTACCACAACCAAGCCCTCACAGTACCCCCCCCTAAGGTGCGGACTCCCGATCGCACACAAAAGGATCCCCCCTCTCCTGAAAGAGAAAATGTCCAAAACTCTAGGGGGGACATGGCGGGGTACTGAGGTGGTTGCTGGTGGGGGCTCCGGTTCCGGTTCCGGGCGTGGCACAGGCTGTGAGAGTAGCTTCTCTCCTACCTCTCCATTGCACGCCCGGTCCGGTCCGGACCCCGGCGCGATGGTTCCCCCCTCAGTACTCCCGCCTTCCACCAAGTCCTGTCTGGACCCTGGTGTGGGAGCCCTCAACCCTGGAGAGGGGCTGACAACCGGCCCCGGACTGGGCACCGGTGGAGCGGACTGCTCCTTCCCTGGAGCGACGTAGACGACCGGCCCCGGACTGGGCACCGGTGGAGCGGACTGCTCCGGCACTGGAGCGACGCAGATGACCGGCCCCGGACTGGGCACCGGTGGAGCGGACTGCTCCGTCTCTGGAGCGACGTAGACGACCGGCCCCGGACTGGGCACCGGTGGAGCGGATTGCTCCGGCACTGGAGCGACGCAGACGACCGGCCCCGGACTGGGCACCGGTGGAGCGGACTGCTCCGTCACTGGAGCGACGTAGACGACCGGCCCCGGACTGGGCACCGGTGGAGCGGACTGCTCCGGCACTGGAGCGAAGCAGACGACCGGCCCCGGACTGGGCACCGGTGGAGGAGGCTCCAGGCCTTGAGCTGTGGCTGGAGGCTCCGGGCTGCTGTCCTTCGCTGGAGGTGGCGGAACGCTGACCTTCGCTGGAGGTGGCGGAACGCTGACCTTCGCTGGAGGTGGCGGAACGCTGACCCTCGCTGGAGGTGGCGGAACGCTGACCTTCGCTGGAGGTGGCGGGGCGCTGACCTTCGCTGGAGGTGGCGGGGCGCTGACCTTCGCTGGAGGTGGCGGGGCGCTGACCTTCGCTGGAGGTGGCGGGGCGCTGACCTTCGCTGGAGGTGGCGGGGCGCTGACCTTCGCTGGAGGTGGCGGGGCGCTGACCTTCGCTGGAGGTGGCGGGGCGCTGACCTTCGCTGGAGGTGGCGGGGCGCTGACCTTCGCTGGAGGTGGCGGGGCGCTGACCTTCGCTGGAGGCCTCGGGCTGCTGACCTTCACTGGAGGCCTCGGGCTGCTGACCTTCACTGGAGGCCTCGGGCTGCTGACCCTCACTGGAGGCCTCGGGCTGCTGACCTTCACTGGAGGCCTCGGGCTGCTGACCTTCACTGGAGGCCTCGGGCTGCTGACCTTCACTGGATGCCTCGGGCTGCTGACCTTCACTGGAGGCCTCGGGCTGCTGACCTTCACTGGAGGCCTCGGGCTGCTGACCTTCACTGGAGGCCTCGGGCTGCTGACCTTCACTGGAGGCCTCGGGCTGCTGACCTTCACTGGAGGCCTCGGGCTGCTGACCTTCACTGGAGGTCTCGGGCTGCTGACCTTCTCCGGAGGTCTCGGGCTGCTGACCTTCTCCGGAGGTCTCGGGCTGCTGACCTTCACAGGAGGCCTCAGGCTGCTGACCTTTACAGGAGACCTCAGGCTACTGACCGTCACAGGAGGCCTCGGGCTGCTGACCTTCTCCGGAGACCTCAGGCTGGATGCCGTCACAGGAGGCCTCGGGCTGCTGACCTTCTCCGGAGACCTCAGGCTGGATGCCGTGCCCACCCTGGGCACCGACGCAGAGGTGGTCTTCAGCCCTGCAGCTGGTCTGGCTGTCGGCCCCAGACTGGGCACCGACACGCTATGGAGCTCCTGCTCCACAGCGGGACTGAACGTCGTGCCCACCCTGGGCACCGACGCAGAGATGGTTTCCAGCCCTCTGGTGGGGCTGGCTGTCGGCCCCAGACTGGGCACCGACGTGCTATGGAGCTCCAGCTCCACAGCGGGACTGAACGTCGTGCCCACCCTGGGCACCGACGCAGAGATGGTTTCCAGCCCTGTGGTTGGGCTGGCTGTCGGCCCCAGACTGGGCACCGACGCGCTATGGAGCTCCTGCTCCACAGCGGGGCTGAACGTCGTGCCCACCCTGGGCACCGACGCAGAGATGGTTTCCAGCCCTCTGATTGGGCTGGCTGTCGGCCCCAGACTGGGCACCGACGCGCTATGGAGCTCCTGCTCCACAGCGGGACTGAACGTCGTGCCCACCCTGGGCACCGACGCAGAGATGGTTTCCAGCCCTCTGGTTGGGCTGGCTGTCGGCCCCAGACTGGGCACCGACACGCTATGGAGCTCCTGCTCCACAGCGGGGCTGAACGTCGTGCCCACCCTGGGCACCGACGCAGAGAGGGTTTCCAGCCCTCTGGTTGGGCTGGCTGTCGGCCCCAGACTGGGCACCGACACGCTATGGAGCTCCTGCTCCACAGCGGGGCTGAACGTCGTGCCCACCCTGGGCACCGACGCAGAGATGGTTTCCAGCCCTCTGATTGGGCTGGCTGTCGGCCCCAGACTGGGCACCGACGCGCTATGGAGCTCCTGCTCCACAGCGGGACTGAACGTCGTGCCCACCCTGGGCACCGACGCAGAGATGGTTTCCAGCCCTCTGGTTGGGCTGGCTGTCGGCCCCAGACTGGGCACCGACACGCTATGGAGCTCCTGCTCCACAGCGGGGCTGAACGTCGTGCCCACCCTGGGCACCGACGCAGAGAGGGTTTCCAGCCCTCTGGTTGGGCTGGCTGTCGGCCCCAGACTGGGCACCGACACGCTATGGAGCTCCTGCTCCACAGCGGGGCTGAACGTCGTGCCCACCCTGGGCACCGACGCAGAGAGGGTTTCCAGCCCTGTGGTTGGACTGGCTGTCGGCCCCAGGCTGGGCACCGACGCGCTATGGAGCTCCAGCTCCACAGCGGGACTGAACGTCGTGCCCACCCTGGGCACCGACGCAGAGAGGGTTTCCAGCCCTGTGGTTGGGCTGGCTGTCGGCCCCAGACTGGGCACCGACGCGCTATGGAGCTCCTGCTCCACAGCGGGGCTGAACGTCGTGCCCACTCTGGGCACCGACGCAGAGATGGTCTCCAACCACAGAGCTGTGCTGGCGACCGTCGCGGTAGCCTCCGTGCAAGGAGTCGGCACGGGGCATACTGGACTGGGGGAACGCACCACTGTTCTGATGCGAGGCGCTGGCACAGGTCGCACCGGGCTGGGGAAACGCACCGTTTGGCTAGTGCGTTTAGCTGGCACAGGTCGTACCGGGCTGGGGAAACGCACTGTTGGGATGTTGCGTTTAGCTGGCACGGGTCGCGCCGGGCTGGGGAAACGCACCGTTTGGCTGGTGCGCGGAGCAGGCGCGGGCCGTACCGGGCTGGGGAAACGCACCGTTGGCTGGGTGCGTTTAGCTGGTACGGGTCGCACCGGGCTAGTGTTGCGCACCGATGGTTTGGTGCGCTGAGTCGGTCTCCTCCTCCTCCGACTCTGGACCGGCGCTGGAGGCACCGGACTGGGAACTGGCGCTGGAGCACGACTGTCCCTGTCGTGCCTACTCCACCGCCAATCCCCATCCTGTGAGGGTTCTTCCGGGAACCCCCACGAGTGAGGGAACAGAAGCACATCGTCGTCGTCTTCCTCCGACTCCTCTATGTACTCCCGCTCCCATGGCTGTAGGGGCTCCTCCTGGAACCCCCACGAGTGCAGTGGTCGGGGCTCTTCTCCCTCGATCCCCGACCACCCCCATAGCCCCCCCCCAAAATCAGTTTGAGGGGTTTTCTGGGCTCCAGGCTGGTCCTCAACTCTAGCCCGGTGACGTGTCCTCCGTCTCCGGCGCCTTGGCTGCTCCGGACCCCAGCCTTTCTCCACCGCATGATAATGGTAGACATCCTCTTTTGATAATTTCCCCATATCGTAGAGGATGTCTACCAAAGTCTGCTCTCGCTGCGTCCCAGGGTGGTGGATCATTCTGTCACGGTGCGTAGTATTTAAGGGACGATAGACGGAGCGCTGGTGAAGTGTCATCCTTTTTATTTAATGAGTTGTTCTCTCGAGGCATAAAATAAAAAGGAGAGTATAATAAACAAAAACACAGTGACTTACTTTGCTTGGCTACAGGCAGTGCAGACTAGCAGGAACAATGATCCACACACAGGTGGATCTGTGCAGATCTTAAATACTATCCCCAATCAGAGACAACGCTATACAGCTGTCTCTGATTGGGGATGATAATCTCCCTAATAGATGTGTGAGAGCTTGGTTGTGTGCCTCTCTCCTCCCCTAGGTGGGAGTAAGAGGCCTTACCACAACCAAGCCCTCACAGGCATCCTATGACGGTGCAACATTGAAAGTCACTGAGGTCTTCAGTAAGGCCATTCTACTGCCAATGTTTGTCTATGGTGACATTAAAATTAAACCTTTCTCCGCTCAGTCCTGTTTTAAATTGCGTTTAAGGAATCTCCTTGCTTCGTTTCTAAAATGTATATTTATTCAATATTTTATATTATAATGGTTATAATGACTGTATTATTTGGTTGGTTTTCCTGCTTATGGCTTTTCACCGTATAACATTTTCCTATAACTGTTGGGCTAGACAAAAGTTGGGCACATTGAGTGTGTGTGGGTGTTGTCATTATCCACTGTAGCACTCTCATGATCTGACTAGGGTATTCTTTACAGTCCTCTATATGTGTAACTGGGAAATGTATATTGTAACAGAAACATGTTACATTTCTGTATTCACTTGACACTTTAATGATTTTTTCATTTCTATGAGCCTTTGTGCTTATTTGTGTCAACTTGAGTTCTCATAAGGTGCCTAGTCAAATCAAGGGATAGGGTTAGGGTTAAGTGTGTGAGCAGGTACAGAAGCATGTATCAGCAGAGTGCTAGAAGTGAATTGCCATTCAAATAGTTCACTCAGAAAGTGTCACATTCTTATTTCACTATGATTAGTAATTGTTCAGAATAGACTGGATATCATTGTTGAAGAGCTGTCTCAGGAAGACAGTTTTATCTTCATTTTCTGCATGCTCTGATGAGTGCAATAATTACTTCTATCACATTGGAGGAGTTATCCAGTATAGCCCAGCACCTTCTCAGATATGGAGAGGCTCTCACTATCTCAGACATTTATACCTTCCCACACACGTGCATGTACTTCACACAAACAAATTCACATGAACGGAGTCACAGACACACTAACACACGCACACGCACGCAGGCACACACACATACACCGTTCCTTTCCATCCCTGGTTCCATGGAAGCCCAGAGCTGTAATATACAGATAACTGCCAAAATAAAGGAAACACCAACATAAAGTATCTAAAACACCAACATAAAGTATCTAAAACACCAGCATAAAGTATCTAAAACACCAACATAAAGTATCTAAAACACCAACATAAAGTATCTAAAACACCAACATAAAGTATCTAAAACACCAACATAAAGTATCTAAAACACCAACATAAAGTGTCTAAAACACCAACATAAAGTATCTAAAACACCAACATAAAGTATCTAAAACACCAACATAAAGTATCTAAAACACCAACATAAAGTATCTAAAACACCAACATAAAGTATCTAAAACACCAACATAAAGTGTCTAAAACACCAACATAAAGTATAAAGTGTTTATGTTTTTTCAACATAAAGTGTCCAATGGCAGCAAGCTTTACACCACTCCAGCCGACTCTTGGCATTGCGCATGGTGATCTTAGGCTTGTGTGCGGCTGCTTGGCCATGGAAACTCATTTCATGAAGCTCCCGACATTGCCTCCAGAGGCAGTTTGGAACACAGTAGTGAGTGTTGCAACCAAGGACAGACAATTTGTACACGCTATGTGCTTCAGCACTCTGCTGTCCCGTTCTGTGAGCTTGTGTGGCCTACCCCTTCACGGCTGAGCCGTTGTTCCTCCTAGACGTTTCCACTTCACAATAACTGCACTTACAGTTGACCAGGGCAGCTCTAGCTATAAAGTGTCATAATAATAATTTATTAAACTTTGTATTACAAAAATCCTCTCAAAGCGCTTAAAAAAGCAAAGCAAACAAGAATCATAGAATACAGTAGGCTTGGACTTAGATTTTCCGCTAGAGTTGAAGGTTTTGAGTGTTTCAAGCCTCCAACAGATGAAGCGACAGTCAAGATGGAACCACATGGCTTGAGCAGAGGGCGTTGGGCACCCACAAGCCGTCATAACTGCTTCAACGCGCCTCGGCATAGATTCTACAAGTGTCTGGAACTATATTGGAAGGATGCGACCAGCCTTCATTTGGTGTTTTGTTGATGGTGGGTTATTTATAAATGACCCTAAGCATGATGGGATGTTAATTGCTTAATTAACTCAGGACAATAACCTGTGTGGAAGCACCTGCTTTTAATATATTTTGTATCCCTCATTTACTCAAGTGTTTCCTAAATTTTGGCAGTTACCTGTATTTGCAGACAGAAACAGACACTGGGAAGTCTGTCCCCTGGGGAGTAAAGGAGAGCACATAAAATCAGACTCTCTCTCCCTCCCATCAAGCTGACCTGATCTGGATGTGATGCCCGCTAGTCGTCCTGATGGCACAATTAGATCTGTGTTTACTTTTCCATTAGCTCCAGTGTCAACCGTCAGGGCCGTCATCAGCAGAACACAGGGGAACATAGAGAACACTCTCTTTCTCTCTGCTCTGACTTCACCCACTACTTTGTTTTGTGTGGGAGGTGAGTAAGACAGATAGAAGTGTGTGTCACGAGAAGGGATATACCATTACCAGGGGCATGAACTAGTTAAGACTGTTGCACATGGTTGCACCTGATATAAATGGCTGATGTTTTTATTTTAAATGTTTAATCTCAAATCATATACTGTTTGCTGACTGAAGGTGCCCTGATGTTGTGATCCACAGGCCTGAGACCAGACAGCGATATTAGAGCCGAACTGCTGCCTTAAAGGCTGTGGTGTGGTGGGAACAGACAGTCTGCTGTTATGGGAACAGTGTGCCTACTCGGACAGGGCCAGGACATAGTGCTTAATGGCCTTTCTGTACGGCAGTATTATAGACACCCACTCAGAGGATCAGTCACAGAGGGGCAAAAGGGGACCAGGGGCTGCAATTCATCTTCATTTTAATTGAAAACATGTGCGTTTGAACCGCTATTCCTCCATATAAATAAACCATGGCCCACAGCACTTTCTCTCTATTTAATTAATGCCGTTCCAACTGATGGTGCAGAGCAGAGGGGTGAAAAATCACCACAACAAAACAAAATCACCTGATAGGCT
Organism: Thymallus thymallus; assembly: GCA_023634145.1. Taxonomy (NCBI): domain Eukaryota; kingdom Metazoa; phylum Chordata; class Actinopteri; order Salmoniformes; family Salmonidae; genus Thymallus; species Thymallus thymallus. The sequence goes on from CM042393.1 coordinate 24,943,048, forward strand.
AGGCTCCAAATAAGGAGAATAGAAGGAGATATTTGTAGATGGACAAAGTCTAGGAAGACTTTATGGGAGCGATTAGAAGAGAAGCCTTTCTAAAGATAGTGTTTCTGTGGGGTTTTGTTCCTGCCCACACGCTGAGCCAGTTATTGGTTATTGGCCCACAGCCTTTCTTTTGCGTGAGGTACGCTCCTAGTCTACCAAAGGTTGGGCTGCTGCTGGTCGATTATTGATGCAGGGCATTCAGATGGGTTTTCTTCCCACTCCCATTCGCTCCTCCTCGCTCTTCAGGCCAGCTTTTGTCTCTGGGAGGGGTAAGCCCCGGCACAAAAGCCCAGGCCAGCTGGCACAGCCAAGGCTAGTGCTGTTTTAGGAAAAAAACACAGTGCTGATTCCATGCTGACAAATTGATTCAATTTTGAAAAAAGACCCGTGGAAGAAAGGCTTCTTTGCTTTGCTCTGTGAAAGAAGTTTGAAATGCTATTTTAGGGGGTGAATGGAGAATATTTACAATGTCTACAAATTGCAGTCTTTCAGTCTCAGAATTATATTCCCATCAATAAGCAAGAATAATATTTGAAAGGATATACTATTTTCTTGGAGATTAATGTTCATCAAGCTGATTGATCTGTTATTGACATATTGTATCCATATATGTCCATGCGTGTGTGTGCGTATTGTGTGTGTTCATACCTCAGAGCTGTTACATATGGTGTGTATCTGCTTTGAGGGACATTAATGAAAATGGGAGGCTTTGAGTATTTCTTATCAGCTAGTCCAGTCCACAGCAGCACACACACACACAGACAGACACCCACACAGCAAACAGCCAGGCCTCAAACAGCCAGAGCTACGGCCTCATCTCCTCATCTCCTCCACCTCCACAACACATCACAAAGCTACCTGTGTTCTAGAAGCGTGTTCTGTGCAGCTGGGGATGAAAAACACGAGGGTAGTCCAGACACAAGCCCTTTATCAACACAGAGGGGAGCCAGGAGATGGATGTGTCATGGTGTGTGCTTAGTTTTGGCTCCAAGAGGGATTGATCAATATAGCAGTGGTATTTCAGGAGAAGATTAATGTGCGTATGCGTGTCAGTGAGAGGTTTGAATAAACAGATCCATCTTTATGAGTTTGGATAGCTGTGTGCATCCCACCTGCTATCACATCCCCCATATGTATCAATCCCACTCTAGCTTGCACTGCAGCAGTAGACAAATCAATCTCTTTAAATCACCAAAGCACAGGCAGCCACGATTTGATTACACCAAATTGGCAATGTACAAAAGATGAACAAATACTGTTTATTAATGAGAAATTAATTTGCAAGCAGAACTGCAGGATATATATGAACCTCCAAAGAAAGAATTACACTTTCAAACAAAGGAGTCAATAAACAAATCTAATTTTGAACAAATTCAATTGGAACTGCATAATACAAAAGTTCTAAATACTGCAAAAGTTCTAAATACTGCATAATACAAAAGTTCTAAATACTGCAAAAGTTCTAAATACTGCATAATACAAAAGGTAAAACACATTGTATTAACAAAGCAGTAGCTTTGCTGGAAAAAAGTGTTTTTGGAATCAAATGTTTAGAAAATGGAAATTAAAGATTGATTAAATTGAATAAACCCAGAAGAAGAACACTATAATGTTGAGTGAGGGCTGAGAGTGAGAGCCCATGCAATGTGTCAGGGCTTGAGTGATGGGATGCTCTCTGGTGCTGATAGGGCTGTGAGACTGAGGCAGCAGGGTTGCCATAGGCCTGTTGCTCTCTCTAAGAGGATGACATACACACACAAACACAAACACACACGCTGTCACTCTCTGGGGAGATGACACACACATACAACGGGCACCCAGCCGTGGGAAAGAATGCCAACTTGTCTGAGTGAGAATGGCAGTCACCAGGGACATTGCATCACACGCCCACATTCCCTGCAATCTTGTAACCGCGCATTCACCAGCCGGAGTGTGATGTGCTTATGTGTGTACAGTGCATTCGGAACGTTTTCAGACCCCTTGACTATTTCCACATTTTGTTACGTTACAGCCTTATTCTAAAATGTATTAAATAGTTTTTTTCCCTCGTCAATCTACACACAATACCCCATAGAGAAACTAAAATATCACATTATATCAAGTATTCAGACCCTTTACTCAGTACTTTGTTGAATCACCTTTGGCAGTGATTACAGCTTTGAGTCTGCTTGGGTATGACGCTACAAGCTTGGCACACCTGTATTTGGGGAGTTTCTCCCATTCTTCTCTGCATATCCTCTCAAGCTCTGTCAGGTTGGATGGGGAGCGTCGCTGCACAGCTATTTTCAGGTCTCTCCAGAGATGTTGGATCGGGTTCAAGTCCGAGCTCTGGCTGGGCCACTCAAGGACATCCAGAGACTTGTCCCGAAGCCACTCCTGCGTTTTCTTGGCTGTGTGCTTAGGGTCGTTGTCCTGTTGGAAGGTGAACCTTCGCCCAAGTCTGAGGTCCTGAGCGCTCTGGAGCAGGTTTTCATCAAGGATCTCTCTGTACTTTTCTCCATTCATCTTTCCCTCTATCCTGAATAGTCTCCCAGTCCCTGCCGCTGAAAAACATCCCCACAGCATGATGCTGCCACCTCCATGCTTCACCGTAGGGATGGTGCCAGGTTTCCTCCAGACGTGATGCTTGGCATTCAGGTTCAATCTTGGTTTCGTCAGACCAGAGAATCTTGTTTCTCATGGTCTGAGAGTCCTTTAGGTGCCTTTTGGGAAACTCCAAGCGGGCTGTCATGTGCCTTTTTTACTGAGGAGTGTCCTTCTGTCTGGCCACTCTACCATAAAGGCCTGATTGATGGAGTGCTGCAGAGATGGTTGTCCTTCTGGAAGCTTTTCCCATCTCCACAGAGGAACCCTTGAGCTCTGTCAGAGTGACCATCGGGTTCTTGGTCACCTCCCTGACCAAGGCCCTTCTCCCCCGATTGCTCAGTTTGGCCGGGTGGCCAGCTCTTGGTGGTTACAAACTTCTACCATTTAAGAATGATGGAGGCCACTGTGTTCTTGGGGACCTTCATTGCTGCAGAATTTTTTTGGTACTCTTCCCCAGATATGTGCCTCGACACAATCCTGTCTCAGAACTCTATGGACGATGCACCTGAGCTCAATTTCAAGTCTCATAGCAAAGGGTCTGAATACTTACGTAAAGGGAAGGTATTATTATTATTTTTTATTACATTTCTAAAAACCTGTTTTTGCTTTGTCATTATGGGGTACTTTGTGTAGATTGATGAGGAAAACATTTAAATTTAATCAATTTTAGAATAAGGCTGTAACGTAACAAAATGTGAAAGAATTCTGAATACTTTCCAAATGCACTGTAGATAGTGATACATTATTTGGTTATGTGTGTACATAGATACTGTATCTCTGCCCCAGGCTTATTTACCACGGTATTGTTGTGACATTGTATAGTAGTGTTACAATAACAAATTAGAACCCTGGTAAGGGTTACATAAGTTGTCATAAGACTATCCACCCATGGTGACTTTTTGTTTTAGTGGCAGACTTGCACTATTGCAGTACGTAAGCAACCATCGAGAGAAGCAGATAATAACAGTGGGACATTGAAGAACATCAGATACAGTATGAAGATGTCAATCAGTGTGTGCCGTAAAATATATAAAAACACAATATAAAAACAGCTGGCTTTCATGGCTGAGGTCCTGAGTTATTTTGCTAAAGTCAGCTGTCTTGTTTGTTGACCCACACACCTATCCTTACAGGTTCTCTCTCGGCCGTACCTTAAGCACACACAGGGGTTTATTGAAATGATAAACGGCAGGTTAAAGATCCTATATGACTATTTGAAGAACAGAGGATGAAAACAGCAGCCGAAGCAAGGCAAGCTAAGCCACTCCTCCTTGGAGTGCTGAGTGACAGGAAGCTAGAGTTTATCAACAAGACAAGCTATGCAGCACTACACACGTTTACACAAGTGTATATTTTCAATGAGTACCATAGCCTGAAGAAAAAAAAAACACACAACATAAACATGATCTTTTTCAAAACATCACTTAAATTAGAAAATATTTCCCAAAAGTCTTCCCAAATCTATACAAAATATTTGCACCAAATAAGACTTCTCCCAATGTTAGTCTGTAAAACATACAGTACAACACCTCCTGTCACACTAGCTGTTAATGAGGTGGTCTAATATAACAAAATAAGATAATAATAATAATTCATAACATCAGGTAGCAGGGCCTATGTCCAGTTCTGCAGGGGAATAGAGCTATACAGTAGTTGCACATTCAGACCCAAGTTCTTTCTCAAAAAAACGAGTCAAAAGTCTGAAAACACAGGTCAAATCCTTATACTGCACACATTCTACACACTGTAGCAAAGCAATATTCTCAAACCTTGATAAAATAGATGTATATTGTATGATCCAGGCCTGCAATTTGTAATTACTGATTTAAATTTAATGGAAGAGGTTTTAATCTGACTTTGAAGTCCTTTTCTACTGACACACTCATCATCTGCTCTAGTGACGCACACAGGTCAGAATATTAATACCTATATTATCAGACAGACTCCATCCTGCTTCACTCACACATATTTCGATGGATATTACACTCATAATAATAGAGACGATATTGCTTAAATTACACCAATATAAAATCCAATATACAATGCTACTGAACTTGAAACAAGTTGAGCACAGCCTGAGCCTGCTAAACTAAATATTGACTGAACATAAATATTGATAGGGGACCAGGGTAAAAGGGCAAGCCAACTATGAATAATGACTTGTTGTTTATAATCTTGACACAATGATTACATCCTTGTTTTGCTGCGTAACCTTTGATGCCACTCCGCAGCGAAGCCCGAAGAGATGATAAAAAAAACTCCCCTGCTCAAATCAAATCCCTACTGTAGGTGTAGCCTATCACACATCAACACTACATCATAACCACACTTTCTGCTGTTGATTTTTAGAGCTACTGTATCAGACAGTGGCAAGACTTGAACCACCCACGATGCCAGTCATTCGTTTTAAAGGGCCTCTATCAACCACCTAATAGCAGCCCTAATAGGGTCCTAGGAATTTAATGAGATCTTTTAATACATTTCAGCTTTAACAGCAGCATGCCTGCCAGCTAGTAATAACCCCGAACTTGGCTGCTGCTCTTAAGCACTCTTATTTGTTGGTTAATGTATAGATTCACTGGCGTTGTTGTTCCCATTCCTTCTTGCAATAAGAAGGTTTGGCCCGAGAGCATCCCCACTGGAGCTGAGAGAGAGGAGAAAAGTGAGCAAGGGAGGGATGGTGGGAGAGTCTCTTCTGCCATGAGTGGTTGTTGGTTGAGTGTGGCCCAATAGGCAGGCGGGTCCCCAGGCCCTCAGATCACCCCATACTCCTTGAGGGACTTGAGGAGCACCGTGTCCTTGACGTCACTGAACACCTTGCGGATGTTGTTGGTGTCGGTGGCGCAGGTGAAGTGGGGGTACACCGTCTTGCTATCTTCCTTCTTGTCCCGGCTGTGAGCCTGCTGCTCATACATCTTCTGGATGTACTTCATAGCATCCTGAGCATCACGTCGCTTTTCTTCATGTGTGGGGTGATGAGGACAAGGGGCAGGAAAGAGATGGAGACAACCACAGTGAGGGAGGAAAGTGATAGAGGGGAGAGAGAAATGGGAGTCCATTAGAAACAAAAATGACAAGCAAAGGATAAAATCCCAAGATAGAACATATTGAATGATTTTCATGTAGTAATGCAGCCATCACACAATGTTACCATTTAGCGCAAAACTTTTAAATGGCAACTGTACATCAAACGGCCAATATGAATGAATCTATACTAATAATTTCAGACTTTATGAAGGAAAGAACATCGTCTCTCCATCCTCCTCCCACAGACACCCAGAGTGATAGATTAGTGATGCAAAGAGCAGGGTATTTATGGTTGCCATGGGCAACAGGCCGGGGAAGACAGGGTGCGCGGAGCTGAGGTGTAGGCAGGAGGGGAAGCTCTAGAGCGGCTCTGCTACCTTCCTTCCACATCAGTGGAGGCACATTGTTAGTCAACTATGTACCCACGCCATACACCTGAAAGTAACATGAAATCAATCACACGTTCAACCCTTGCTGAAACAAGAATAAATGGTACTCAAAGAAGCCTAAAGCAACAGTTAGCTACATCTCCGTAGCAACAGTAAGTTACATCTCCGTAGCAACAGTTAGCTACATCTCCGTAGCAACAGTTAGCTACATCTCTAACGGTTTGAGAAAGAAAAACGGATGTGGCTCGATGTGTTTACATCCATCATCACACTGCCTATTATCTACTAGCTCAATGTGAGGGGATGTGTGTGTGTGTGTGTGCATGTGTTCGTGCATGCGTGTGTGTGTGTGTGTGTGTGTTTGTGTGTGTGTGTGTGTGTGTGTGTGTGTGTGTGTGTGTGTGTGTGTGTGTGTGTGTGTGTGTGTGTGTGCGTGTATAAGTGTGAGAGAGTGTGAGTGTGTGTGTGTGTGTGTGTGAGTCTGTGTGTAGAGCTACCTGTGAAGCCTGGGAAGTACTTCTGCAGGTCTGATGTCTGGATCTTGTCAGCCAGGATGTCTGTCTTGTTGAGGAAGAGGATGATGGAGGTGTTGAGGAACCAGGGGGAGTGGATGGTGGTGTAGAACAAAGCCAAGCTCTCATCCATACGCTTCTGCTGGGGGGAGGGGGGATGAGGGGGAGAGGTAGTGAGAAGGGAGAGGATGGGGAGAGGGCGTGAAGGGGGAGAGGAGGGGGGAGAAGAGGGAGAGATGGGGACAGGGTCACAGTGGAGGTTAATGAATTTAGAGGGAGACTAAAAAGTGCCCAGGAAAGATAAGCAGCTTAGTGAGCCTTGGTCAGGAGGGAGGGTTGGGGAGATTGTGGTAAGGCAGCAGGTTTTGATAGGCAACTGTAAGACCTGTTGGCCATGGCCAGAAAAACCTCTAGAGAGAAAAACCTTGACTAACATTGAAGGACAAGGACGACACAGAGGACATATAGATAGTATGACTGTTTGACTGACTTGACTGACTTGATTGACTGAAAGATAAATAGACAGACAGACAGACAGACAGGCTAGACAGACGGACGGACGGACGGACAGACAGGTGCTCACATCAGTCTCTCTCTCCTCCAGGACCTGGTCGTACTCGCTGAGGGAAGCCAGGAAAATGAGGGACGTCACACCCTGAAAACAATGGATCCACTTTCTCCTCTCTGACTTCTGTCCAGCCACATCCACAATCCTACCCAGAGAGAGAGAGAGAGAGAGAGAGAGGGGCAGAGACAGAGAGAGAGAAAATGATAAAACACCTGTTAAAGCATCTTTCAACACACACACACACACACACACACACACACACACACACACACACACACACACACACACACACACACACACACACACACACACACACACACACACATACACACACACACACACACACACACACACACACAAACTGTTGTGCCATTTTATCAATAAGATGTTTGTGATGCCACGCATGGCAGGGGCCTTGTCTTGGAAAAGGCAGATGGTCAGAGTTGTTAATGAGCTAGGAGTGTCTGTACTCTATAGAGGTGTAGCTAGCACTCTGAGAGAGGCTGTCATATCCCCCTGTGTATACCGAGACTCCTCTCTTCTCTCTCCTGCTGTCACACATAAAATCTGTTTCAGTTTCCAAGTCCCCATGCAAATGAGTCTCATACAGCAGTTGGCTCTAAAAAGGCCATAATTGATACCTCACCATTTCTATGCCACTGTATCCTGCCTTTCCAATTAGAGAGACAAATTACAGTCAAACCTTTCACAACAGAGGAGGTGAAAAACACCACACCTGAACATCAGCTGGACATTTCATGTTAATAATACAAAGGTCTCTTAAGAAACAATTGCATGGACGTGTTCAAAAAGCACAAAAAGAAATGAGTGAGTTCTCAGCAAGTTTTCTGTATAATGCCAATTGTGATTGTACGTGATTGTAATTCCACCATGTCCAAAGCAGAGTCGGACAATATCTGCAAGCGAGCCTATAGTCTAGTCCTACAGCTGGGACGATAATCTGAAAAATGACAGGCACTGACATTGCCCCCCTTACTGAAGCAATTTTGCCTATTTTTATTTATTTATTAGGCTACACAATGTTCCTGACGATTTTTTGGTTCTCAAACCATTATTTGGTCAACAGTAATGTGCATTAATCTGCTTCCTGCAATGAAAGTATCTGCCCTGTCCCTGTTTCACTGCCGGCTCTCAGTTCCACTCCCCCCTTTGCGCACAGATTGAAGGGAGAGATGCATTCTGATATGCACATGCATATGTGACTGTTGAGCAACATTTCAATGTAGTTGTGGGGGAAAACAACTACAGTAGACGTAGTTAAATAGAAGAGAGACTCCGCTTTCTGTGAGTATAACAATTATTTCTCAACTCTCAATACTGAGGAAATTATAACACTTTACAAATGTAGTATGCTGCATTTGCGGAGGTGAATAGACCAAGTAGCCTACAAAGGATACATCAATTACATGGCTATCTAGCAACAATATCGTATTCAACTTCTTTATTTTCTTACTTCTTAATGGCACTGGAAAAGTAAGTCTAACGCCCTGCCACTAATAGAAAGTAACTGTGCATAAAAATTAAATAATATATATATATATATATACAGTCATGTGAAAAAGTAAGTACACCCCCTGGAAAGTTCTCTTTGTTTTTTTTGTTGTTGTTTTTTTACATACAGTGGGGAGAACAAGTATTTCATACACTGCCGATTTTGCAGGTTTTCCTACTTACAAAGCATGTAGAGGTCTGTAATTTTTATTATAGGTACACTTCAACTGTGAGAGACGGAATCTAAAAATCCAGAAAATCACATTGTATGATTTTTAAATAATTAATTTGCATTTTATTGCATGACATAAGTATTTGATCACCTACCAACCAGTAAGAATTCCGGCTCTCACAGACCTGTTAGTTTTTCTTTAAGAAGCCCTCCTGTTCTCCACTCATTACCTGTATTAACTGCACCTGTTTGAACTCGTTACCTGTATAAAAGACATCTGTCCACACACTCAATCAAACAGACTCCAACCTCTCCACAATGGCCAAGACCAGAGAGCTGTGTAAGGACATCAGGGATACAATTGCAGACCTGCACAAGGCTGGGATGGGCTACAGGACAATAGGCAAGCAGCTTGGTGAGAAGGCAACAACTGTTGGTGCAATTATTAGAAAATGGATGAAGTTCAAGATGACGGTCAATCTCCCTCGGTCTGGGGCACCATGCAAGATCTCACCTCGTGGGGCATCAATTATCATGAGGAAGGTGAGGGATCAGCCCAGAACTACACGGCAGGACCTGGTCAATGACCTGAAGAGAGCTGGGACCACAGTCTCAAAGAAAACCATTAGTAACACACTACGCCGTCATGGATTAAAATCCTGCAGCGCACGCAAGGTCCCCCTGCTCAAGCCAGTGCATGTCCAGGCCCGTCTGAAGTTTGCCAATGACCATCTGGATGATCCAGAGGAGGAATGGAAGAAGGTCATGTGGTCTGATGAGACAAAAATAGCTTTTTGGTCTAAACTCCACTCGCCGTGTTTGGAGGAAGAAGAAGGATGAGTACAACCCCAAGAACACCATCCCAACCGTGAAGCATGGAGGTGGAAACATCATTCTTTGGGAATGCTTTTCTGCAAAGGGGACAGGACGACTGCACCGTATTGAGGGGAGGATGGCTGGGGCCATGTATCGCGAGATCTTGGCCAACAACCTCCTTCCCTCAGTAAGAGCATTGAAGATGGGTCGTGGCTGGGTCTTCCAGCATGACATCGACCCGAAACACACAGCCAGGGCAACTAAGGAGTGGCTCCGTAAGAAGCATCTCAAGGTCCTGGAGTGGCCTAGCCAGTCTCCAGACCTGAACCCAATAGAAAATCTTTGGAGGGAGCTGAAAGTCTGTATTGCCCAGCGACAGCCCCGAAACCTGAAGGATCTGGAGAATGTCTGTATGGAGGAGTGGGCCAATATCCCTGCTGCAGTGTGTGCAAACCTGGTTAAGAACTACAGGAAACGTATGATCTCTGTAATTGCAAACAAAGGTTTCTGTACCAAATATTAAGTTCTGCTTTTCTGATGTATCAAATACTTATGTCATGCAATAAAATGCAAATTAATTACTTAAAAATCATACAATGTGATTTTCTGGATTTTTACAGACTTCTACATGCTTTGTAAGTGGGAAAACCTGCAAAATCGGCAGTGTATCAAATACTTGTTCTCCCCACTGTATTTGGACAGATGGATAAGTAATCTTCACTTCAACACTATTGACATATAAAGGTTAACCAATTTAACAAATCACACAAAAAAAAAAAAAAAATTGAAATTAAAATCAACAAAAATGCCATTTCCTTATGGGGAAAAAGTTAGTACACCCCTACCTTTACCATCACATAAAATGGCTACATTTTTTTGATGTAGTAGTGGATACAGCCCTCTCTTCACTTGATGAGAGATTTCAGAGCCTGGGAGAGGTGAACGACAAATTTGGAGTGCTCCTCAACTTCCCCAACATGTCAAAAGAAGAGTTGCTAGAGCACTGTCAAACCCTGAGCACTGCTCTAAGCCATGACGGACAGCCAGATATTGACGGCAGGGAACTTGCTGTGGAAATGCAAAACTTTCCACATTTGCCATAAAAAACATGACAAAAAACATGTAACCTTTATCTGTCAATAGTGTTGAAGTGAAGATTACATATCCATCTGTCCAAATATGTTACAAAAAAAACATTTCCAGGGGGTGTACTTACTTTTTCACATGACTGTATAGTGGATTTATCATTATCAAGCAAAATGGGTCAGTATATCGGGATATAACTTTTTGTCTATATTGCCCATCTTTATGTAGTCCACAATTCCATCAGTAGCTATGGTGTTCCATTAGTTCCCTTGACATCTGGGTGAGTCCAGGGTGAGTAATCTGAGTGATATGAGTGAGAGCGTGGCCAGCTGAGTATGATGGTCTTCACAGTGAAGGAGTAGTCATTAATATCAGTGGTGGGGAAACGAACCCGCAGCACGTCCTGAGCAGTGGGGATGTAGTCTGCGGCAGATATGCGGTTCAGATTGGTCATGTAACTGAAAAGGAGAGAAAGACAGAAAGAGAGGGAGAGGGAAAAGAGACAGCAAAAAACAGAGAGCGAGAGAGAGGCTTTTGTTGATACACTAACTGGATGTTGACTGACTATGTGCATGTTTCTTATCATGCTGCTATAATGACGCAGAGCTAGCTGAGTAAATACTGAGAGAGAAGGAGAGAGAGGACAGGAGGGAGAGACAGGTATGGACAGATAAGGGAGGAACACATAGCAGTCCAACCTTATTGCAGTGATTGAGTCCTTTCCATTCATTTTCTCGTAATGTGATGCATTTGCTACTCTGATGTCAACTTGTTGACTTTGTATCAGTTTATTAAATTTCAACTTAATTAGTAAATTCATTTTAAAAGGAAACTAAACTTTACTATTGGGTAGCTTTCAAGAATTGGTTGAAAGTGGGAAACAATCTGAATTGTGGCTGTGTATTTTATAGATGGTTGTTTATATAGATGTGGTTTCAACATGGCTGAGATCTTGATGTGTATATATTTGTGAACTAGCCCCCTCCAATGGACATCCTGGATATTGCAGTTGATAAGGACAGTGTACAATGTACAGTGCTGTATGATGGGGACAAAGTGTTGTGACCTGGTAGATGAGCTTGGCAAAGTCCTATCTTTCCTGCTCAGAGAAACCACTTCCATGGATGATCCTCATCTGTCTGATGAAGGTGGTTTTCCCACTCTCCCCTGTGCCTGAGGACACATAGCCCAGAGGAGAGTCAGAGAGGAGAACACTTCTCAGATAACTTTTTCAATTTTTTATTGAACAATGCAATGTTACAATAAGTGTTCATCTGCTGAAGAGTCAGAGTCATCATTACACAATGAGCATTTGCATTCGGCAACTCGTCAAAATCTAACATATGCTTCCAAGTGATACCAGCCATCTGCCTAGTGACAAACCTGCTATGAGAGGATACAGTCCTCAGGTAAAAGCCTGAGAGGAATGCATAGTTAACCATAAAGTAAAGCTTTCAGGAAGTTGACAGGTTTGACAGATGTAGGCCACCGTCAAGTCAGGATGATAGGCTATTGTAGTGAATTAGTTATGACACAGTTATTACACTTGAGAAAGTATTCCACATTTGACTTGTCCTGTCCTGCATCTAACCACATGTATTTATTTAGTATTTTTTGTACCCTTATTTTACCAGGTAAATTGACTGAGAACACATTCTCATTTACAGCAACAAACTGCAGAATAGTTAGAGGGGAGAGGAGGGGGGATGAATGAGCCAATTGGAAGCTGGGGATCTGTGTCTGCAACACGCAATCTCACTACTGGTGTCCCCGAGGGCTCGGTTCAAAGGCCCTCTCCTCCTCTCTCTATACACCAAGTCACTCGGCTCTGTCATATCCTCACATGGTCTCTCCTATCATTGCTCCCCTTCCCCCCTTCTGACAACCAGGTGGCAACATGCATCTCTGCGTGCCTGGCAGATATCTCAGCTTGGATGTCAGCCCACCACCTCAAGCTCAACCTTGACAAGACAGAGCTGCTCTTCCTCCCGGGGAAGGCCTGCCCGCTCAAAGACCTCTCCATCACGGTTGACAACTCCACAGTGTCACCCTCCCAGAGTGCAAACAACCTTGGCGTGACCCTGGACAACACCCTGTCGTTTTCTGCAAACATCAAAGCAGTGACTCGCTCCTGCAGGTTCATGCTCTACAACATCCGTAGGGTATGACCCTATCTCACACAGGAAGCGGCTCAGGTCCTAATCCAGGCTCTTGTCATCTCCCGTCTGGACTACTGCAACTTGCTTTTGGCTGGGCTCCCGCTTGTGAGGGCCAGATTGGGAATTTAGCCAGGACACACCCCTCTCACGATAAGTGCTATGAGATCTTTTAGTGACCACAGAGCGTCAGGTCACCCGTTTAACATCCTATCTGAAAGACGGCAGCCTACACAGGGCAATGGCCCCCAATCCCTTTTTTTTAGAACTGAGGAAAGAGTGCCTCTTACTGTGTCTCTTATCACCTTTTATTTCCTTCTTCAAATGATTGAGTTTTTATTTGACAGAGAGTACGCTACTTTATACAGTATTTCAAGACCCAATCTCTCTCATTCTTCCAATGTTAACATGTCAACACATGCTTAACATATTTATCTTTCCTTAGTAATGACAGCAAATAGGCCCTTTGACTTAGAGAGGTGTACACCTCATGCATTCCTCAGCCACTATGTTTATTTTACACTCCCAGTCTGTGTCCTCAAATAATAAATGGCGTGGCATCTTTCTCAAACATCTTTGTTTTTGTTGATGAATGCTTAATTTTGTTGTTCTCATTGTTGGTTTAAATGGGTGAAAAGTCAAAGTCATTGCCCATTCTTGACACTTTCAGAAGACTTAAATTTCATATGGCTTTTTGTCTGTCGTTATTCAATAACAATACATCAAATCAAATCGAATTGTATTTGTCACATGCGCCGAATACAACCTTACAGTGAAATGCTTACCTACAAGCCCGTAACCAATAATGCTATAAGAAGTTTTAAGAAAAAAATATAGAAAATAAAATTTACAAATAATTAAACAGCAGCAGTAATAAGTTATTAAACCTAAGAGTGACGGAAGAAAAACGGCCCTTGTGTATAGGCTATAATAAATATAGCCAAAGTCGGAAGACAGAAAATGGAGCTACTGACCGAGTAAAATAACTTTGACTTTGCGTTCTCTCTTCTTCAGCTGTCGGAAAATCCTCTGAATCTCATTGTCAATAGCAATGGTCCTTCTCTCTTCATCGTCCAGGCAACAAACGCAGGTCCGAGTGCACCATTTCCAGCACGCCATGTCGAACTCACTAGGATAATTAGTATAATAATACTTCTCATGCTTAGCAATACCGCAATTCTCAGATAAAAAAAAAAAAACTAGTCTATGTTTTCAAAGCACTGAATAAATTTCCGAGCATTGTGTATTTTTTTGCACAGAATAATTGCACAGACACATTTTACTGTTTTTTTATATCATTGAAACACAAAAGAGTGTCAAACACCATTTATTGTATTATGTAAATTAAATCACAATTAGGGGACTTTCCCGGCAGAAAACCTATGACAATTCCGGTCACAAACAAACAAAGAAGTTATTAAAAACAAATAAGTAGTCTCTTTTTTTTAACCAAAATGTACCTTCAATGTGTCACACCCCTTGTAAAGCAGATAACGTTACATCAGACTTTCGTTGCGCGCGATCCATTCTCCCCGTTTTCCTCTAATATTTTGTTTAACTTTATGAAAGGTTCGTTAAAACACAGCAGAGTATTTCCCAGTTTCAATAACATTTTGTCTCATACATAAGCAGATCCTTGTTTAAGTGTACTACGTGTTCGGTAGAATATGCAGTGTATGTAGGGTATGCAGTTTGGTGAAAACACTTCTCAGTCAATGGAATGCGCCTTGAGTGACATGGACTACCTCACTGCAGATAAAGTTTCGATTGAGGTTCATCCCTCTCAGCCTTCCCATGAGAATGTTAAATGTATAAAGTGAATGGAAAATGTCCCTTCCCTATCTGTCAAGGATGTATAGACATCCTTTCAGACTTTGTTGTGGAGTAAGTTACTCATCATTTTTCCTATGCCAAACTAATCTTTCATCTGTCAATAGACATAGGTAGGTTATTTGTCACTCCTCTCCCTCCAACTTTCTGTATGTCAATATTTTGTCTAAGCAGGCAGAACCGGTTTTAGTCAGGGATTTCATGCGTTCTTCACTAGGTCTCAGATATTAGGATTGCCTGAGCTCCATATTGCCATGGGAACAAGGTGAGGTGAGCAGAGCCACTGCTGAGAAAGGGAGGGGGAGTAAGAGAGATATGGTGAGGGGGTGGGGACTGATGGTAACAGGAAAGTCCCCTTTCAGACAAATACAAGAAATGAGGTGCCAATTGTGATAACCCAAAGGCAGGGATGATTGCACAGAAGAAGCAACTGCCAGAAGGAACTCAGCTCAGGCAGTATGAGCTACGGCCCAGGGGAGCTACCCAACCTATCCTCCCTATCTGTGGAAAATGGAATGAGGTAGCCAATATGTCCCCTAAAACAAGGCATTATAAAGGATTCATCACAGAACAATTGTAATCTGGTATTTCAATTTCATGGATTTTGCACCTGCCTCTGTCTGCAATCTATGTTGCTATTGCTTAGTGCCTTACCCTACCCTACTACTGCACCTGATAATCTGTGGTTCAACTTTGATTTGTTGCCCTCTGCCCCGCCTCGTGTATTGAGTGGAGTCCACCCACACAGACTATAATAACAGGTGAGGAGATTGATGACGACAGAATGAGGTTACGTGACTTATGTCAAGGCATTTATTTAGTGAAAACAATAAAAATGCATTCACGGATTTGTAAATGGATATTTGCATTTTTATTTCAAATGTAATACTGTTTGAACATACACTCATCGTCCAGTTTATTGGGTACACCACCCCGTTCATGAAAATAGATTGCTACTACAGACAGTGAGTCACGTGGCCGTGGCTTGCTATATAAAGCAGGCAGACAGGCATTGAGGCATTCAGTTACTGTTTGATTTAACGTTAGAATGGGCAAAACAAGAGACCTAAGCGACTTTGAGCATGGTATGATCATCAGCGCGCTGGCACCGGATCCAGTATCTCAGAAACGGCTGCCCTCCTGGGCTTTTTACACACAAAAGTGCTCTTACACTAAAAGGGTTTACCGGAAACGGTCCGACAAACAAAAAACATCCAGTCAGCGAAAGTCCTGTGGGCGAAAACAGCTCGTTGATGAGAGGTCGAAGGAGAATGGCAAGAATCTTGCAAGCTAACAGGCGGGCCACAAACAGGCAAGTAACGGTGCAGTACAACAGTGGTACGAAGAACGGCATCTCGAATGCACAACTTGTCAATCCTTGTCACGGATGGGCTGTTGCAGCAGACGATCACACGGGTTCCACTCCTATCAGCTAAAAACAAGAACAAACGGCTCCAGTAGGCTCGCGGACATTTGAAGAGTGTAAAAACATGACCTGGAACATGACAGAGTTCAGTTTACTTAAGTGGCATGCACAGTCCCCAAACCTCAACCTAATAGAGCATCTTTGGGATGAGATGGAACGGGTTGTTCGCAGCAACTGCGTGATGCCATCGCACCAGGATGGACCAACATCCCTGTGGAACATTTCAGACACCTTGTAGAATTTCCCGAAGAATTCAGGCTGCTCTGGAGGCAAAGAGGGGTCCAACCTGGTACTAAATGGGTGTACCCAATAAACTGTCCGTTGAGTGTGTCATGCCTACTCCCGTTCCCTCTTTCCGGTGCTCGACGTTGCCGGTCTACTAACCACAGGCCCAGGCAATCCACATTACACACACCTGGCAACCATCATTAAGCATACCTGCTCCACATCGTTGTGCACACCTGGACTTCATCATTACCTTGATTACTTCCCCTTTATTTAGCTCTCAGTAGCCTCAGTCTTCAGGCAGTATTGGTTTTGTTTATGTTCAGTATACTTCTCCTGTTTTCTGATTCCTAATGTATACGTTACAGAATACTGCCTCAGAAAAAATGGAAGCAGCAGAAGATAATACCATCTTCCGGATGGTCGAGGAACAGGGTCATCTACTCCACCAACACCACAACCAGTTGGCTCTACTGGGTATGACCATGAAGGAAGTCTTCTGCGTTTTCGACTGCCTCGACACCACCAGCGAGGTTCTCCATACCTCTGACAGAGGGTCTCCTACCACGGGTCGTCACAGTGAGCCAGTCCCCCAGCCTTCCCAGCCGTCCGCCCAGGTCAGCGACGCCTGACTGTCCCTTCCGGAGAAGTATGCCGGCACTCCATCGAAATGCTGTGGCTTCCTACTCCAGTGCTCCCTCTATTTCGTCTATCAGACGGGAGCCCCCACCACCGAGAGGTCCAAGGTTGCTACGGTCATTTCCCTGCTGACCAGACGGGTGTTGGAGTGGACATCTACGTCACCACGGGGGTGAGAGATCGGCTGTTGACCTGGGCACACAGATTCCTTGCCGCTGGACACCCAGGTATCATCCGCATCATCCAATCCCTCTCTGATAAATACTGGTGGCCCACCTTGGCGCAGGACACACTATGTCAACTTATGCACCGTATGTATCCAATCCAAATCTCCCCGGCACGCTCCAGCAGGGAAACTACTTCCCCTTCCCGTGCCTCAGCGGCCTTGGTCACATCTGTCCATAGACTTTGTAACTGATCTCCCCCTTTCTGATGGTTTAAACACTATTATGGTCGTTGTTGACAGATTCTCTAAATCCTGCCGTTTTATCCCTCTCTCTGGTCTACCTAACTCTCCAGGTTGTCTTCCAGCACTATGAACTTCCGGAGGACATCGTTTCCGACCATGGTCCCCACTTCACGTCGCAGGTCTGGAAAGCATTTATGGAGAAGACCAACCAGGAACTGGGGAGGTTCCTAAGGACCGGCAGGGGGAGTGGGCCCAGTTTCTACGGCCAGAACTCACTTTGTCACTCATTGACCGGGCTGACTCCCTTCCAGTGTGTCCTGGGATATCAGCCGGCCCTGGCTCCATGGATTCCGAGCCAGACCGAGGCCCCTGCAGTGAACGAGTGGTTCTGGAGCGCAGAGGAGGTGAGGAACGCCGCCCAGGTAAGACTCCCCACCAACTACCGGATCTCACCCTCTTTTCATGTTTCCCTCCTCAGGCCGGTGGTTCCTGGTACCCTTGCTGATGCCGTCCCCCGCAACACCCCTCAGCCTCCCCTGGACATCGATGGGTCCCCTGCCTATGCATCCAGGTCCCTACTGGACTCCTGACGTCGAGGGGATCGGCTTTAGTACCTGGTGGACTGGGAGTGGTATGGCCCAGAGGAGCACTGTTGGGATCAGTACACTTCTCCTGTTTTGTTTATCTGCTTATTCTCACTATTAAACTCACCTTCTGCACCTGCTTCCTGACTCCTAGCGTATACATTACAGAGTGTTTGTGATGGTTCAGCAAATCATGCTTTCAGAAAGTAGTGGGAGGAAGCAAGGCTACTTCTTTAAAAGTCCAATAAGGCATTTTTTTTTATCTCAATATCAAATAATTACTGGTTATTAATAGTACCTTACTGTGATTGTTTTCAATTAAAATGGTCAAAAAGAAACAAACATTTCTCAAGCAAAATTTTGTTAAGACTGTCTGGGAGTGGTCTGAGTGGGAAGGGAGGAATTGAAAACTAGCCTTTATTGGCAGCAAGGTTTATTGGCAGCAAGGGAGGGGTCTATTAACTAATGATGTCACCAGGCAGGCCAAAACTCCAACCCACAAAAACAGGTTGAAATGTAGGCGATCTTTTGAAACTCTTTTTACACTAAAAGTGCATTAGCATTTTCACAGAAATTATTCCAACCTCATAGTTTGGAAATATATATAAAACACAGGCAAATCACGTTTTTGATTGCACTGGGCCTTCAAAGCAGCAATCAGCAGTTGAAACAATAAGAAAGTGTCCTCCTTGCCCGTTTCAGTAAAAAGCTGAGGGCTGGAAAAATGTAACTTAAAATTAATAGACAGCTATGGTTGTAAGGACTGACCATCCATGATATCAACATTATAGTTTTAACCATGTTTTGAGGCTATATGGTGTTTGTTTACATTTGCTTTGCTTACAAACATTGGGATAAAACAAGCTTATATTTTGGTTTCTAAAGGAATATGACAGTTGAACTAAGCTCATACTGTTATATTCTTCTAGAATCAATGGGTACATATCCTTAATTTCAAAGTCCCAAAATGTATGCAGCAAATGCAGATAGCCTCTTTAAGGTGATCAGTGAACTGACATGATCAGTTAGATAAAGACAATATGGTGGAAACCAAGCACTCACCATCTCTCTGTCTGTTAGAACAGAATCTACCAACATGTACTTATTACCTCGACTAACCTGTATATAGCCTCTCTACTGTTATTATCTGCTGCTGTTTGATTATTTGTTATTTTTAACTTAATTATTTTTCTTAACTGCTTTGTTGGTAAAGTGCTCGTAAGTAAGCATTTCACTGTAAGGTGTATTCGGCGCATGTGACAACTTTGATTTGATTTGATTTGAAGGATGCGTCTATGAAGTAAAGTAGAGCCCAAAAACGTGCAACTACCTTAATTGTCCACACGATGTCACCTGGCTCAACTTTATTGACCTACAGCAGTGGTGACTGTGCATCGTTCCATTTCACCAATCAGCTCAGTGAGTCAATTCTACACTGCGAAAAAGTAAGAGGATTGTTGTCAAATAAGGATAATGTGTTTGTGTGAAACACACTGAAATCAATCAATCATTCAGTCATGCACGTTGCTCTGTGTTTGTATTATGTATGCATGGCTTTGACTGGAATCCAAACTATTGCTCTGTATCACTTTAATTATGGTTTCAAACAAGTTTGCAGACGAAATACATAATACATGTATATGTGGGAAGCATGATACCCTAATAATGTATAGGCTATCAATTAATTCAGTGGAACTGAGCCATACAGCAGTCACAGTATTGATGCTTCTCTGGAGTACTAGGGCCATAGCCAGCCTATATCTGCAATAGTTCATCAATGCCATCATCAAAGGGCCATTATAACTATTTTGCCAATATATTTATTTATCCTTTATTTAACTAGGCGAGTCAGTTAAGAACAAATTCTTATTTACAATGACAGCCTAACTACAGGGTCAGCCATAGTTGTATGGCGCCCCTAAAGCAAATTAGGGTTAAGTGTCTTGCTCAAGGACCCCGGCAGATTTTTCACCTTGTCGGCTCTGGTATTCGAACCAGCAACCTTTCGGTTACAACGCTCTAACCGCTAGGCTACCTGCCACCCTGATATAGCAATATATTGCAATGGAGACTGAGTGGCACTGGTGTCATAAGGTTTTGAGTGCCATTATTATCAGTAATAATGAGTCCGAAGGATTTGAACTTATGGATAAAGAAAGTATACTGAACAAAAATATAAACGCAACATGTAAAGTGTTGGTCCGATGTTCCATGAGTTTAAATAAAAGATCCCAGAAATGTTTCATACACACAAAAAATGTATTTCTCTCAAATTTTGTGCACAAATGTTTACATCCCTGTTAGTGAGCATTTGTCCTTTGCCAAGATAATCCATCCACCTGAAAGGGGTGGCATATAAAGAAGCTGATTAAACAGCATGATTATTACATTGGTATACCTTGTGCTGGAGACAATAAAAAGTCACTCTAAAATGTGCAGTTGTGTTAAGTTTTGAGGGATCGTGCAACTGGCATGCTGACTGCAGAAATGTCCACCAGAGCTGTTGCCAGAGAATTTAATGTTCATTTCCCTACCATAAGCCGCCTCCAACGTCGTTTCATAGAATTTGGCAGTACGACCAATTAGCCTCACAACCTCAGACCATGTGTAACCACGCAAGCCCAGGACCTCCACATCTGGCTTCTTCGCCTGCAGGATCGTCTGAGACCAGTTACCCGGACAGCTGATGAAACTGTGGTTTTGCACAATCAGATAATTTTTGCACAAACTGTCATAAACCGTCTAAGGGAAGCTCACCTGCCTGCCTCACCAGGGTCTTGACCTGATTGCAGTTCAGCGTCGTAACCGACTTCAGTGGGTAAATGGTCACCTTCGATGGCCACTGGCACGTTAGAGAAGTGTGTTCTTAACGGATGAATTACGGTTTCAACTGTACGGGGAAAATGGCAGACAGATTTACTGTCGTTGTGTGAGTAGTGGTTTGCTGATATAAAAGTTGTTAACACTGCCCCATGGTGGCGGTGGGGTTATGGTATGGGCAGGCATAAGCTACGGACAACGAACACAATGGCATTTTATCAATGGCAATTTGAATGTACAGGGATACTGTGACAAGATCCTGCGGCCCATTGTCGTGCCATTCATCCGCCACCATCACCTCTGTTCCTCTGGTGATGTAGAGGTAAACCCAGGTCCTGTAACCCCCAGTACTACACCTATTCCCCAGGCGCTCTCATTTGTTGATTTCTGTAACCGTAAAAGCCTTGGTTTCATGCATGTTAACATTAGAAGCCTCCTCCCTAAGTTTGATTTATTCACCGCTTTAGCACACTCCGCCAACCCGGATGTCCTAGCTGTGTCAGAATCCTGGCTTAGGAAGGCTACCAAAAATTCGGAAATTTCCATCCCCAACTACAACATTTCCCGTCAAGATAGAACTGCCAAAGGTGGCGGAGTTGCAATCTACTGCAGACATAACCTGCAGAGTTCTGTCATACTGTCCAGGTCTGTGCCCAAACAGTTTGAGCTTCTACTCTTAAAAATCCACCTTTCCAGAAATAAGTCTCTCACTGTTGCAGCCTGTTACAGACCCCCCTCAGCCCCCAGCTGTGCACTGGACTCCATATGTGAATTGATTGCCCCCCATCTATCTTCAGAGTTTGTACTGTTAGGTGACTTAAACTGGGATATGCTTAACACCCCGGCTGTACTTCAATCTAAGATAGATGCCCTCAATCTCACACAAATTATCAAGGAACCCACCAGGTACAACCCAAAATCCGTTAACATGGGTACCATTATTGATATCATTCTGACTAACTTGCCCTCCAAATACACCTCCTCTGTCTTCAACCAGGATCTCAGCGATCACTGCCTCATCGCCTGCATTCGCAATGGGTCAGCGGTCAAACGACCACCCCTTATCACTGTCAAACGCTCCCTAAAACACTTTTGCGAGCAGGCCTTTCTATTAGATCTGGCCCAGGTATCCTGGAAGGATATTGACCTCATCCCGTCAGTAGAGGACGCCTGGTTTTTCTTTAAAAGTGCTTTCCTCACCATCCTAAATAAGCATGCCCCTTTCAAAAAACGTAGAACTAAGAATAGATATAGCCCTTGGTTCACCCCAGACTTGACTGCCCTTGACCAACACAAAAATATCCTGTGGCGCACTGCATTAGCATCGAACAGCCCCCGCGATATGCAGCTATTCAGGGAAGTCAGGAACAAGTACACACAGTCAGTTAGAAAAGCAAAGGCCAGCTTTTTCAAACAAAAATTTGCTTCCTGTAGCACTAACTCCAAAACGTTCTGGGACACTGTAAAGTCCATGGAGAATAAGAGCACCTCCTCCCAGTTGCCCACTGCATTGAGGCTCGGAAACACTGTTACCACCGATAAATCCACGATTATCGAAAACTTCAATAAGCATTTTGCTACAGCTGGCCATGCTTTCCACCTGGCTACCCCTACCCCGGCTAACAGCTCTGCACCCCCGGCAGCTACTTGCCCAAGCCCCCCCCGCTTCTCCTTCACCCAAATCCAGACGGCTGATGTTCTGAAAGAGCTGCTAAGTCTGGACCCCTACAAATCTGCTGGGCTAGATAATCTGGACCCTCTCTTTCTGAAATTATCAGCCAAAATTGTTGCAACACCTATCACTAGCCTGTTCAACCTCTCTTTCGTATCGTCTGAGATCCCTAGAGATTGGAAAGCTGCTGCGGTCATCCCCCTATTCAAAGGAGGAGACACTCTAGACCCAAACTGTTATAGACCAATATCCATCCTGCCCTGCCTTTCTAAAGTTTTCGAAAGCCAAGTTAACAAACAGATAACTGACCACTTCGAATCCCACCGTACCTTCTCTGCTATGCAATCTGGTTTCCGAGCTGGTCATGGGTGCACCTCAGCTACGCTCAAGGTACTGAACGATATCATAACCGCCATCGATAAAAGACAGTACTGTGCAGCCGTTTTCATCGACCTGGCCAAGGCTTTCGACTCTGTCAATCACCGCATTCTTATTGGCAGACTCAACAGCCTTGGTTTCTCAAGTGACTGCCTTGCCTGGTTCGCTAACTACTTTGCAGACAGAGTTCAGTGTGTCAAATCGGAGGGCCTATTGTCCGATCCTCTGGCAGTCTCTATGGGGGTGCCACAGGGTTCAATTCTTGGGCCAACCCTTTTCTCTATATACATCAACGATGTCGCTCTCGCTGCTGGTGACTCTCTGATCCATCTCTACGCAGATGACACCATTCTGTATACATCTGGCCCCTCTTTGGACACTGTGTTTACTAACCTTCAATCAAGCTTCAATGCCATACAACACTCCTTCCGTGGCCTCCAACTGCTCTTAAACGCTAGTAAAACTAAGTGCATGCTTTTCTATCGAACGCTGCCAGCACCCGCCCACCGGACTATCATCACTACTCTCGACGGATCCGAATTAGAATACGTGGACACCTACAAATACCTAGGCATCTGGTTAGACTATAAACTCAACTTCCAGACTCACATCAACCATCTCCAATCCAAAATTAAATCCAGAATTGGCTTCCTATTTCGCAACAAAGCCTCCTTCACTCATGCTGCCAAACATGCCCTTGTAAAACTGACTATCCTACCGATCCTTGATTTCGGCGATGTCATTTACAAACTAGCCTCCAATACTCTACTTAGCAAATTGGATGTAGTCTATCACAGTGCCATCCGTTTTGTCACCAAAGCCCCATACACTACCCACCACTGCGACCTGTATGCTCTCGTTGGCTGGCCTTCATTATATATTCGCCGCCAAACCCACTGGCTCCAGGTCATCTATAAGTCTTTATTAGGTAAATCCCCGCCCTATCTCAGCTCACTGGTCACTATAGCAACACCCACCCGTAGCATGCGCTCCAGCAGGTATATCTCACTGGTCACCCCCAAAGCCAACACCTCCTTTGGTCGCCATTCCTTCCAGTTTGCTGCTGCCAATGACTGGAACGAATTGCAAAAATCATTGAAGCTAGAGGTTCCTATCTCCCTCAATAACTTTAAGCATCAGCTGTCAAAGCTGCTTATCGATCACTGCACCTGTATATAGCCCTTCTGTAAATAGCCCACACTACTACCTCATCCCCATATTTATTTTTTTGTTTATTTTCACTAATCTTGCACTCCAGTATCTCTATTTGCACATCATAATTTGCACACTTTTCATTCCTGTGTTAATAATGATAATTCTGTAATTTATGTCACCACTATAGTCTATTTATTGTTCTACCTCTTAACCTTACTGCATTTTTGCACTACATTTTGCACTCTGTATATAGATTTTTCTATTGTGTTTTTGACTGTTTGTTTAATGTGTAACTCTGTGTTGTTATTTGTCACACTGCTTTGCTTTGTCTTGGCCAGGTCGCAGTTGCAAATGAGAACTTGTTCTCAACTGACCTACCTGGTTAAATAAAGGTGAAATAAAAAAATAAAAAATAAAGATGATAATGCACGGCCCCATGTCACAAGGATCTGTACACAATTCCTGGAAGCTGAAAATGTCCCACTTCTTCCATGGCCTACCTACTCATTATACATGTCACCACCACCCATTGAGCATGTTAAAGATACTCTGGATTGACGTGTACCACAGCGTGTTCCAGTTTTCGCTGATATCCAGCAACTTCGCACAGCCATTGAAGAGGAGTGCGAAAATATTCCACAGGCCAAAATATTCCACAGGCCAAAATCAATAGCCTGATCAACTCTATGCAACAGAGATGTGTCACGCTGCATGAGGCAAATGGTGGTCACACCTGATACTGACTGTTTTTCTGATCCACGCCCCTAATGAATTTATTTCAGTTGACTGATTTTCTTATATGAACTGTAATTCAGTAAAATCTTTGAAATTGTTGCATTTACATTTTTGTTCAGTGTATGAATAATAATAATAATAATAATAATAATAATAAGAAGAAGAAGACGAAGAAGAAGAAGATGAAGAAGACGAATAATAATAATAAGATGAAGACAAAGAAGAAGAAGATGAAGAAGAAGACGAATAATAATAATAGTAATAATAATAATAAGAAGAAGAAGAATAATTATTACTATTCTTCTTCTTCTTATTATTATTATTTGTCTTCTTCATCTCCTTCTTCTTCTTCGTCTTCTTCTTCTTCTTCTTCTTCTTCTTCTTCTTATTATTCTTCTTCTTCTTCTTCTTCTTCTTCTTCTTCTTCTTCTTATTATTATTATTATTAAGAAGATGAAGAAGAAGATCAAATAAAATGTTATTTGTCACATGCACCGATGATGTAGACTATACAGTGAAATGCTTGCTTACGAGCCCTTCCCAGCAATGCAGAGGTTAAAAAATGATGATACAAATAAAAATAGTAACACAAGAGGAATAAAATACACAAGAATTAAGCTATATACAGGAAGTACCAGTACCAGATCAATGTAGAGCTATATACAGGAAGTACCAGTACCAGATCAATGTAGAGCTATATACAGGAAGTACCAGTACCAGATCAATGTAGAGCTATATACAGGAAGTACCACTACCAGATCAATGTGCAGGGGTACGATGTATTTGATGTGTACATAAAAGCAGGGTGAAGTGACTAGGCATCAGAATAGGTAATAATAAGAGTGTGAATACAGAACAGAGTAGCAGAAGCATATGATGAGTGTGAAAGTGTGTGTGTATGTGTGTGTGTGTGTGTGTGTGTTGTGTCGGGAATGCGTGTGTGTGTTTCCATGTGTTTGATGCCATTCCATTTGCTCCATTCCAGCCATTATTAGGAGCTTCCTCCCCTCAGCAGCCTCCACTGGTGTGTGTGTATGTAGTGTATGTGATGTGTGTGGGTTTTGTGTGAGAGTGTCATTGTAGTGTTGTGTGAATGAGTGTGTACAGTATACTGTATATAGTCTTGTGAGTGTGCATAGTCAGTGCAAGATAGGGTCAATGCAGATAGTCCAAACAAACATACAGTAGAGAACTGCAAATAGATAGCAGATGAGAATGAGAAAAATTATTCAGATGAAAGGGATAGCTCACCTTTTGGTTGCCTTACACCCTGTAGGCAGTTTGTGGACAAGGTACGACAGTAATCCATGCTTTGATTCCACGCTCCATGTCTAAATCATCAATAATGTAACTTCATTGAGTTAGACAACCAATTTCAGTCACTTTAAGATGATTTGAACATGAAATGCGAAAAATATACTTGCATTTGTTTTGTGCTGCATTTGGAAACAGTGGCCAACTAAACAAAAACAAAGCATGGATTGCTGTCTTACATTGTCCATATAATGCTTAGGCCTACATGGTAAGGAAACCAATATGTACTAACCCTTTAATTGTTTATAAAATGTTAGCAATGCATATCTGTCTTTTTCAGGTGTTGAATTGTACCTACCATAAAGTTGCAACATTTGTGGCCTACTTTTGCAACAGTGGAGAAGGCTAGGTATAGATATTTGACAGAAGATGGGTGTTGTCTATCCAGTCAAATTTCTGGATCTGTGATTGACACGCCTCAAAAGGAAAGATTGTTTGTTGCATAGAGATAGATAGGGCTCTAAAACCCATTTTAGCATGGGCAACGCCATTGAGGACTTTTACTATTTTTAAGTAGTCAACTGAGTTGGACATCCTATGGGTTAAGGAAGGATCACATAATTCCATCCAGATCAGCCAATGAATTACACTTGTGAGCAAACGTTCCATAACTGCAGGTGGCAGTAAAACATTCCACAACTGCAGGTGGCAGTAAATCCCCAACCTTGGCTTTATACCTGTTCAAAAAACAAACTCCAAATAAGAAAATTGGCTACTTCAAAATGGAGATGGCCTCAATGGTGCTGCCAGAGATACTGTATATAATGACAAGATGGTCACCACCCTAACAATGGGAGTCGTCCCAAGGGCTGGAAGGCAGGTGGCCTGCTTAATGGTCTGCTTATAGTTGTATTCCTGCGTGGACAGAGGGAGCGAGAGGACCCTCTTACACCATTTATTGATTTTTATTTTATTTAACCTTTATTTAGCTAGGCAAGTCAGTTAAGAACAAATTCTTATTTAAAATGACGGCCTACACCAGCCAAACTCGGACGACGCTGGGCCAATTGTGCTCCACCCTATGGGACTCCCAATCACAGCCGGTAGTGATACAGTCTGGAGTCGAACCAGGTTGCCTGTAGTGACACATCTAGCACTGAGATGCAATGTCTTAGACCAATGCGCCACTTGGGAGCCTGGAAGTAATAATGGGACATATATGCGATGTCTATCTAAGTTTGTCCGTTTCTCTCACAAACTTGGCCGTTTTTAAACCTGCCCGCACTGACAGCGTGTAAACCCCACCCATTCCGAAGTGATTAACCACCCTCATTCTCTGTTTTGATTTGCTTTCGCTCTGTCAGTGACTTCCCCCCCAAGTGTCGCCAGCAACAAGGTAGTGAGTGTACATCACACCCGGGCTGACGCGCGATCACCAGAAAAACAAATTATAAGGGGCGATAAACGCACGAAACAGACAGGGCAATGCCCCTTTTTGCTGCCAGCTAGTGTTTTATAAATGTTTGATAGTTTGAATCTACCTACATTTTTGGAGGATGATACCACAATGAAGAACGTTAGCCAAATTGGGCGTTTTAGCTAAGTGTCATCCATGGCTAGCTAGCCTGCCTAGCTATCCATTTTAGCCAGCTATCTAACGTTAGCCATACTAGTAAGCCCGGTGGTCAAGCAAATACAACTCTAGGTTGCTACAGTAGCTTGCTATCCTAGCTAAAGCGAAGGGGTGTTTTGTATTATTATTTGCGGCTAAAATTATCATCGTGTTTTGCCGTTTGACACCTAGTTAACAATTGAGTTAACTAGCTGATGGACAGTTTCACAGACGCTCTTTTTCACTACTCGGACGTTTTGGTCTTGGTGCGGCTAGGCGTAGCAGGAGAGACTGTACAGATGTGGCAGTCAAGTTTGTCGCGTTGTCTCCGGGACCTGGGTCGGTAAGCACACCGCGATTTAGACGAGTCGTTGCTAGAGAACAACTACAACACTTGGTTAGAAAGATATTGGTTTTGGACAAACGTTAAATAGTTAGCTAGTTAACTATCCTGTTGACTGAAGAGCTAGTTAGCAAATTCAGCTATTGTCGCTGGCTCGGTGCTATCGAGTTTAGCTGGGCCCTATTAACTAGTTTTCTGCCTTGACTAGAGACTTGCAAATATATCAGATATTTGGTGTAACGTTTGCTGCCCAATGCTAGCTCGCATACAGGCGTCCTCAAGAGGCCAAACTCCGTAGCTAGCTGGCTACATTTGTTGCATCCACATCACTCATTTATTTATTTTTACCCTCGGACTGTCCATTCGGATTTACAAAGGGAATTGGAACAATTAGTTGCTATTAAGTGTGAGGTGTGTGCGCCCCATTCAAGTTGGGCTTTTAAATACTGCGGTGATGACTTTAGAATCCATGATGGCTTGTTGCCTGAGCGAGGAGGCGAAGGAGTCCAAACGAATCAACGCTGAGATCGATAAGCAGCTGCGCAGAGACAAGCGAGACGCGAGGAGGGAACTTAAACTGCTTTTGTTGGGTACAGTAACATTAAACCATTCTTCCTCCATACACACACCTTCCCATAATTCCATTAAGTGAACGGATGTTTGAAATCTTCAATTATTGGGTTTGTTATGTGATGGCTTTAAATGTCGGAGTCAATGATTCATCATTGCTGAAGTGATACCATTCATCAGGGCATAAATGACACTTTAGCAATGTCTAATGATATGACAGTGTTGTATTTGCTGTATAAAGATTCATAGTGTACTAAGCAAGTTGACCCCAATTACATAACAGCCCTGCTGCTGCTGTAAACCACAAAGTTTCCCTATGTTATCAGATATGTAAAACGATTTGACTTTATGGTTTGGATGGCATTGTGAGAACAACTCTGCATTGTTTCAAAAGGACTTGTGCATTTCAGGGAAAGTCTACCCCTGTTGTGTTTGGACATGTGACAAATAAACATTTTATTTTGAGGATTCTACATGAAGCCTACAGGGCTGACATAACTCAGCTGTATCACAGTGCATAGGACAAACATAAGCACCCACCAAATAGAGCCCCACAGTGGACTCGTCATAATACCCATAAATCAATTTTATTGGTCACATACACATATTTAGCAGATGTTATTGCGGCTGTAGGGAAATGCTTGTGTTACTATCTTCAACAGTGCAGTAAAATCTACAATACACACATCTAAAAGTAAAATAATGGAATTAAGAAATGTATAAGTATTAGGATGAGAAATGTCAGTGGCATTGACTAGAATACAGTAGAATAGAATACAGTATATACATATGAAATGAGTAAAGCAATATTTAAACATTATTAAAGTGACTAGTGATTCCATGTCTATGTGCATGGGGCAGCAGCCTCTAAGGTTTTTATTTATTTTTATTTCACCTTTATTTAACCAGGTAGGTCAGTTGAGAACAAGTTCTCATTTGCAACTGCGACCTGGCCAAGACAAAGCAAAGCAGTGCGACAAAAACAACAACACAGTTACACAGTAAACAAACATAGTCAAAAAGTGCAGGGTTGAGTAACCGGGTGGTAGCTGGCTAGTGATGGCTATTTAACAGTTTGATGACATTGAGATAGAAGCTGTTTTTCAGTCTCTCAGTCCCAGCTTTGATGCACCTGTACTGACCTCGCCTTCTGGATGATAGAGGGGTGAACAGGCCGTTGCTCGGGTGGTTGATGTCCTTGATGATCTTTTTGGCCTTTCTGTGACATCGGGTGCTGTAGGTGTCCTGGAGGGCAGGCAGTGTGCCCCCGGTGATGCTTTTTAGCAGACCGTACCACCCTCTGGAGACCCCTACGGTTGCGGGCGGTGCAGTTGCCGTACCAGGCGGTGATACAGCCTGACAGGATGCTCTCAATTGTGCATCTGTAAAGGTTTGAGGGTTTTCAGATGGTCAGTGATGTGTATGGTTGAAGCATTCCACCTTCTCCACTGCGGTCCTGTGGATAGGGGCGTGCCCCCTCTGCTTTTTCCTGAATTCCACGATCATCTCCTTTGTTTTGTTGACGTTGAAGGAGAGGTTATTTTCCTGGCACCACTCCACCAGGGACCTTACCTCCTCCCTGTAGGCTGTCTCGTCTTTGTTGGTAATCAGGCCTACTATGATTGTGTCGTCTGCAAACTTGATGATTGAGTTGTGGCCACGCAGTCATGGGTGAACAGGGAGTACAGAAGGGGTCCTGATCTTGATGATGAGCTTGGAGTGTACTATGGTGTTGAAGGCTGAGCTATAGTCAATGAACAGCATTCTTACATAGGGGTGTGTGCAGTGCAATGGTAATTGCATAGTCTGTGGATCTATTGGGGCTGTAGGCAAATTGAAGTGGGTGTAAGGTAGAGGTGATATGATCCTTAATTATCCTCTCAAAGCAATTCATGATGACAGAAGTGAGTGCTACGGGGCGGTAGTAATTTTGTTCAGTTACTTTTGCTTTCTTGCGTACAGGAACCTCGCAGTCAAACAGAAATGTTTCCAATCGTTTTTTCACCATTCATTTTTCCCATAGGGGATTTTAGAACCAATTCAAACAAGGTCTGTGTTTCATGTAGGCTTTCCCCGGTGTGTCGTTTTGGTAACCGTGAAAATATTTATTGGACAAGGTGACTTTTATCAATATATTTGGCTCTATTTACTCTGTTTTGAAAATGCTAATTCGCATCAAAGTAGACATCATGAAAGATGACAAATCCCTGCAATCTCCTGCATGCCATCTCATGCTACCTTTGCTGTCAATTAGCTAGCTACTAGAAACCTTGATCCAAAATTAAAGATATATTGAACATTTTCATTTAATGTTCCATATTCTACTTAACTAATATTTGTGGTCTTATTTATGGATTTTGTATTGTCTTGTACAGAACTATCCTAGTAGCAGTCATATTTACAATGTGTCATGAATACTAGGCTTGTTTTTTGCGAAGAAGCCAACAAGCTACCTACCTTGTATGATATTAGCAATATACCATTATTTTTACCACATCCCTTCAGCCGGGGGTCTATATTTAATCCCTTATAAATCCTCTTCTCCTTCAGCCGGGGGTCTATATTTAATCCCTTATAAATCCTCTTCTCCTTCAGCCGGGGGTCTATATTTAATCCCTTATAAATCCTCTTCTCCTTCAGCCGGGGGTCTATATTTAATCCCTTATAAATCCTCTTCTCCTTCAGCCGGGGGTCTATATTTAATCCCTTATAAATCCTCTTCTCCTTCAGCCGGTGGTCTATATTTAATCCCTTATAAATCCTCTTCTCCTTCAGCCGGGGGTCTATATTTAATCCCTTATAAATCCTCTTCTCCTTCAGCCGGGGGTCTATATTTAATCCCTTATAAATCCTCTTCTCCTTCAGCCAGGGGTCTATATTTAATCCATTATAAATCCTCTTCTCCTTCAGCCGGGGGTCTATATTTAATCCATTATAAATCCTCTTCTCCTTCAGCTGGGGGTCTATATTTAATCCCTAATAAATCCTCTTCTCCTTCAGCCGGGGGTCTATATTTAATCCCTTATAAATCCTCTTCTCCTTCAGCCGGGAGTCTATATTTAATCCCTTATAAATCCTCTTCTCCTTCAGCCGGTGGTCTATATTTAATCCCTTATAAATCCTCATTAGCCAGTGGTCTATATTTAATCCCTTATAAATCCTCTTCTCCTTCAGCCGGTGGTCTATATTTAATCCCTTATAAATCCTCTTCAGCCGGTGGTCTATATTTAATCCCTTATAAATCCTCTTCTCCTTCAGCCGGTGGTCTATATTTAATCCCTTATAAATCCTCTTCAGCCGGTGGTCTATATTTAATCCCTTATAAATCCTCTTCTCCTTCAGCCAGTGCTGTATTAAAGCAATTCAGAACTAACTTCTTGACCTGCTCTGTTGCAGGTTAACTCATTGTATCCATTATCCAGAGCGACTTACAATTAGTGCATTCATCTTAAGATAGCTAGTTGAGAACACATCACAATCGTATCAAGTACATTTTCCCTCAGAAAATTATTTATCAATAAAGTTGGTGCTCATGGGGAAAGAGAAGTGGCTTTTTTGAGGGGTGTCGGGAGCGCCAAGAGTTATTTAAGATTTACGGTTTCAGACATTTCAAAAGATTGGCAGGAACACTGTCCTGACTTTAGGGAGAAGCTTGTTCCACTATTGGGGTGCCAGGACAGAGAAGAGCTTTGGCTGGGCTGAGACCATAGGTGGCTGAATGAAGTGCTCAGGTTGGGATGTAGGGTTTGAGTGTAGCCTGAAGGTAAAGAGGTGCAGTTCCCTTTTCTGCTCCATAGGCAAGCACCAAGGTCTTGATGATGATGCAAGCTTCGACTGGAAGCCAGTGGCGTTTGCGGAGGAGTGGGGTGACGTGGAAGAATTTAGGAAGGTTGAAAACCAGGCGGGCTGCGGCATTCTGGATAAGTTGCTGGGTTTTGATGGCACAAGTGGGGAGCCAAGCCAACAGTTGCACTCGTCTAGACCATGATTTCCCAAACTCTGTCCTTGGGCTCCCCCACGGTGCTCCCCCTAGATAAGGACGTGCGCCGGTTCTTTGCACTCCGGGAGGGGTTGTCAGCCGTGATGGAGAGGTCTTGGAGCGGGCATGCCGTTCCCGGGAGAAAGAGCAGCTCCATTTTGTCGAGGTTAAGCTTGAGGTGGTGGGCTGACATCCAAGCTGAGATGTCTGGCAGGCACGCAGAGATCCGTGTCGCCACCTGGTTGTCAGAAGGGGGAGTAAGGAGAAGAGTAGTTGTGTGTCATCCGCATAGCAATGACAGGAGAGACCATGTGAGGATATGACAGAGCAGAATGACTTGGTGTAGAGAGAAAAGAGGGCCTAGAACTGAGCCCTGGGGGACACCAGTAGTGAAAGCACGTGGTGCAGACAGATCCTGTCCACGCCACATGGTAGGAGCAATCTGCCAGGTAGGATGCAATCCACGAGGGTGCTCAACCCTGAGAGGGTGGAGGATCTGATGGTTCACAGTTTCAAAGGCAGCGGATAGATCTAGGAGGATGAGAACAGAGGAGAGAGAGTCAGCTTTGGCAGACCGGAGAGCGGTCTCAGTTGAACTCCTCTAATCGCAATTGAGGAAGCCGGTTTGCTGGGAGCCCACATCTCTCTCCATGAACTCAAGGATATTGGATAACATGAATAAAGGCACCTGGTTGTGATGGTATTCCTCCTGAGGTCTGTTTAACACTTTGGAATCCATTAGGTCCACTGTTACTGTTACTTGAAATGATTAACACAGCTGTTCACAAAGGTTAATTTGGAAGGGATTTAAATACGGCACTAATTCCGCTTTTATTAAAAAAAGGAAAGGACGCCACCCAGTGCTCTCACCATCTCCCTTTCTTTTGATAAGCACAAATTCTGTCTTCCCGTCTCAACTTTACTTACCCAAATTGAACATATGGGACTTGGCTCCATATTCATGATTTAAAATACTATATGCCAATCCCTCAGGCAATACCTGCTCTGTTCCATTCAGAATAACTAGAAGTAGCCAGTAAGGTGATTCTATCTCACCTCTACATGTTTTGTCTATTGAGCCCCTGGCCCAGGCAATTCGACAATTGATAAACATTACACCTCTCAATTCTATGGATCACGTCATCTCATTATACGTCGACGATATCTGACTTTATCTGGACAATGTATTTCAATCCCTCCCAAAAGCTCTGAAAATCATAGACAAATACAGCTCTATTTCAACATATAAAATCTAGCAATCTGCCCTACTGCCTCAAGACCCCGATGTAAGACTCTATCCAAATCGTTTTCCATTTTAAATATTTGGGAAAATATATATTTCCTTCCTTAGATAAAACCGTGGCCAGAAATGTTAACAGAACGCTCAATTGAATTTGACCGCTCTAGATAATAATATCCCAGTTGCTTTAACCAGCAGAATATCTATTATCAAGATTAATATATTGCAAAGCTGAATTTCTGAAATTCAATGCTTCCCTTGTCTCCCCCTTCTGGCTATGGGATAAAATCCATAGTGCGGCTTCAAAATGTATATGGCAAGCAATGTTCCCTCCAATTTCTTTTGGCACTGAGCAAATTTCAGGTCTGCTAACTTGAACATTGTGAAAATTCGGTGCAACTTCCAGCACGCGTTTGCTGTGAACATTGAGGCTGTACCTGCTTTAAGTTAGTTTTAACAGTGGCCATGTAGGCTACTGTGGCTATTTGATCATAATGTAGGTCTTCCAGAGTGGCCTACCAACAAAAACAAGGGAGAAAATGCATCCCATAACATTTTAACATGGAAATAGCTATTATATCATTCAGCCTACAGTAGCAGCCAATGTGTGGTGTTCAATGTAGGCCTACATTCCGTGAGACTATTGAAAAAAAAATATATATAAACATGTACGGCTTGACATTAACCTGTTTATCCACTTATCCTCCAGACAAGGAGGTGACTGAAAATGTTTGATGCAAGAAACCAATTTACAAATACAATTATTCTCATACCATTATTACAGCGAATGGGACAAATTATGCTATCCTCTGCCTATTGTCTACTTGGCTTACTCAAGCCTGTAATCAAAATACAACACTGCCCCTTTAAGACAAAGATGTCTAGAAATGTATGTTTTTTATCTATAATTCACTAACTAGCAAATAATATGAACAAAATATGCACGCGTGGCTACATGCAACTCTCACTTTGATCTCATAACAAGTGCATCTACTCACGACCGCTCATGCTATAAACACAGTCCAGTTCAAAGTAAATGGCACAGATCCTTATTATGCTAACGGTCTATTGGCATATAGTCCTACTGCAGCTCTGATTGTTTATGCCACACGGGCTGAGTAGTGCATGTCAATGCAATAGAATCCTACTCGAGTTGCACCGCATTCCTCGTGCACAAATTCATGTTACTCTTATGAACAGAGAAAGTGAAATATTCCTCTATGTAAAAAGACCCTAATAATAACGCAAGCATATAGACTAAGAACTTAAACATGAACTCACTCATAAAAACAGCATCTCTAAGCAGAACTTAATATTTGATACAGAAACATTTGTTTGCAATTACAGAGATCATACGTTTCCTGTAGTTCTTGACCAGGTTTGCACACACTGCAGCAGGGATTTTGGCCCACTCCTCCATACAGACCTTCTCCAGATCCTTCAGGTTTCGGGGCTGTCGCTGGGCAATATGGACTTTCAGCTCCCTCCAAAGATTTTCTATTGGGTTCAGGTCTGGAGACTGGCTAGGCCACTCCAGGACCTTGAGATGCTTCTTACGGAGCCACTCCTTAGTTGCCCTGGCTGTGTGTTTCGGGTCGTCGTCATGCTGGAAGACCCAGCCACGACCCATCTTCAATGCTCTTACTGAGGGAAGGAGGTTGTTGGCCAAGATCTCGCGATACATGGCCCCATCCATCCTCCCCTCAATACGGTGCAGTCGTCCTGTCCCCTTTGCAGAAAAGCATCCCCAAAGAATGTTTCCACCTCCATGCTTCACGGTTGGGATGGTGTTCTTGGGGTTGTACTCATCCTTCTTCTTCCTCCAAACACGGCGAGTGGAGTTTAGACCAAAAAGCTCTATTTTTGTTTCATCAGACCACATGACCTTCTCCCATTCCTCCTCTGGATCATCCAGATGGTCATTGGCAAACTTCAGACGGGCCTGGACATGCGCTGGCTTGAGCAGGGGGACCTTGCGTGTGCTGCAGGATTTTAATCCATGACGGCGTAGTGTGTTACTAATGGTTTTCTTTGAGACTGTGGTCCCAGCTCTCTTCAGGTCATTGAGCAGGTCCTGCCATGTAGTTCTGGGCTGATCCCTCACCTTCCTCATGATCATTGATGCCCCACGAGGTGAGATCTTGCATGGTGCCCCAGACCGAGGGAGATTGACCGTCATCTTGAACTTCTTCCATTTTCTAATAATTGCGCCAACAGTTGTTGCCTTCTCACCAAGCTGCTTGCCTATTGTCCTGTAGCCCGTCCCAGCCTTGTGCAGGTCTTCAATTTTATCCCTGATGTCCTTACACAGCTCTCTGGTCTTGGCCATTGTGGAGAGGTTGGAGTCTGTTTGAGTGTGTGGACAAGTGTCTTTTATACAGGTAACGAGTTCAAACAGGTGCAGTTAATACAGGTAATGAGTGGAGAACAGGAGGGCTTCTTAAAGAAAAACTAACAGGTCTGTGAGAGCTGGAATTCTTACTGGTTGGTAGGTGATCAAATACTTATGTAATGCAATAAAATGCAAATTAATTATTTAAAAATCATACAATGTGATTTTCTGGATTTCCATCTCTCACAGTTGAAGTGTACCTATGATAAAAATTACAGACCTCTACATGCTTTGTAAGTAGGAAAACCTGCAAAATTGGCAGTGTATCAAATACTTGTTCTCCCCACTGTATATATCAGATGAGAGCAAAAATTCAGCCGCATAGTGGTAGGCCACACAAGCTCACAGAACGGGACTGCCAAGTGCTGAAGCGCGTAAAAGTAGTCTGTCCTCGGTTGCAACACTGTCTACCGAGGTCAGCACAAGAACTGTTAGTCGGGAGCTTCACGAAATGGGTTTCCATGGCTGAGCAGCCGCACACAACCTTAAGCTCACCATGCGCAATACCAAGAGTTGGTTGGAGTGGTGTAAAGCTCACCGCGATTGGACTCTGGAGCAGTGAAAACACATTCTCTGGGGTGATGAATCACGCTTCACCTTCTGGCAGTCTGATGGACTAATCTGGGTTTGGCGGATGCCAGGAGAACGCTACCTGCCCAACTGCATTGTGCCAACTGTTAAAATTTGGTCTAGGAGAAATAATGGATTTGAATATAGGCTACATTTTAAATTGACATTTAAAAAGTGCAATTAGTTTTTTTTTTTTTTACCATGTCTTAGGCCTGCCTAAAGGTTTCTGGAAAGGAACATCAGTATGTTCACCTTTTCTGCCTCAGAGTAGTGAACTCAGCAGGAATTTTGTAGTTTGTCCATGCTTTGCCCTTCTGTCAGGTCTGCTGGCTCACCTTTTTATAATTCGGCCTGAAACCGAAGAACTGCCAACCAGGCGTAGACATGCTTTTCTTTCCCACAAAGTCCACAATAGTCCTACAAATTTGAAAATCATTCTGCAGCCTAGACTAGATAAAACAAATTGGCTCCTCCGTGCGCAAGGCCCCCCTTCCCCCTAGAGAAAATAAATAGACAATACAATCGTATATCAACATTGTTTGGACAGGACGATGTGTCATTCCAGACATTGCCCAACCCTAATCAGTACACTTACCGATTTAACATTCCAAGATTTGAAAACCCATACTATACCTTCAGAAAGTATTCGCGCCCCTTGACTTTTTCCATATTTTGTTGTAACAAAGTGGGATTAAAATTGATTTCATTGTCATTTTTTTGTCAACCATCTACACAAAATACTGTCAAAGTGGAAGAAAATGTATGGACTAAAGACATTTCAACTTTTTATTAATTTGTAAAAATGTCTTAAACATAATTCCACTTTGACATTATGGAGTATTGTGTGTAGATCAGTGACTTGATCTAAATGTAATCTCTATTAAATTCAGGCTAGAACGCAACAAACTGTGGAAAATGTCAAGGGGGATGGATACTTTCTTAATGCACTGTACACATAACCAGGCTAATCTTTTTTTTTTTTTTCTCTATATTTACAACTTAGGTTACCCAAGGCATAGCTGACCTAACTTCCAAACCATCCAATAATTGGATTTATAAAAAAATGATCTGGGTTCCAGAAAGGACTGATCTCTATAATATACAAACAACTCATTCTGAGCCTTCCATTAAAGTATGATCCACAGATCTAATTAAATCTGAACATCCCTTTAACTGGATCAGAATATGGAAAAATATGACCTTGACACCATCAATTTATACATTTTAAGTTTTTTCAGACTTCATTTAACACAAAGGAAACGATGAGATTGGCCCCAACTTCCAACTGATCACTGTGTCCCCTAAATCAGTTAGGCACATTCCTCCATATGATGTGGGATTAGGGCTGTTACGGTGACCGTATCATGAAGGCAGTCAAATTCCACCTGACCGTTTAGTCACGGTAATTAGGCTTCTCCAAGCTGCTCGATGCTGCTGATGGTCATTAGTAGCCTACCAAACGTGCTATCTGCCTGGTACTTATCGCTCTATTGTCCCTCTAATCACTCCATGTCTCTGATCACTACTTTGTTTCCTTTTCTCGCCATCTCCCCTCCAACCCTACCTACTCAGCCCCTACCCAGATGGTCATGCGCCATCACAATCTTTGCTCTCTCTCCCTCTATCCTCTCTTCCTTCTGCTAAATCCTCCTGCCTCTTCGACCTACACTCCTCCATTTCTGCATCCTTTGACTCCTCACTGTCCCGTTTCCTCCCGGCCATCCCGACCTTCCCCTCCCGGGCCATGGCTGAGTGACTCATTGCGTGCTAAAGGAACAGGGATGCGGTCAGCTGAACGGAAATTGAGGAAAACTAAACTTCCGGAGAACCGATAATGCTTCCACTCTCTCCTCTCGACCTTGTCTTCCTCTGTATCCGCTGCTAATGCTGCTTTCTATCACTCAAATGTCAAAGCTTCTGCCTCCAACCCTGGGAAACTCTTCTCCACTATTTATAATACATTTGCTTAAATTTCTAAACCTGTTTTCGCTTTGTCATTATTGGATATTGTGTTTTGAAATTTTATAAATTTTAGAATAAGGCTGGAACGTAACAATGTGGAAAAAGGGAAGGGGTCTGAATACTTTCCAAATGCACTGTAGATAGTTAATCCAGAAATTCATACCTTTTGCCTCGATTTCGGCAGTCTTGTCCAGATCATCATGGCCCTGGTGCGTAACGTGAAGCTTGAGACAGGCATTTGTAGTTCTGTATGATAGCCATATTAGCAGCTAATTTGTATTTATTTTTTGGTGGTAAATACAGGCACCATTATCAAAGGTAATGCCAGGGTAAGCCTACACGAAACACAGCCTTTATTTGATTTGTTTTTAACATTTCCTATGGGAAAAACGATTGGAACCATTTACCTGTTTGACCGCTAAGTGTTATGGGTATTATGACTCCTACTGTTGTACTTTATTATTATTATTAGGTTGATGACATAGTTGTAAAAAAGACAACCAGAGGCTTCTTGGACAAATAGAGGCATCACACACAACTGACTTAATCTTGTTTGCACTTTTCTATTACACACAGAGCGGTGTAAATGGCAGCGTGTATTATGTAGTGAAGTAGCCTACTTTAACCCATTTGTAATGTTAACTAGGGCCATAGGTTTTTCCTGACCACGTGACCCGATAACTTATAACTAGAAACCAGAATATTTATTGCTGATGTTAGGAACAACTCCTAGCCCTAGTAATGGCTGATTTGATCCTGAAGGTTGCTGTATTAGTAGCTGACTTCCACAAGGAGTGACCAATGTATGTTTTATTTAATCTTTATTTAACTAGGCAAGTCAGTTAAGAACAAATTACCAGCATGGACATATCTTACACAGCACTACAGCTTTGGTCATCACAAATGCTTGTGGACTGGACATTGTATGATTTTGACAAGCAATCTTTTGTACTTAAATCTGTTGCATGGCCAACTTTGCCTGGTCATATTCTTGGTGCTCAAGAATGAAGTGTTAGGCTTATTATAGGTGGATATTTTATGCTGGGAAATTTATTTTGAAGGTGTTACTGAAATGTTATACCTATAAGCTATATTTTGCTACATTTTAGTTAGATTTTCCCTGCTCCAGAATGTGTTAAACTAGTTCAGAAATAATCTGTCAACGTCTCAAACTTGGAACTACCGGTTGCCCTCTATTTGCTCATCATAATTGCACATCTTAATTGGTTATTTTCTGTGTTAATGAGATTTGTTTGGAAGCCTAATTCTTAATGCTTTAAAACCATAGGCCTTAACCTGGATCATCAAGCTGATTTCTGTGAAGAAGTATTATAAAGAATACTAATAGTTTAACATAGCCATCCACTGATACATTTTTCTGGTGGTCACTGCCTTAACTCTGGAAGAGGTGACTGCCTTGTGACTCTTGACTTTTATTCTAGCAACAGTTCAAAATCTTGTTTTTGTTTCGTCAGGTAAATTCAGGAGAGAATATTGTGCTTGACCTATATATGGATTGAGGGTGGCTTTTGGAAACTGATGGGTTTCCAGGGATTTGGTCAAAGTTGGGCAAATTGTTCACGTTTTAATGAATGGCCTTGGGCTGAGTCTACACCTGACAACATTAAAAATAACTTCTGAACTCCAATCACATTCACAAACCATTCATATGACAATCCCTTCATAGGCTTTGTTCCACAAATTTGTACCATGCCTGTTTTTTGCATCCCGTTGGCCTCAAATGCCCAAATACATCCATGTGATCGGCTAACACATCTACAAAGGGCTAAAACACAGATTCCATCTGTGGTGGTGGTCAGACCAATCCAGTCCTTAGATCTCTATTGGATTCCAAGTAGGGCTGCGTGATTATGAATTTTTGTGTAACAATCAGGGTTAATTGTCATGCAAATAGACACAGTTATTGTCATAATTTAAATGTTTTAGTCTGTAATGTATCATAAGCATTTTTGAAAATGAGCTATGACATAACTAATGAATACAACAGTTTTGGTGACACACATGTCTCAAACAAATAGTTTTGACCGCTTGGAACTTTTGGAAAGATCTCTCCTCCTGACTGTTGTACTGCTGGTAAAATGATTTTTGTCCTTGTTGACAAATTGTGACTCACCACCTGGATTCAGTCTTATGTAGCAAATTTTGAATTTCTTTTTTTTTTTTACAATGAATAAAAGTAGAGACTCAGAGCTACAAAATGGTATATCATACACATAATTTTTGAGGAACAATGGGAAAGTAATTCTGCTTTGAAAGTTGATACATTTGTAAACTCACTTTTGAGAAAAGGGCCTTTGAATGTTTTGATACACCTACTGGAGAAATCTCTTTTGTCTACACCCATTTAGCATTTTTCACACCCTCTTAAGCCTTAGCCCCACCCATCTCTTTAAGGATTCACATGTGAGGTCATGTGCTGGACAGTTAGTAGTGTAGTAAAGATTAAGACTAAAAGTGGTAGTAGCGTACAATAAGGAACAATTATTGTCCAGATACAAATATTTTATAAATATTAGATGACACTTACCCAGACGCACTTGTCTAAGTTGATGGGTCATGTGAAAGAAATGCTAAAACCCCCAGCCACATCCAGTGGTGGAAAAAGTACCAAATTGTCATACTTGAGTAAAAGTATCAATCATTTCAAATTCCTTATATTAAACCAGACGGCACAATTAATTTGTATTTTATTTTTATTGACGGATAGCAAGGGGCACACTCCAACGTAATTTACAAACAAAGCATTTGTGTTTAGTGAGTCTGACAGATCAGATTCGGCAGGGATGTTCTCTTGATAAGTGTGTGAATTGGACAATTTTCCTGTCAAAATGTAACGAGTACTTTTGGGTGTCAGCGAAAAATGTATGGAGTAAAAGTTGCCAAATATATATAAATGGTAAAGTAATGTACAGATACCCCCAAAAAATACTTAAGTAGTACTTTTGACCACTGCCCAAATGCCTTCACATCAGTACATTAGCATACTTTATTTACTGTTACATGCACACTTATCACATAGTATTCCATACATAAGTTAAGGCCATGCAACCTGAGTGAGGTGCACATGTACAGTACATAAACAGATGCATGTGCCATATATTTATGTGGTGGACGCTTGATACGGTCACACGATATTGTTGTGGTATGTCACTACACACAGTT
This sequence comes from Thymallus thymallus, assembly GCA_023634145.1. Classification (NCBI taxonomy): domain Eukaryota; kingdom Metazoa; phylum Chordata; class Actinopteri; order Salmoniformes; family Salmonidae; genus Thymallus; species Thymallus thymallus. The sequence continues at coordinate 24,984,889 of CM042393.1, forward strand.
CATACACATAATGTTAGCCAGCTGTCTAACTTCAGCTGGCTAGCTAACAGCAAGCTTTAACTAGCAATACAAACCGATTGTCACAGCTATCTAAAGTTAAGCAAATCGGTCTTCCTGTGTCGTTTCCTTTTTAGTTTGCAACTTGTTTGGCCCGTTGTGTTCCACTGATTTTCAAAACTTGGTCAACTTCTTCCGTGACGACAACACTGTTGATCGCCGTTTCTTCCCCACCACCGTCATCAGAAGACTCTTCTTCAATTAAAATGTTTTTACCTAAATCAGGGATTTCCTCATCGTCTGATTCAGAGTCAGAGAGAGTCAGCATGGCCCTCTGGGATTCCCATTCACGGCTGGTTGTGATACAGTCTGGATTTGAACCAGGTTGTCTGTAGTGACGCCTCTAGCACTGATCATCTCGTCAAATAAGGTTTTGAGACACACACAGGTGTAAATATATTGTTTCTGAATATTTAATATATGGCTTCATGGACACACATCCTAGGCTAAGAAGAAACTACCTCCCTAGTTTTAAGTGCATGGCCCCAGTCATGAACACACTGTGCTTCATACAAGCCTGGCTTTCCTGAGCACAAAAAATGTGACTTCACTGGGCCTTCTACATCACTGCCATAAAGTGAGGTTTCCTACCAGTTGAAATGTGGGTGTGAAATTCAACAAACCTCATTGGAGGTTTTCTTGACCATGTGACTCGGCCAGGAACGCTTCAGGCTGCATAGCTGATTCCTGGCCCTACCTGTTGGTTAATACAGATGTAGAAGGACCAAGGAGAGACCTAAGGTATAGTCATGCCAGAAATGTAAAAGGTTTTAGCTGGTCTGTTACAGTACATGTAATAGATCAATAAAAACAAAGGCTATTAAAATAGGGTAAATCATCACTGTTTGACAGCACTCCTTTTGATTTGAATGAAACCTTCCATACATATTTGCCCATTGTAGAAGTGCTCAGAAAGTGAGTTTTTGGACCTACATGCCAAAGGTGTTCAAATGACTTGCCTAGTTAAATAAAACCCTTACACAAGATTGTCAAACTATTTTCAAATTTCTGGAGAAAAACGAAGGTAATTTTTTCCTCCTTTTTTAACGTCAATTATCTAAAAATGCTTAAACCTTTTCATATTCACATATCTTGTAGGTTAGACTCTATTTTCCATCATCTAAGGTTTTTGATTTAAAAAATGGCGCCGGAGGTAAAGGCAGCCGTTTCACAAGCGCCTAACCAATTGTGCCGCTACTGTTATTTTTACAGTTTTTTTTATTTCTTATCTATTGTTTACCTAATACTTATTTTACTTAAATACTGCACTATTGGTTAGGGCTTGTAAGTAAGCATTTCAGTGCAAGGTCTTCACCTGTTGTTTTCGGCGCACGCAACAAATAAACTTTGATTTGTGTTGTGCCCTCCATTGGATTTTGAGTCAACAAAAGGTCAACTCCTGGTGTGCCAGTAAAAATTATGTTGGCTCCACTGGGAGAGATCCTGAGGGGCCACCGATCGCTGTCTCCCTCCCTGGCCACAAGCTGTTACACACATGAACACACCCCACTGCACTGTCACTCTAAACATGACCCATATCCACAGAGGAAGCCCTCTGCTCTGCTTTGTATCCAGTTCAATATCAGTGTTTCCCTATATTTCCCTCAGGCAGGGCACAGTGATCCCCGAGTCAGCATCCAGGCCTGTAAACATCAAAGGCTTCTACTGAAACCAACCAAAGGCATACATTTATTGTGAAAACAGCACTAATTTGGTAATCCCGTCCTGTCTGAGTTATTTCAGAGGAAACTCTGGTACAAGTCCAGAGATGTTCACCTTTATTGGATGTGGTTGCAGTGGTGGAAAAAGTACCCAATTGTCATACATGAGTAAAAGTAAAGATACCTTAATAGAAAATGACTGAAGTGAAAGTCACTAGTAAAATACTACTTGAGTAAGTGTTTGGTTTTAAATATACTTAAGTATCAAAAGTAAATGTAATTATTAAAATGTACTTAAGTATCAAAAGTAAAAGTGTGAATCATTTCTAATTACTTATATTAAGCAAACCAGTAGCCACAATTGTGGAGTAGCCAGAGGCATACTCCAACACTCAGACATAATTTACAATCAAAGCATTTGTGTTTAGTGAGTCTGCCAGATCAGAGGCAGTAGGGATGTCCTCTTGATAAGTGTGTGATTTGGACCATGTTCTGTCCTGCTAAGCATTCAAAATGTAACGAGTACTTTTGGGTGTCAGGGAAAATGTATGGAGTAAAAAGTACTTCATTTTTAGAATGTAGTGAAGTATAAGTTGTCAAAAATATTACTAGTAAAGTCAGATACCCCAAAAAATACTTAAGTAGTACTTTAGTCTTTTTACTTAAGTACTTTACCCCACTGTGTGGTTGCTGCTTGTGTCAGTGATGTCCAGTGATTTCGTTGTGTGACTGAGTCAGGTCTACCCTACATACTGTATTTCTAGGGCTGGTGTCATTCTCAACACGAACTGACTGTGCTCTGCTCAGGGAAGTGATAGCTTAATTTATTTGCTTGGATTTCCACCCCAGCTTCTGTTTATTTTGATAGGGCATACAATGCATTCGGAAAGTATTCAGACCCCTTGACTTTTTCCATGTTACGTTAGACTTATTCTAAAATAGATTAAATCTTTTTTCCCCCCCCTCATCAATCTATACACAATACCCCATAATGGCAAAGCAAAAACTGAAATATGATGTCCTGAGTGCTCTGGAGAAGGATTTCATTAAGGATCTCTCTCTGTACTTTGCTCCGTTCATCTTTCCCTCGATTCCTGACTAGTCTCTCAGTCCCTGCCGCTGACTAGTCTCCTCCAGTTGTGACACTTGGCGTTCAGGCCAAAGAGTTCAGTCTTGGTTTCATCAGACTAGAGAATCTTGTTTCTCATGGTCTGGGAGTCCTGTAGTTGCCTTTTGGCAAACTTCAACCTAGTTGTCACGTTCCTTTTACTGAGGAGTGGCTTCCGTCTGGCCACTCTACCATAGGGACCTGAATGGTGGTGCTGCAAAGATGATTGTCCTTCTGGAAGGTTCTATCTCCACAGAGGAACTCTGGAGCTCTGTCCATCGGGTTCTTGGTCATCTCCCTGACCAAGGTCCTTCTCGCCCGATTGCTCAGAAATGGTTTGGTATCCTTCCCCAGATCTGTTCCTCGGCACAATCCTGTCTCGAAGCTCTACGGACAATTCATTCGACTTCATGGCTTGGTTTTCGCTCTGACATGCGCTATCAACTGTGGGACCTTATATAGACCGATGTGTGCCTTTTCAGATGTCCAATCAATTCAATGTATCACAGGTGGACACCAATCAAGTTGTATAAATATCTTAAGGAAGATCAATGGAAACAGGCCAAGCTCAGTTTCGAGTCTCATAGAAAAGGGTCTGAATACTTCTGTAAATAAGGTTTTTCCGTTTTTTATTTTTAATACATTTGCAAACATTTCTAAACCTGTTTTCCCTTTGTCATTATGGGGTATTGTGTGTAGATTGAGGAGGAAATGAAAGTATAATCAAGGCTGTAACGTAACAAAATTTTGAAAAAGTCATGGTATCTGAATACTTTCCGAATGTTTTATTTTGTGGCTGGTGATCTATTTAATATGCACATACAATATGCACAAGAGATCAGGTGTTAAGACATGAGTGTTTGCTTATTGGCCACCTAAGATCTCTCGTCTCGTATGATTCAACACCCATTATGTATTACCTACCTACAGTACACACCACTGTTGAGACCCTGATTGCCTCTAAAGTGCCTCATTGACCCATCCATAACTGCTAATGACCCACACATGAGTTTATTAGAAATCTGAAATGGCTTGTACCTAGCTGTAATTTTGCATTTGATTTAGATTTTACATTTGTGTACCAGTAGTCCCACTCACCATAAATTATGACCCCTGCTCTCTTGAATGCACTGAATTGTCTTGCATGTGTGATCTGACTGCTGCTACTATCAAACTGAGTGTCACCTGATTGGATCTATACGGCAGCTATCAATGGGAAGTTTTAAGACATTCACCAACCAGCTATTAATGGGAGGTAGGAAATCTTAGCCACATGTTAATCCTGAACCAGGATGCCTCCGGTAGGTGTACAAGTGCACCTTTGCCCACAATTGATGAGCTCATAGTCTTCCACGAGGGATAACTCATAATATTGTGTTGCGTAAACAGTGGTCTGCCTCTCTTTTGAGATAGGAAGTGCCATTGTTTTTTCATTGTGGTGTATTATCGCAAGAGGTTTGGACTAGTCACATGACTTGGACTCGAGTCACAAATTTGACTTGAGATTTAACTTCATATAAAATAACTTGAGACTTGACTTCCTTGAAGCCTCAAGACACAGGACTTTGACTTGAGACAGACTTGAAATGAGCTGGCCAGGTTTTGTAAAGTTTTGTCACTCATTTTGTTGTACAGAGTCTCCATGGATTAGGCTACTCTCCACGCAGCCAGACACCGTATCGCACTTGCAAAAAAACAGATTGACTAGTGAAACACACACTCTGCCCTCTGATTGGACCAGCAAACTGTCAACACAGGTCGGGTTAGCTTGAGCAGTGAGAAGGTATTGGGGGGTCGTGAGTGTGAAAAATATTATTTTTTTCATAAATATTTTAATAGGCTACATATAGCCTACCATTTGTATTCTATATTTATACCTTTGCTTATTTGATCTGGTTACTAACCTAGGCCTGCGTCATCTCACCAAATTCTTGTTTCAAAAACATCTTTGTGCTTCAGAACCAAAAAGTTGCGCGTCTTGACTGTTTATCAGTGACCAGTCATCAGCATTGGTGTGTAAATGCGGTCTGACATCCATATTACATGAATGACTTTCATTTTAAAATGCAGGTGTAAAACGCTGTTTATTTCCGTAATGACAAGCTACATTTGCTCAGCGATTGTGCGCATTCTCCCTGTGCGCTAAGCAAGCGCAGGGGTCACAAGCTTTGAACTACTCCTTTTTGTGGGTCGCCGGTTAAAACGTTTGAGAACTACTGAGCTAGTGAACATATTGCTGATTTGCTGTACAGCTAAGGGCTGTTGGGTAGCCTCAATAAATAGACAAAGATTTGACCTTGGGACCAATGCTCTCTCTGAGCTGCGTGAGAATGAACTTCACTCAACGGTCTAGGGCAGTGGTCACCAACCAGTCGATCGCCATCTCCAAGGCATTCCTATTCGATCCCCAAACATTTCTGTAAAAAACCCAACGATAAAGCCTTGTGTTCCTATGTTTTCCTGTCTGGTGCCTCTGCACACACTTTTTTCTGGATTTCTAGAGCAAATCAAGTGCACTATAGGCCTACCACTGGCCAATTGGATGTTGGTTGATGTCTGCAGTAGCTGGCATAAATGAAAGATACAGCAAAGTTGATACTGTGAGATTGGCACAATCAGCCCAACAGAATAAAAATAAAAAGCGAATTATCTAAATGTATATTCTGCTTCACAAGTAATACAACAACGGATCTATTACCGGTGTCATATAGCCTACCTCAATTTTTTTTAATATAATTAAAAAAAACAATGCATTGGCAGGGCAATTCAAGCAAAGCCATCATGCAGTGATAATGTATTGGGCCTATAGCTTACTGCACAAACCTCATTCCCACGGTACTGTTTTTAGTTGGTTAATCTTGGAAAGGCTTACCTTTTTTTTAAAGCCATTTTACGAAAAAATCTGAGCGGTAGATCTCTGCTTGCATTTTGACTCAAAGTGATCTTTACTCAAAAGGTTAGTGACCCTGTTAACACTGTCAACCTTTCAATGCAAAATACCAAAACAAAACAAACTATGTAAGAGATTTTGTTGTAGGCAGAACTCATTGGAGTAGGATTCTATTGTTTTGACGTGCACTACTCAGCCTGTACTCTACACAGACCAGTGTGGCGTAAACATTTAGAGCATAAACAGGGAATGTCAAGCCCTGTATGTTTTTTTTTTTCCCCCAAAACTGTCATGGAATGTAGGCCTACATTGAACACCACACATTGGCTGTTACTGTAGGCTGAACGATAGAACAGCTATTTCCATGTTCAAATGTTTTAGCTCCATTTGTTTTTGATGGTAGGCCACTCTGGTAGGCCTACATTTATGATCAAATAGCCACTTAAAATTGTTTGCCATATGGCCTTAAATTGTACCAATTTGTTTTTCTTGGTTGCCCATTTCAATAATAAATCATTAGATTTTTCCATTGTGTTAATGATGGCGAATTGTTTGATTTCCAAGTTTTTTTCAAGATGAGGGATGAGAAGAGAATAGTCCAGCCCTTTGGGTATCTCACTACACCCCCATTTGCCATGTCTTGAAATATGCAGACAGATGGATTAAAGGTAAGTTTACATTGTAATACTTCTGACAGTCAACTTTCTAGCTCCGCCCATAACTTTTGGACTTTATAGCATTCCCAGAAAGCATGGATTATTGAGTCATTGTTAGTTTTACACTTGAGAGTGTAATGGGTCTTCCAAATAGACAATGACCCCAAGCATACTTCCAAAGTTGTGGCAAAATGGCTTAAGGACAACAAATTCAAGGTATTGGAGTGGCCATCACAAGGCAGAACTGAACAAGCGTGTGCGAGCAAGGAGGCTTAGAAACCTGGCTCAGTTACACCAGTTCTGTCAGGAGGAATGGGCCAAAATTCACCCAACTTATTGTGGGAAACTTGTGGAAGGCTACCCACATTCATAAAATAAAAGTGGTGATCCTAACAAGACGGGGAATTTTTACTAGGATTAAATGTCAGGAATTGTAAAAAACAGAGTTTTTAAATGTATTTGGCTAAGGTGTATGTAAACTTCCGACTTCAACTGTGTGGAGTATAGAGATTAGGTAGTCATTTAAAAATCATGATAAACACTTATTGCACACAGTGAGTCTAAGCATAGTTCTGAGATATTGAGCATCAATGTTTTTACATTCAACATTTCAGAACTGTTTTGTAGTTAATTCTTCTTTCATAACCATAAAGCTACCTAAAGTAGAGTATCAATGAGACACACTTTTTTTATTTTTAGGGGGGTGCAATCACAGATGGAACATTATGGCTCAAATGTCTATCTGTGTACACCCATAAGGTTCTATCTGACACTTCTGAATTAGACATGTTCAGTTTAATAAGACTGTAGCTATTTGAATACTTCAATTATAGAATAACTCAATTTTACACATTTTAGAACACATCAAATACATTAAATGTAGGTAGGTGGGTGCAAAATGCCAGAACGAAAATACTCAAAAGACAGGTACTCAGTACATAGTGCGGCAGTATGGAAAAAGTTTAAAAATACAAGAAGTCTGGAGTGCAAAAACATATAAAAATATATTGCATAGTATGGGTGAATGGCTGAAAATGTACACTAATACACTATTGTCAGACAAATTAGTCATCGCTAAACAACGATGTGACAATCATTTACTGTAAGATTTCTGATGGTGTTGTTTTTTTTGCTTGCGTGTCATTGTTGCTGGCTAGACTAGCCTATACCGTACTTAGGGGGAGATGACAAAGACGTGTTCTGATTGGTCCGTCTGTATTCTGTGTTCAGACTTGTGATTGGATTCCAGATATAACCTTAGCGTCAAGTTCAAATGGGTTTATGCAGATAGAACTTTGTAGTAAAAAATAAAGTCCACTTAAAGTGCACATTTTCACAAATCTAACTTCACAAACATATGAAGAACCATCTGAAGATCTATTATATGTGACTATCTAATTTTTGACAAAAATATCAGCTAGAATCTTATAGTCCCAAGGTCTAGATTTGTAGTTGGATCATTGCATTTATAGATGTATTTTTTTTACTTCACTTGAGACTGAAAAAACGTGCTCTTAGAATGCACGACTTGACTCGAGACTCGACCCGTTCTACTTGGGACTCGACTTGACACTCGGACCTTGTGACTTGAGACTTGCTTGGTACTCGAATAATAGGGACTTGGTCCCACCTCTGGTTATTGCTGTGTTAATGTTAACTGGTGGTGCCTGCAATGAGATGAGAGAGGATGTTTGCATGAGAGCTTTATTGCCATGCAAATTCCATGTCACATAATACACGGACCAAAATATAAACGCAACAATTTCAAAGATTTTACTGAGTTACAGTTCATATATGGAAATCAGTCAATTTAAATAAATGTATTGGGCCCTAATCTATGGATTTCACATGACTGTTTTAAAGATATGGGTGTGGCTCAGAACCAGTCAGTATCTGCCTCATGCAGCGAGACACATCCTCATGCAGTGCAATGCTTCTTCACATAGAGTTGATAAGGCTGTTGATTGTGGCCTGTGGAATGTTGTCCCACTCCTCTGCAATGGCTGTGTGAAGTTGCTAGGTATTGGCGGGAACTGGAACAGGCTGTCGTACACGTCAAGGCTATATACAGGGGATAGATAGATAGGTACTTTATTGATCCCCGGTGGGAAATTTCTTTGTCAAGCAGCTACAACAAAACATAGGGCAGGTGCAAAATGCCAGAACGAAAATACACAAGACCGATACATGATGCATAGAGCGTCAGTATGAAAAAGTATAGACATACAAGAAGTCTGGCGTGCTAAAAAAGCTATGAAAAGACATTGCATAGTATGGGTGGTTGGCTGAATATGTACACTATACATTGGCGGATGGTGCATGTTTAACTATACTATACAGGTCGATGGCAGAGAAATACTTCAATAGCTAAAAATGCATATGATATGAGTGAGGGTAATAATAGTTTACTTAATAGACATACTGGTTAAATGAACAGGTAAGTGAAAATTTAGCATGGTTAAATTAACTGTACAGGTAAATATACAGTTACATTTACAGGTAAGTGAATATTTGCATGGTTACATTAACTGTACAGGTAAATGACAGGAAGATATACTTAAATAGCTAAATAGTAATTCCCTAAAAATACAGTCCTTAGTGCGCAGGATTTAATTACAGATAAATGCACGTATTGCACATTCAATATACTAAAAGCAATTAAAAAAAAAAAAAGATTCAACTGAAAGGATACTAAAAAGCATTCCTGAGTGAATGACTACGTAAGTTAAGTCCAAGAATTACTTGCAATATTGCACGTGATATGATATAACAACTGTACATGAGTAAGTATATACAGACCTGAATTAATAAATAAGTCCTGAGTGAATGAGTTACTCAGGGATGGATGCACAATTGTTAAACTAGGTCCTAACCCCCCAACAGTTCCAGGTATGTGTTGCCGACGGCACGGCACCCCGGTGAGGCATTAAATAGTCTAATAGCCGCCGGCAGGAAGGACCTCCTGTAGCGCTCTTTGGCACACCGTGGTGGGATCAGTCTGTGACTGAAAGTGCTCCTTTACGTCATAACCATGGCATGCAGAGGGTGGGTGAAGTTGTCCATTATGGCCAGCAGTTTTGCCAGGATCCGTCTCTGTCTCTCTCAGCTAGCCTTCCTGATCAGCTTATTTACCCGAGAAGCATCACCAGTTTTTATGTTGGCTCCCCAGCACACAACTGCAAAAAAACACTGGCCACCACAGACTGATAGAAGGTATCCATTAGTTTACTGCACACGTTGAAGGACCTGAGCCTCCTCAGAAAGTAGAGTCGGCTCTGCCCCTTTTTGTACAGAGCCCCGGTGTTACCTGCCCATTCCAGCCTGTTGTCCATATGGACTCCCAGGAACTTGTATGACCCAACCATTTCCACATCCATCTCCTGTATAGGGACTGCAGTCAGTTGCGCCTTGGTTGTTTTGCTGATGTTGAGCTGAAGGTGGTTCTGCTTACACCACAACACAAAGTCACTGATTGTGCTCCTATACTCCTCCTCCTGCCCACCCTTGATGCACGCTACATTTGCGGAGTCATCCGAGAACTTCTGTAGGTGGCATGTTTCAGAGTTATATCTGAAGTCCGAGGTGTAGAGGGTGAACAGGAAGGGGGACAGGACCGTTCCCTGGGGGGCCCCTGTGTTGCTCACTGCCCGTTCTGACACACAGCTCTGTAGTCACACAAATTGTGGCCTACCGGTCAGGTAGTCCGTGACCCAGGAGACTAAGGGTGCTTACACTTTCTTCATCTTCTCACCCAGCAGCAGGGGCTGAATGGTATTGAAGGCACCATTGGAGAAGTAAAAAAACATAACGCTCACAGTGCAACCTGCGTTGTCCAGGTGAGAATAGGCCCTCTGCAGAAGGTAGATGATGATAGCATCATCCACCCCGATGTTGTGCTGGTATGCGAACTGCAGGGGGTCCAGTGATGTACACACCAGGGGTCTGAGGTGAGCGAGGACTAACCTTTCCAGGGTCTTCATGATGTGGGATGTTAGCGCTACAGGTCTGAAGTCATTCAGGACAGTGGGGTGCGCCTTGTGCATTGGGACGAGGCAGGATGTTTCCCACAGCACAGGGACCCTTTCTAGGCTCAGGCTAAGGTTGAAGCGACACTGGAGTATTCGTCACAGTTGGTCAGCACAGACCCTAAGCACCCTTGGACTGATGCCATCAGGGCCCGCCGCTTTCCACTGATGTAGTCTCTCCAGCTCTCTCTTCAATTGGTTGGTGGTGAAAGCCAGCCCAGGTGGGGAGGTGGGGGGAAGAGGGTTGTTGAGGATCAGTCCAGAGGGAGCAGGGGTAGAGGTGGGGTCGCTGATTGCCTCAGATTAGTCGAAATAATTGAGGTAAAATGTACAGTACCAGTCAAAAGTTTGGACACACCTACTAATTGAAGGGTTTTCTTAATTTTTTTTATAATTTTCTACATTATGAAATAACACATGGAATCATGTAGTAACCAAGTGTTAAACAAATAACAATGTTTTAAATATTAGATTCTTCAAAGTAGCCACCCTTTGCCTTTATGACAGCTTTCACCTCTCTCAACCAACTTCACCTAGAAAGCTTTTCCAACAGTCTTGAAGCAGTTCCCACATATGCTGAGCTCTTGTTGGCTGCTTTTCCTTCACTCTGTGGTCCAACTCATCTCAAACCATCTCAATTAGGTTGATTTGGTGATTGTGGAGGCCAGGTCAGCACTCCATCACTCTCCTTCTTGGTCAAATATCCCTAACGCAGCCTGGAGGCGTGTTGGGTCATTGTCCTGTTGAAAAACAAATGATAGTCCCCCTAAGCGCAAAACAGATGGGATGGTGTATCGCCGCAGAATGCTTTTGAGGTCTTCACTATTATTTTACAATGTAGAAAATAGTAAAAATAAAGAAACTGTGGAATGAGTAGGTGTGTCTAAACTTTTGACTGTAGGTAGGGGTAAAGTGACTATGCATAGATGATATACAGCGAGTAGCAGCAGCATCCCAAAAATGTTCAGTGGGTGACATGTCTGAGTTTGCAGGCCATGGAACAACTGGGACATTTTAAGCTTCCAGGAATTGTGTACAGATCCTTGCAACATGGGGGCGTGCATTATCATGCTGAAACATGAGGTGATGGCGGCGGATGAATGGCACGACAATGGGCCTTAGGATCTCATCACGGTATCTCTGCATTCAAATTGCCATCGATAAAATACAATTGTGGTTGTTGTCCGTAGCTTATGCCTGCCCATGCCATAATCCCACCGTCACCATTGGGCACTCAGCAACGCTGACATCAGCAAACCACTCGCCCACACTTCGTAATACACCCTGTCTGGCATCTGCCCCGTATAGTTGTAACCCGAGATTTAGCCGTAAAGAGCACACTTCTCCAGCATACCAGTGGCCATCGAAGGTGAGCATTTGCCCACTGAAGTCTGTTACGATGCCGAACTGCAGTCAGGTCAAGACCCTGTTGCGGACGACGAGCACACATGAGCTTCCCCGAGACGGTTTTTAACAGTTTGCAGAAATCCTTTGGTTGTGCAAACCTATAGTTTCATCAGCTCTGGTGGAGAATTCCTGCAGTCAGCATGCCAATTGCACGTTCTCTCAACTTGAGACATCTGTGGCATTGTGTTGTGTGACAACTGCACATTTTATAGTGGCCTTTTATTGTCGCCAGCACAAGGTGCACCTGTGTAAGCATCATGCTGTTTAATCAGCTTCTTGATATGCCAGACCTGTCAGGTGGATGGATTATCTTGGCAAAGGAGAAATGCTTATGAATGGGGATGTAAACAATTTTGTGCAGAACATTTTCGAGAAAAGCTTTTTGTATCTATAGAACATTTCTATAATATTTTATTTCATCTCATGAAACATGGGACCAACACTTTACATGTTGCATTTCTGTTCATTGTAGTAATAATAGGCACTAGCGGCCTAGATAAAGTTGAGACTGACCAGCACAGAACAGTTATTGGTGGTGGCTGCTCTGCTGCAAAGGTAATGACGTTTCCAATGGCTCACTGACTTGGAGCAAGGTGCCGACAGCTGGCAAGTTGTGGCAACATGATGTCACCAAGGTTGTGGGTTTAATTCCTGCATGGGTTATACAATGGCATTGTTGGATACCATGGCAACTACTGTAGCCATGTAGTAGACTTGCTAGCTACTTCAGTGGATGTTGAACACATTTCTAGCGCCAAATGTGTTCAACTATAGCCATGGTATAAAAAGATAATCAACTCGGGGCTCTATGCGTTCTCTGGAAAATAATGCAACTCCGTGGAAGGTCAGTTCCACTCCGCTTGCGCGTCATGCAACACACATTCCACGTCGTTCATTATTCTCCACAGAACCTATAGCCCTTTGTGGATTATCCTTTCGTGTTTCTTTAAAAGATAACCTTATAGGTTCACCCGCATACGTGTAGTATTGTATTCACTCACATTCTCGGCCACTGTTACTGCAGTGCTTCACAATTGCTCATTTTGTTCCATTTAAATGTAGGCTCACAGGAAAATGAAGTTTCACATTAGACATGGTTGTGATTTACACCGTCACTGAGCAGCTAGGCCATCCTGAGCAGAACAGATGTGATCAGATAAATGAACATACCGCGAGCATAAGAAATTGTGTAGTTGGTTTGAAAATTGCTCATTGATGTTAACTGGACAGTAAAATGTAGGTTAGCTGTACTAGCTGTGCGAAAGAATGGCTATGGCCTGGTACCTCTAGTTCTAACCCGTGTGTCTGCTCTGTTGGTTAAGCAAACAGTGACACACCCATCTTTCGGCAGTTATGTGGCAGTCTGTGAAAGGTTTTAATGCTTACTTCACGCTTATGTTTCCCTTTATGAGCCTCCCTGTAACTATTGGATCTCAGAGAATGAGTCTATCCAAAGGTTAAGTTCAGTAGGATTAGGTGATTATGCTATGATACCAGGGCACTATTACACAAGATATGGGGCCTTACCCTTCAAGACATCTTCTGATGTGTGTCTGTCTGCATTGTTGGGCATCACCAGCAGCCTGCATGTGTTTTGCTTGCTTTCTCTGAGTTCCAGAAAGAGAAGTTAGCCGGGAGAAGCACAATTAGATTTAACCCATGGAGGGATTGCAAAGCCCAGTAGTCTTTTACCCAGTGGGAAATATGGCTATTCCAGTGCTGCTAGTTCTGATTAGATGGGAACCAAAATAGGCAAATGGTTAGATGGACATTTAGTGTGCATTCAGAAAGTATTCATGCCCCTCGACTTATTCCACATTTTGTGTTTTTCTCACCCTTCTACACACAATACCCCATAATGACAAAGTGAAAACATTGAAATTTTAACAAATGTATTGAAAATGAAATACAGAAATATCGAATTGACATAAGTATTCACACCCCTGAGTCAATACTTTGTAGAAGCATAGGTAAGTCTCTTAAGCGCTTTCCACACCTGGATAGTGCAACATTTACATATTACAATTTTTTCAAGTTCTGTCATATTGGTTGTTGATCATTACCATTTTCGGGTCTTGACATATTTTCAAGTAGATTTAAGTCAAAACTGTAACTCGACCACTCAGGAACATTCACCGTCTTCTTGGTTAGCAACTCCAGTGTAGATTTGGCCTTGTGTTTTAGGTTATTGTCCTGATGATAGGTGAATTCATCCCCAGTGTCTGGTGGAAAGCAGACTGTACAAGGTTTTTCTCTAGGAGTTTGCCTGTGCTTAGCTCCATCACATTTCTTTTAATCCTGAAAAACTCCCCATTCCTTAACGATTACAAGCAGACCCATAACGTGATGCAGCCACCACTATGCTTGAAAATATGGATATTGGTACATAGTGATGTGTTGTATTTGATTTGCCCCAAACATAACACTTTGTATTTAGGACATAAACTGAATTGCTTTGCTACATTCTTTGCAGTTTTACTTTAGTGCCTTGTATCAAACATGATGCATGTTGTGGGATATTTGTATTCTTCTTTTTACTCTGTCATTTAGGTTAGTATTGTGGAGTAATGTTGATCCATCCTCAGTTTTCTCCTATCACAGCCATTAAACTCTGTAACTGTTTTAAAGTCACCATTAGCCTCATGGTGAAATCCCTGAGTGGTTTCCTTCCTCTCTGGCGACAGAGTTAGGAAGGATAGTGTAATTAATAACTTCACCATGCTTAAAGGGATATTCTTATTTATCTACCCATAGATGCTCTTCTTGTCGAGGCATTGGATAACCTCCCTGGTCTTTGTGGTTGAATCTGTTTTGAAATTCACCACTCAACTGAGGGACCTTACAGATAATTGTATGTGTGGGGTACAGAGATGAAGCAGTCATTCAAAAGTAATGTTAAACACAGTGAGCCCATGCATTTATTATGTGACTTGTTAAAAAAACGTTTACTCCTGAACTTATTTAGGCTTACCATAACAAGGGGGTTGAATACTTATTGACTCAAGACATTTCAGCTTTTAATTATTTTTATTAATTTGTAAATTTTCTAAAAACAGAATTCCACTTTGACGTTATGGGGTATTATGTGTGTGTGTAGGCCAGTGACAAAAAATATATAAATTAAATACATTTGAGATTCAGGGTATAACACAGCAAAATGTGGAAAAAGTCAAGGGGTGTTAATACTTTCAGAAGGCACTGTAAGTTTTTTAGAAGGAAAAGAATGTGGAGTGCTCTCAACTGGAATAGAGCTGCTTTCCACAGAGTGAGATGCTCTCCCTCTCTTGGTCTGCCCACTCAGAATACTCCTGATTTCCAGTCAGCGGAAATAACAGAATCTCCTACAGACAGAGGCAGATCCACCCGGATGACGATCTCTCCCAGTCTCCTCTGATCCACTCCCTACCTCCCTCCTGAAGGCACTGGAGAAATGACTGTCATTCGGTCGGAAGACTGCAGCCTGTAGGATCCATGTTCAGGGCCTGAGGAAGTGCCTTACAGCAGGTGGTGAGTCAGGGGCTGCATCTTAATTAGGCTAACGTAGCATCTTCTGCTTGTCTCCTCTCCTTCAGCTGCACTGAGCCTAAAACACAGGAAAGGTGAATATGGAGGATGTCTACCAATTTGGTTTCACCTGTCTTCTTGAACATTAGTGCATATGAAGGAAATTGGACACGGAGAGGGCACGACTGTAGATTAATGATATGTAGGCTACCTAGTGCCTACTAGTCTGCTCCACGCAGGAAGCAGCCTGAGCCAAGCTGCTACTGCACCAGCACTGACACAGAGAGGAGGAGGAGGGGGAGGGGGAGGGGGAGGGGGAGGGATCAACTTGTGACAGGGTCACGGGAAATGAATAAGGAAGAATGTTGTATTTCGCTACTGCTAGACTTGTCCGGAGCAGCTGTTCAACATCAAGACGGGAATCCTAAATGCAAATCTCCCCGGCCGGGTGGGTCACAAAGTGTTAGGGTTTTGAGTTCCTTTTAAAACCCGGCCTGCTAGCCGCCTAACCCACAGAAGGCTCCATGTGAACACAGCCTGGGGCCTCATATCCAGCCAGTGTCCCAGTGACATTCTGCTGAGCTGGCTGCCTAATCGCATCACAGGGGAATATTTTGGAGAATAATTTACAAAAAGGGGCCTTACTCTTCCACTTTGTCACACTTACTGCATAGTTGTTTTTCTCCTCTGAGCGTTTTCTCCTCGAAGAGGAAGCTAACCTCAGCCTCAAGTTATTGCCCTCCATTAGTTTGGAGCGGAAATGCATCCTCGTGGCCCTCTGCTGCCACCACCAAATTAAATGGATACATTTTGACAATTTTTTTTTTGTCACTCCATGCTAATGGTTATTCAATGGGGGGTGAGGCCTGGGGTTGGTGCGAGGGCTGACACGTCTCTGCTTCACTGACAGTCAGAGGGCTCTTCCTCTGTGTTTGAAGTTTTGCTGACGTTTTAATATTTTACAGGCCACTTATTACATGGTATTTACTGAGGAAGTACATGATGTGTCAATTACTTAATAATTACATAGTTAAAATTAAATTTATTGATTTGGTATTTCATTGAAACATGCGTCACTGAGTAGGCGTATCATGAGACTGGGTTTGCATTCTACTAGAAGGCTAATTACCAGAAGTACTCATAGTTGATAGCAAGTAAGCCTCTTTACAGCCGTGCTCTGGCAACCAAGTCTAATACCAACTAAATAAACACAGAGAAAGAACCGTGGAGCAGATTTTATCCTTAGTAAATTTGGTTGGTTTGTAATATTTTATCAATAAACGCGTTCATTGTACAGTTGCCTTTTAAATTATTTCATTGGGCAGTGCAGTGGGAATTTTGAGTTACATGTAGGACTTTCTAAAAGCATTAATAATAGAATAGTTGCTATGGTAACTAGACATTTACTTCACTAGTGTAGCAACCGTGCTAGTGGTGAATGTTGATGGTTTCCTAGATATTTGGTAACATAGCTGTGTGTTTGAACTGAGGAAGGAGGACAAAAATACTGCCTCCCAGAATTTCCTCACTCCCAACTGAGGTCTGTGTGTGCCTTCCTATCCTGGAAATCCAACTGCTGCGATCCTTCCGCCTGATTCTATTGATTGCGCATGCCTTGGCCAGTTCTTCTAATCTGTGACTCCACACAGTATGACATCAGGACAATGTTACCATGTTCCTTCACTTCCCTCCCTGTCTCCCAGGGCAGGCTCCAGAGTTACACTGAGTGTCTGAGGTTCCTCTCTTCATTCAGTAGGAGTCAGTGAGCGAGCGATGTCTCTAGGGCTGTGTGTGAGGCTAATTGTGACCCTTTCATTGAAGTCGGACCGTCTGTAGGAAACTCTGTCTGGCCTGACCTAGTTAACTGAGGAGCAGAGATCCTCTGAGGAAGACCAACAACCGCCAGGGCTCTAACACTCATCAATGCAGCTTTGTCACAGAGAGTAGAGTAAAGCGTACAGTACTACAGCACACACATTATACACCTACTCATCATTCCTTTATTAACTGCCATCGAATAAATCCAGATTAAATATAGGAGAGACCCTGGCTAAATTGGACAATGTCCAAAAAGGCTTATGTCCTCAATCCATCCACCTTACACTAGGGCTATCCTTTGTTGGCCTACATGTGGTGGGTTTTTGCCTTTCTTTTTTTCCTCAGTGCATGAAATGGCCCCGTTTCAACCGCTTTCAACTCGGTAGCTACTCTGAAGAACTTCCAAACCAACTGTGCGTTTCAGACAGTGCTAGAGAGTAAATCTCCCACTGCTTGCCTTGCCTTTGCTTCTGAGCTCTGAAAGGAGCAGCAGCAGCCGCCATGCAGCCAGGTCTACGGAGACAAAGAGAATACGTTTTGCAATGGGCTATTTCATGTTGCACCCTAGCCTGGCATGTGTGCGAAGGTTGCAGGGCAAACAGAGGAAGCGGGTAGTACTCAGCACTGAGGAGAGGGGGGGTGTACGAGGATAAAGGATCGGTATTGTAGAGGAGACTATGGAAAAGGAGGAGAACAGGAAGAGAGTCAGAGGAGAGCTGCTGAAGCTGTGGTGACTCAGCCTAGATACTGGGAGTGGATGGTTTGTTAGCGAGGGAGGTGGGAGGCACGGTAGTGCTCTACCCATACTTAACCGTTCTCTCTACACTATTTTATGTGGTTTGGACGCTATATTCACAAATGTACCATTGTTGGGCACAGCACTTAAAAATGTCCATATAAAGATACAAAATATTTGGGACTTTCACTGGGACCCAGAAAATGCTGTGTTGTTGGAGATGTGGGTTTATGTCTGTCTGTCTGTCTAACCGTCCATCCATCCTATGCTTTTCTTAATCTTATAAGATGTTGCATGGTGCCAGACATTAGAGTTACTGTAGAATGTATAGCTCCTGACAAGTCACTTGTACTGTTTTCCTGCACAAAGTACCCCTCTGGATGGGGTGCACTTGTCGCAGGGTGCACTTGTCGCAGGGTGCACTTGTCGCATGGTGCACTTGTCGCATGGTGCACTTGTCGCATGGTGCACTTGTCGCATGGTGCACTTGTCGCATGGTGCACTTGTCGCATGGTGCACTTGTCGCATGGTGCACTTGTCGCATGGTGCACTTGTCGCATGGTGCACTTGTAGCGTTTTCACTCATATCATTATGCGGTAAGCTTTAGCTCTCTATGGAGTAGAGGGTATCACACACAGTATGTGAGCGGTGTTGATATTGCGCAACACTGTTCTGGCGCTACATAGCCTTTCCAACTTACAGGGGGAAAAACTGCCTTTCCAAATTCGCTCCATTCATTAAAATCAAAAATGAACTAACACCTATTTTTGTGACTACCTGGACCTACCATTTGGTTTTGAAGTATTGAAATTAAACCATACGATTTGAATGAAACATATTTTTATAAACATGACAAGGTGAATGTAAGAAGTGCTCATCATTTCAAATAGGCTACAAGTCATATTAAACAGTGTATATAAACACTAAATAGGTCAGGAGCCAGACAGGGAGCCTAAGAAGGAACGGACGTATTTAGGCTATATTATTTCAAGGCTATAGCCTACAGGCTGGAATGTGCTGGTAACACCAGGGCTCTGTACAAAAAGGGCCAAAGCCGACTCTACATTCTGAGGAGGCTCAGGTCCTTCAACCTGTTCAGTAAACTATTGCATACTTTCTACCAGTCTGTGGTGGCCAGTGCCATCTTTTTTGCAGTGGTGTGATGGGGAGCCAACATAAAGGCCAGTGATGCTTCTCTGGTAAATAATATCTCTGTTCTGGGGATTAGCCTTGACACTCTAGAGGAGGTGGCGGAGAGACGGATCCTGGCCAAACTGCTGGCCATCATGGGCAAAGTCACCCACCCTCTGCATGCCATGGTTATGATGCAGAGGAGCACTTTCAGTCACATACTGATCCCACCACGGTGTGCCAGAGAGCACTACAGGAGGTCCTTCCTGCTGGCGGCTATTAGACTATTTAATGCCTCACCGGGGTGCCGTGCCGTCGGCAACATAGACCTGGAACTGTTGGGGTTTTAGGACCTAGTTTAACAATTATGCATCCATCCGTGAGTAACTCTGGTCTGTAATCACTCAGGACTTATTTATTCATTCAGGTCTGTATATACATATTCATGTACAGTTGTTATATTATATCACGTGCAATATTGTAAGAAATTCTTGGACCGAACTTACGTAGTCATTTATTCAGGACTGCATATTAGTATCCTGTCAGTTGTATCTTTTTTCATTGCTTTTAGTATATCGAATGTGCAATACGTGCATTTTTATAAATTATATCATACACACATTTAGCTATTTAAGTATCTCTTCCTGTCATTTACCTGTCCAGTTAACATAACCATGCAAATATTCCTTATTTATCTATATCAACTTGCAATATTTTAAATTTTTTTTTTTCACTTAACAATGTATAGTGTACATACAGTGGGGAGAACAAGTATTTGATACACTGTTGATTTTGCAGGTTTTCCTACTTACAAATCATGTAGAGGTCTGTAATTTTTATCATAGGTACACTTCAACTGTGAGAGACGGAATCTAAAACAAAAATCCAGAAAATCACATTGTATGATTTTTTAAAAATTAATTTGCATTTTATTGCATGACATAAGTATTTGATCACCTACCAACCAGTAAGAATTCCGGCTCTCACAGACCTGTTAGTTTTTCTTTAAGAATCCCTCCTGTTCTCCACTCGTTACCTGTATAAAAGACACCAGTCCACACACTCAATCAAACAGACTCCACACACTCAATCAAACAGCTGTGTAAGGACATCAGGGATACAATTGTAGACCTGCACAAGGCTGGGATGGGCTACAGGACAATAGGCAAGCAGCTTGGTGAGAAAGTTCAAGATGACGGTCAATCTCCCTCGGTCTGGGGCACCATGCAAGATCTCACCTCGTGGGGCATCAATGATCATGAGGAAGGTGAGGGATCAGCCCAGAACTACACGGCAGGACCTGGTCAATGACCTGAAGAGAGCTGGGACCACAGTCTCAAAGAAAACAATTAGTAACACACTACGCCGTCATGGATTAAAATCCTGCAGCGCACCCAAGGTCCCCCTGCTCAAGCCAGCGCATGTCCAGGCCCGTCTGACGTTTGCCAATGAACATCTGGATGATCCAGAGGAGGAATGGGAGAAGGTCATGTGGTCTGATGAGACAAAAATAGAGCTTTTTGGTCTAAACTCCACTCGCCGTGTTTGGAGGAAGAAGGATGAGTACAACCCCAGGAACACCATCCCAACCGTGAAGCATGGAGGTGGAATCATCATTCTTTGGGGATGCTTTTCTGCAAAGGGGACAGGACGACTGCACCGTATTGAGGGGAGGATGGATGGGGCCATGTATCGCGAGATCTTGGCCAACAACCTCCTTCCCTCAGTAAGAACATTGAAGATGGGTCGTGGCTGGGTCTTCCAGCATGACATCGACCCGAAACACACAGCCAGGGCAACTAAGGAGTGGCTCCGTAAGAAGCATCTAAGGTCCTGGAGTGGCCTAGCCAGTCTCCAGACCTGAACCCAATAGAAAATCTTTGGAGGGAGCTGAAAGTCCGTATTGCCCAACGACAGCCCCAAAACCTGAAGGATCTGGATGGAGGAGTGGGCCAAAATCCCTGCTGCAGTGTGTGCAAACCTGGTCAAGAACTACAGGAAACGTATGATCTCTGTAATTGCAAAAAAAGGTTTCTGTACCAAATATTAAGTTCTGCTTTTCTGATGTATCAAATACTTATGTCATGCAATAAAATGAAAATTAATTACTTAAAAATCATACAATGTCATTTTCTGGATTTTTATTTTAGATTCCGTCACTCACAGTTGAAGAGTACCTATGATAAAAATTACAGACTTCTACATGCTTTGTAA
Organism: Thymallus thymallus; assembly: GCA_023634145.1. Taxonomy (NCBI): domain Eukaryota; kingdom Metazoa; phylum Chordata; class Actinopteri; order Salmoniformes; family Salmonidae; genus Thymallus; species Thymallus thymallus. Next base: position 25,006,097 of record CM042393.1, read on the forward strand.
GTGGGAAAACCTGCAAAATCGGCAGTGTATCAAATACTTGTTCTCCCCACTGTATTTAGCCATTCACCCATACTATGCAATGCCTTTTTATAGCTTTTTGCACTTCAGACTTGTATTTTTATACTTTTTCATACTGCCGCACTATGTATCGTTCGTTATTCGTTCTGGAATTTTGCACCTGCCCTGTGTTTTTTCTTAGCTGCTTGACAAAGAAATTTCCCTTCGGGGATCAATAAAGTATCTATCTATCTATCTATCTATCTAATCTATCCATCTATCCAACACACTGGGCTGGTAGGGAGTCAAGGACATTAAGCGCTCAGCATTTAAACAACATTTATTTGTATTAACTGTGGCTTATTAGAATTAAATAGAAATTAAACAAAAAATGCCTTTAGCCTCAGTCTACAGTGCCTTTAAGTCTGTGGCTTCAGGCTCATGCGATGGTGCCTGGAGAGCAGGCCAGCAGCGGAGAATATCCTCTCTGTGCTTACAGAGCCACTGGGGATGCTCAACACCCTTTTGGCCAATCTTGTCAGTGCGGGCAGAGGTGTTGGTTTTTTTCTATAGGTAAGCCTAAAGGTTTTTGATCAAAATAACCCAATCAAAACGGAAAGCGGCTTAAGTTGGACGCTAGCAGGCCTTTTGAGCCAAAATCAATTATGGTTGATTGTATAGATAATGGAACCAAAATGAAGATAATTGATTTTTGTTTATAAATACTTTGCTACAATGGCAATTAGCTACCCACCTCATTCCTTTCTTTTATCATGTGCATGTAATAAAGTACCTATCTATCTATCTATCTAGTAAGTACACTATCACGTCTTTTCAGATTCCACAATGATTCTTTAGTTTAGTCATATTTGTAAGTCACCTTGATTTTGCACCTGTGCGTGTTATCAGTTTCTTTATGAAAATATAGAACTCCATGACAGTAGCTAAAGCAAGAGGCTATAGCGGCACACAAGCAGACTAGAAATACATGCTGGGCCGGGCATGCAAGTGAGCGCTATTGGAGCGGACGAGAAGGCCGTCGCTCCAGCCTTTGGGAATCTCGCTCCATACTCCAGTCAAATTGGGCACGCTCCGCTCCAGCTCCGCTCGACTCACACACTCTGGTATTGCAGTGTCTTTGATAGTGGACTGCACATTTGGGAACCTCTGTCTAACCTGTGTTCTGTCCTGTCTCTCCACAGGCACTGGCGAAAGCGGCAAGAGCACCTTCATCAAACAGATGCGCATCATCCACGGGACAGGTTACACCGACGAGGACAAGAGGGGCTTCACCAAGCTGGTCTATCAGAACATCTTCACCTCCATGCAGTCCATGATCCGGGCCTCCGAGAACCTCAAGATCCAGTACAAGTATGAACAGAACAAGGTGAGTCTGGCTGGGGGATAGGGAGAGGGGATGGGGATTGAGGTCCACTCATTGGACAAAGACCTTGTCAGTCGAAATGTATTGTATTATTATAGCCTTATGTAGGCCTATATCTAGACGCCACATTAGAGATTACTTATGTGAGCAGCAAATGGTTAGTGGCCCTTATCGTAGTTATTAAATGTGTGATTGACTCCTGATGTATGCGCTAGGGATGTGGCAAATGGAAACATTTTCTTAATGTTTAAACTGACATTTTCTTTTATCGGTTTTCCGTTAAAACCGTAAAATACCATGAGAATTCACAATGTAGCCGTGCTGCTGCAAGCAACGGTTTGGGTCTCATGGGTGTCCCTTTCAGATGGTTAAGCATTTCACCTGTATTACCAATACAGTACCTCAATTCCAGCTTGTAAAGTTTGCATTTCCTTATTATTTAGCTTCTCAAAGTATTGCCATGCAGTGTTTGCTGCTGTCGCTTACCTTTCTCTGCCATTTTTCCAACTGTTAACGAGGATGATTTAGTAGTAGAGACTCCAAAATTATTTATTCCTCAACTCCTTGCTCCTTGAACATCAACTTCCAGTGTCGACTCCCAAATGTACCGTCAAGATTACATCTAAGATTCAGTATTTTTGGAATGGAGGAAGCTGATTATATACAGTGCCTTCAGAAAATATTCACACCCCTTAACTTTTCCACATTTTGTTGTGTTACAGCCTGCATTTAAACAGTTTTTAATTTAGATTTTTGGTCACTGGCCTACACACAATACCCCATAATGTAAAAGTGGAATTATGTTTTTAGAAATGTTTACAAATTAATAATAATAAAAAAAAGTTTAAAGCTGATTAACTTAATCCATTTTGAATTCAGGCTGTAACACAAAATGTGGATTAAGTCGAGGGGTATGAATACTTTCTGAAGGCACTGTAACTGTCCATCTAATAATTTGCCTATTTTGGTTCCCATCTAATCAGAACTAGCAGCACTGGAATAGCCATATTTCCCACTGGGTAAAAGACTACTGGGCTTTGCAATCCCTCCTTGGGTTAAATCTAATTGTGCTTCGACCGGCTAACTTCTCTTTCTGGAACTCAAAGAAAGCAACACAAACATTGAGCAAGCAAAACATGCAGGCTGCTGGTGATTCCAATTAGGGTTAAGTGCGTTGCTCAAAGGCACATCTAGAGATTTCTTACCTATGGTATTCGAACCAGCAACCTTTCGGTCATTGACCTTATGCTCTAAACAGGGATTAGTTGCCATACTTTCGAGAACACAATCATAGCGAGCTAGCAAGGGACGGAGTGCGAGGGGAGGGGCACTGTGTAAGCAGGTCAGCCAGCAGGCAGAAAGTCCGAACCGTGCAATAGGCCTATCTATCGACAATCAAAAGCTGTATCTCGCAATAGAATGCTGTATTGGTCATTTTCTTGGCTTGCAATGTCTCGCAACTTCAGTAAAGCAAGGGCTAGGATATTTTACACGCAACAGACCAAAGACTGAACACACACTCGCAACCATTAGCAAAGACAGCGAGCAGGTGAGCCAGTCAACGGAGAGAGGGGAGCGGGCAGGCAGAATGAACCGTCCTCATGTCTTGGTAATCTGTATCTCGCAATGTATTTATTGTCTTGCATGCCTCGCAAATTCACCAAAGTAGAATCATACCTTCTGGGATTGTCTGAATTCTCATCCATTCATAGGACAGATAACTGTGTTGATGGTTGTTCTCAGCATTGAATTGTCCAGCAACAGCTTTTATGTCTGCATCATCAAATGCAAACAATATTCAAATAGACTATAAAAGTGTCCGTAAACCATAAACCATAATGGACTATTACTCCAATCTGTTCTGTCCTGGTATGGATACTAAGTCACTGCTGAGGAGAAGCCTAGATGTATCGATTGAAAGACTAGTCTGTCTTTAGCCCTAAATCATATTGAGGACATTCTGTCAGTATAACACAAGGTTGTCTTTCCTTAACATCGCTGTTGAAGTGAAGAATAGGAAATTATATGTCAAAACTTGTACTGTAAAGAAATTACTAAATTATTGTGGAATACTGTTACAGTAAACATGGGTGATGCTTTCCATAATTCCTTCCATGTTCCTGACCTGTGGTCTTCTTTCCCCTCTTCCTCCCCCAGTCCAACGCTCTGCTGGTGCGCGAGGTGGACGTGGAGAAGGTGTGTTCTTTCGAACAGCCCTACATCAGTGCAATAAAGATGCTGTGGACAGACCCTGGCATCCAGGAGGCCTACGACCGCAGGCGTGAATATCAGCTCTCGGACTCCACCAAATAGTACGTCTACTCCTGGCATACACACACCACTGCTGCAGTGGTTAGAGATGGAGAAGAGTTAGAATGAGAGAGATTGAGAATGGTTTTTAGCTATTTATTTTTAAGTTTAAGAGTTATCACAGTTGTGAATATCATCTCTGTCTGATTTAAATAGTGGTTTGAGAAAGTGAGAATTTGAAACTAAGGGAGACTAAAAGAAAGAGAGGAGGAAAAAGAAAACAATGAAAGATGGAGAGATGGAAAGAGAGAGAACAGACAGCAACATTTCTCATCCTGCTCCACCTTACTTCTATTTGAACTAACCTATGGAGACTTGAATGGCATGTTTGTTATGTAGATGTAGGTCTGGAGTTATTCAGCCCTGAAATGCAGAGTAAGTAATATGACTCAATGTAGTGGTTAGTATACTATATTTGTATGACTGAAAATAATATCAGGAGTCAGGAATGTGAAAATGGACCATTTTAGGATGTTATGTTACTTGGCTCTAAAATGTTTTAGCTACTAGTAATCTTCCGTTTTAAATTCTCTCCCCCAACTACAGTTAGTGATAATTGTTACAAACCAAAACTGCCTACCATTAGTTCATGGAGGAGTAAGGAGATACAGCTGTAATACTGTATATTAATGTAAACAGTATCGATTCCCACATCCGTTCTCTTACATTACCTGCCAGGTTATTTGATAGTGTTATCAGGTCTTGTCCTTATTCAGCTTTACTGTGAACTATGAACCTGAGTGCCAGTCTGTCTCTGCTCTAGCCAGCTTAACGTTGTCTTGGCAAGGCAGCCATGTAGCCTTGTTGAATACAGAAACAGTCTGGCACCTAGGCTTGTGTGAATTGTTATTATAGCTACTAACGTAGTTTGCTTACAAATGTAGTGTGTGCAGTGCATTCTGAAAGTAGTCAGACCCCTTGACTTTTTCCACATTTTGTTTCGGTACAGCCTTATTCTAAAATGGATGTAATTGTTCCCGTAATGTAACAATGTGGAAAAAGTCAAGGGGTATGAATACTTTCCGAATGCACTTTATAGAAATCTGCTGCATGTCGTGTCTGTGTGTAGTTCTGTGTGCATGAGAAAGAGATGGTGTGTGTCTGTATGCATGTGTGCAAGTTATTGTGCAGCATCAGGCACATATGTGTCACGTGTCCCCCTTCATTCCACAGTTACCTTAGAGATTTAGAGCGAATAACGACCGTGGGGTATGTGCCCACTCAGCAGGATGTGCTGCGGGTTCGAGTGCCCACTACAGGCATCATTGAGTACCCTTTTGACCTGGAGAATGTAATCTTCAGGTACTGGTGTGAAGTGCTGCCTCTACTTTGCCACTGTACTTGTAGCTTCTCCACCTGCTGCAACTGCTGCTGGCTGCACAGCCTCGGGTCCTGGTAGCACACTCTCTGAGACCTCTAACTCACGATCAGCAGAAACCAAAAATGGAGAAAGACGGGAGGGTCTTCAGTCCAGATCTTATTGGACTTCCGGACTGCCTCAATTTGAACCCAATAGAATTAAGGTGCAGTGGGAAAATATATGGTAAAATCTCAGAGATGCCATCAGGGACTGTACTAACTTTCTGAAAGATGATGGGTGCTAGAGGTGGAAGGTGAAGTGTCAACCCCCAGGACTCTCAGGAATGGGTTCTCCCATCATGCTTCACTCTGTCTTTCTTTCCCTCCCTTTGTCGATCCTGCCTCTCTCTCTCTCTCCCCGTCTCTAGCTATCTAAGCGATCTGGATCGTATTGCCGAACCAAACTATCTACCAACCCAACAAGATGTGCTTAGGGTTCGCATCCCCACCACAGGGATCATTGAATACCCTTTCGACTTGCAAAGCATCATTTTCAGGTAGAAAGACATTCACACTTTTACTAACTCCCTTCTCTACCTACCCCAGTGTTTTGTTTTCCCTATGAAATAAAACAATTGTTTCAATATTCAAGTTGACTGTGTTGTGTGATCACATATGAGAACTTTGATCACTATGTTCTATTGATTGTATGACTGGAAATCATCCTCCCCCTCACAAGATCAACATAAACAAATAATATCACTGATTCACCTGCTGCTTCATTTCATTCCTCAATGTTGCTTTGATCTCCAGTTTTTACCCTCTCATAATAATTGTCTCAGGCCCTTGCTTTGCATGGTACAATACTGGATGAAGTAGAATGATGCGCTAAATGCATGGGAAGTTGAGAAAGTGTGTACTCCAGGACGGTAACCAGTCTGGTATCAGTGTGACATAACCAGCCACGCCACGCTGCCTGTTACTGTAGTCTGGGCCAGGACAGCAGAGCAGTGGGGAGTCCTCTTGGATGTGGCCTGGGGAAGAGACTGATCACTGTGCACCACTGTATAGAACGGCTCCCTCCTCCCAGAGGATTATGTTGAGATTGAGAGATGGAGATACAGTTGAAGTCGGAAGTTTACATACACCTCAGCTTTTCACAATTCCTGCCATTTTATCCTAGTAAAAATTCCCCGTCTTAGGTCAGTTAGGATCACCACTTTATTTAAAGAATAATAGGAGAGTGATTTATTTCAGCTTTTATTTCTTTCATCACATTCCCAGTGGGTCAGCAGTTTACATACACTCAATTAGTGTTTGGTTGAATTGCCTTTAAATTGTTTAAAGTTTCTGGTAGGGTCAAAAGTTTTGGGTAGCCTTCCACAAGCTTCCCACAATAAGTTGGGTGCATTTTGGCCCATTCCTCCTGACAGAACTGGTGTAACGGAGTCAGGTTTGTAGGCCTCCTTGCTCGCACACGCTTTTTCAATTCTGCCCACAAATGTTCTATAGGATTGAGGTCAGGGCTTTGTGATGGCCACTCCAATACCTTGACTTTGTTGTCCTTAATCAATTTTGCCACAACTTTGGAAGTATGCTTGGGGTCATTTGTCCATTTGGAAGACCCATTCGCGACCAAGCTTTAACTTCCTGACTGATGTCTTGAGATGTTTCTAAAATATATCCACATAATTTTCCTTCCTCATGATGCCATCTATTTTGTGAAGTGCACCAGTCCCTCCTGCAGCAAAGCACCCCCACAACATGATGCTGCCACCCCCGTTCTTCACGTTTGGGATGGTGTTCTTCGGCTTGCAAGCCTCCCCCTTTTTCCTACGAACATAACGATGGTCATTATGGCCAAACAGTTTCTCCAAAAAGTACGATCTTTGTCCCCATGTGCAGTTGCAAACCGTAGTCTGGCTTTTTAATGTCACTTTTGGAGCATTGGCTTCCTTGCTGAGCGGCCTTTCAGGTTATGTCGTTGTAGGACTCGTTTTACTGTGGATATAGATACTTTTAGATACTTTTGTACCTGTTTCCTCCAGCATCTTCACAAGGTCCTTTGCTGTTGTTCTGGGATTGATTTGCACTTTTCGCACCAAAGTACGCTCATCTCTAGGAGACAGAATGCGTCTCCTTCCTGAGCGGTATGACGGCTGCGTGGTCCTATGGTGTTTATACTTGCGTACAATTGTTTGTACAGATGGATGTTTGGAAATTGGAAATTGCTCCCAAGGATGAACCTGAGGTCTTGGCTGATTTACTTTTGATTTTCCCATGATGTCAAGCAAAGAGGCACTGAGTTTGAAGGTAGGCCTTGAAATACATCCACAGGTACACCTCCAATTGACTCAAATTGTCAATTAGCCTATCAGAAGCTTTTAAAGCCATGACATAATTTTCTGGAATTTTCTTAGCTGTTTAAAGGCACAGTCAACTTAGTGTATGTATACTTCTGACGAACTGGAATTTTGATATAGTGAATTATAAGTGAAATAATCTTTCTGTAAACAATTGTTGGAAGAATTACTAGATGTCCTAACCGACCTGCCAAAACTATAGTTTGTTAACATGAAATCTGTGGAGTTGTTGAAAAATGAGTTTTAATGACTTCAACCTAAGTGTATGTAAACTTCCGACTTCAACTGTAGATCCGGCGAATGGGAGCGATCGCAAAAGTGTTCAAATCGATAGGAAGCCAGCAAGTCAGCCTCTCCTACACACGGCAGCACTAGAAATAACTCCCAGGCTCACAATGAGGTTGGACTCGAGGATCTCTCCACCCTACTGCTGCTACTGGATGGATAGGCAGCGAATCACTACAGCACTATTTAAGGACATGTACCTATAATAATATATCAGAGATATTCCTCAGGACTTGTGATGTAAGGAGCCCCTCCACCACAACCCCTTGTGTGAGTGAGGGGGTCTCCAACACTACTCGCAGCAGCTGCACAAGGCAGGCGTTCATGAGGACAAACATGCATATCCCTCTCTTAATTGCCTTTTGAAGTGGTTGAGAATGTCATGATTTCTCTGGGCTCATCCTCCATAGGAAAGCTTATCCTGCTAAGTAGGTCACTCATCCCTCCTACAGGAAAGGAGGTCAGCTGACGTGAAGGAGCTTTATTTTAGAGGCCCCCATTTATCAATGCCCCTCTTCTTACTTTGCAGCACCGCCAGCCAGGGACAGACGGAGGTAGCTGCTGCTCGCTAGGAAAGAAAATAATCCCTGATCCTCCTCTAATAACATGGTTATAGGCTAATAGATCTCTCCCATCAACAAAATCATTGCTGGAAAACAGAAGGATTTCTGAATTGATGGATCCGGTTATTTACGGATGCAAAATTCAATCACATGTTTGGAAAACAACTAGCGGAAATCCCAAAATCCTTGCCTCCACTCTGTACCCGTGCTTGATCTGTGATGAGGGATCATGGCAGCCATCATAGAGGTGCCCTCTGCTCTCTCACTCTTCCCATCTCTCTGTATCCTCCCCTTCTCCCCTCCTCTTATCCCCTCTCCTCGCGGCTGGCCTACCTCCCCACACTGCTGCTAGGCTTGTGCTCTGGCTGACTAGGTGCTGCTTCCAAGACCGGCGAATTCCTTACCGATCTGGCCTCACTTAGCTGGGAATGGGCTGGGAGAGGGACGTGGCTCTGCACAGTGCACATTTTTCTCTTTCCTTTTTGGTTCAACTTCGGTCGTTTAACCCCTCCTTGCACCTTTGATTTACTGTACTGCATGTTACATTAGTGCATAAGAAGTTATCAAACTGAATTGTTGTTGAGTTATTGACAGGATAGTGCATGTTATATTTACAGCATGTTTAATTCTCATATGTTAACATAACTGACTAACTGACAATCCTGGGGCCTCATTTATAAACCGCGCATACATACAAAATATACCCCAAAATTTGCACGCGCAGTTTATGCAAAAGTTGGCATTTAATAAAAAAAAATGTACTTGACATGAGAATGTGCTCACCTCCCCGCAAACTTTAGACCATGCGTACGCACATCTGCTAGTGGTTTATATATTATTGTATTACAAGCTGGCAAGTAAGTATTTTGTGCAAATGGGGGATATGATTAGGAGTTAATTCCTGAAAACGGATGCAAGATTAAAAATACAAATCTAAAATAATTAGACTTAGGAATCTTACAAATATTTATTTTACATAACCATTACAGAATATATTCCTCACCTTTTCTGGTAGTGATGGGTTCATGTTCCAGAAGGAGCTCTGCTAGTGATGGGTTGATGTTCCCTAAGGAGCTCTGCTAGTGATGGGTTCATGTTCCAGAAGGAGCTCTGCTAGTGATGGGTTCATGTTCCCTAAGGAGCTCTGCTAGTGATGGGTTCATGTTCCCTAAGGAGCTCTGCTAGTGATGGGTTCATGTTCCCTAAGGAGCTCTGCTAGTGATGGGTTCATGTTCCCTAAGGAGCTCTGCTAGTGATGGGTTCATGTTCCCTAAGGAGCTCTGCTAGTGATGGGTTCATGTTCCCTAAGGAGCTCTGCTAGTGATGGGTTCATGTTCCAGAAGGAGCTCTGCTAGTGATGGGTTCATATTCCTGAAGGAGCTCTGCTAGTGATGGGTTCATGTTCCCTAAGGAGCTCTGCTAGTGATGGGTTCATGTTCCAGAAGGAGCTCTGCTAGTGATGGGTTCATGTTCCCTAAGGAGCTCTGCTAGTGATGGGTTCATATTCCTGAAGGAGCTCTGCTAGTGATGGGTTCATATTCCTGAAGGAGCTCTGCTAGTGATGGGTTCATATTCCTGAAGGAGCTCTGCTAGTGATGGGTTCATATTCCTGAAGGAGCTCTGCTAGTGATGGGTATACAGTCGAATAAAACAGCTGACATTTTACATTGAAGTAGGCCTATGTTTCAAGTTTTTGTACATTGAAATGCCTTTCTTGCTCTTTCCCAACAATATAGTAATGAATATAAAGTAAAGTAGAACAGAAACACACAAAGTAGAACTAACTACTGTAAGTAATGTAATTGTATATATTTTTTTTGTATCCCTACAATGTTTCAGAATTATTGAGTCCATCATATTTAGGTTTGATGGAAAAGTCGATGCAAAACATTGTTAACATTGCTAACAGGTCCACAACAATTTGCCATTGTTTTCTCTTTAAGAAACAGAGACAGTCCTTTTCCAGATACAGCAAATTACTGTTAAAGATTAAAACATTCTGCCAAGCCAGTAAATAGACTATCTTATGTAAAATATTTGACAGTATGGGTAGGCTATAGTATTGTGTGCGATATGAGCGCGTCATCATTGCCTATTAAATCTCAGAGCCTATAGGAAGGCAGGACATATAAACCCAATAATCTATTGATAACTAAATATTTAACAATAGTTACAAATTATACAGCAAATCAAGGGCGTTATTTTCACCATAAGTTGTGAATGGATTTGTTTTCCAGGCAGTTTCAATGCTCGTTCACGCGCGCACAGTTTTACGACAGGTCTGATTTTATAACGGGAAACATGCGTATGTATGGCGTGTGCCAAGTTTTTATAAATCTCTATTTTTGTACAGGCTTTTCAGAAATGGCGCACACATACATTTTGTGTGAAAGATACGCAACCATTATAAATGAGGCCTCTGACCAGAATGGAACATAATGTCCACATCGTCATGTTTTCCAAATAGTGTGTTTTGAATGCTTCTTTGCACTGATGTTGTTTTTTTGCATTATGAGTGCTGTTCTCAACTGTACCTAAAATGCAGTAATTTCCCAATGTAACAATGCTTTTAATTCCCTGATATCCATTATACGTTTGCTTTGTATGACAGTTAACCATCCTCATTGCTAGATGTTGGGCATTAGGAATCCTAAAAGGTGATAATAGGACTAACCCACAGTCTCCTTTACTTTGACCAATTGATTTAGTTAGATGCCCTAGTTACCACAAAAAAAACTACTTTTAACATGGCGTCAATTCCTGAATTGAGACTAATTTATATACTTCTCTCTGCCCTTCATCTCTCCATCCTGGTCCTGTCCAATCAGGATGGTGGATGTAGGGGGTCAGCGGTCAGAGAGGAGGAAGTGGATCCACTGCTTTGAGAACGTCACGTCCATCATGTTCCTGGTGGCCCTCAGCGAGTATGACCAGGTCCTGGTGGAGTCTGACAACGAGGTGAGATGCACACACAAAAAAAGTGGCCTCCCGAGTGGCGCAGTGGTCTAAGACAGGACGTGTACATATACATATGCTAGATTAATTCGGACTAATTTGAGGAAGTGTACTGGTTATATTGTTGATACAGCGTCTCAAGAGGGACAAACCGTGATATTGCTGCTTTCTTCTCGTTTATCAAGCGAAGGTATTTTTAAGGTAGTATGAGAGCACAGACGTTCTACTAGGAGCAAACCGAATGTATGTGGACGCCTTTATTTACAATAATTTGATAGGTAGTGGCTTCTTGATATTATGACCTCACATCCTGATTGTTTGTGTACGAGTCTGCATTTTATTTTGCTTTCCATTTAGCTGGTGTCCCTTTGGCTGCATCTCCAGATGATGAAATTAGGATAATATGATCAGGCTGTTTTGTCATCAGAGAGAGCTGGTTTGGAACAACAAACTGTCTGATGGGTCATAAGACAGAGTTTCATAAAGCACTGGGCTACATTGCCAGGCGGAGTAGAGCGGAGTATCAGGGAGGGTTTAGACATCCACACCCTCGTGCTCTGCTCTCACCGCTGGATCTACCTGATCTGACAGTAAACATGTCACAGGAGCAGCAGAGCAGTCCCTCCCTCGTTACACACATACAGGACGTGTTTCTCTGCTAGGGAGAAAGGGATTGTATAATGGTGCTCTGCTCTCAGACTTTAACCAGACCAGATCTAACTCACAAGAGCACAGTTATCCCGAAAATGAACATTACTCCACAAATTATGCATTTTTCAACTCCATATTTCTTTAATCATCCCCCCAGAATTGTAAACTTTTTGGAGAATGGGGGATAGGAGTAATGCATCTCTTATCACCACCCCACTTTTATTTCCTAGAAATTGTAATTGGGTCTCTATGGTTCAATGATATTTTGAAAGCCGTCCCTTACAAAAATGAATTTGTTGCTGCAAACGTAAATAGTTTGCAAATATTTGCCGCTAGTGGTGAAACTGCTGCAAACCTTTGGCACCTATAATGCAGTATTTATTACTAGTGGAAGTTAGATCTGAAAGATTTGTTTGCATGGAAATGTACCTGGCTAAAAGGTGAGCCACTTTCGTGGCCACAACCGGCCTTGGTCTGTAGTCCCATAGGATGGCACACAATTCACCCTGTGTTGGCAGGGTTAGGGGGGTGGGGGGGCGCTCATCGCATCCTAGCGCCTCCTTGTGGGGTGCCGAGTACCTGCAAGCTGACCCCGGTCGCCAGTTGAACAGTGTTTCTTCCGACACATTGGTGCGGCTGGTTTACGGGTTAAGCTGGCGGGTGTTAAGGAGCGTGGTTAGGCGGGTTATGTTTCGGAGGACGCATGACTTCGCCTTTCCCGAGCCCGTTGGGGAGTTGCAGCGATGAGACAAGATTTGAAATTGGGGAGAACAAGGGGGGTAAAATATATAAAACAATAAGTAATGTTAAAATACCTATCATATTACACATTTAGTAATGACTGAATGCATTTAAAACTTAATGCACAATAAAATAAAAACTAATACAATTATTTTATCGATAGAAGTGGATAAAAATATGCTTGTGTTCACAATCACACCAAAGACTGCATGATGATAACTAATGAAATAAAGACAACACTTCTAAAAGCCTATTTTACATTATAGCCTGCTGAATTTGCCAGATATCTTTTAATTTTGATTTCGGCACAAATTAAAAAGTGGCACTGTCTCACTGATGGATTGATGTTTCAGCATTGTCTCATTGAAGAGAGCCATGTGCGACATGCACACGCAGTTACAAGCCTGCTAGAGCGACAGACAGATGAGCAATATACACCGTCGTAGTACGGATGAAGCCTGACCTGGAATGTGAAGCTAACTGAACTGATTAGCTTTATAAAATCCTGAGTAGTTCTCGCTTGCTTCGTAGTATACCACTCAGAAGTTGTTTCTGGTGAACACATGAGTTCCGATACCACTAATCGTTGACGACCAGTCGGGGGGAGAAGAAAAATCTGTTTTAGTTTTTTTTTTCAAGTGGAAACCAAGTGATCTAACTACCAAAGTTGTCCGGTGAGTAACTTATTCGTTCAAATTCCCAATAAACGTTTAAATTGCGTTATCTAATTGATGCCTAGTTAACAATGTCATGTTTTACAGGATGGAGTGAAATACATTTTGTTGCTATATCAGTTTCAATAAGTCAGCGCCACTGACTGGCTATCATAATGATTTGTTGGGAAAAACATTTTAAACACTTATCTTTCTTTTAATACCAATATGCTTGTCAATATGCTAGTGTCACAGTTCAGTAGCGTTAGCATGTTAGATAGCACAACAGCTAAGGTAGCAACAATATAAGCTGACTGATATCAAAGCAAAACTTAATTTTTGCAGAAGGATACCCTTCCCCTACCCCGTGGTGTTGGAAGAGGATGCATCAACACCCTGGAAAGATGTTTGATGTGCACTCACTTATAACACCATTTTTTGCGTGATAAATTAGTGTATCGTCTTTAAGTTTGAAAAGGTAAGCTAATGCATGTACTTTTCAAAAGAAATGTGCCTTTACATTCATTCTTTGTAGCAATTAGGTCTTTCATTGCTAAACTAGTAGCGAGCTCATCTTGATCGTTGTTCCTCGTTCTTTAGTTACAAGGCAGAAAAATTATGTGAATTGCCATATTAGCCATAACAAAATTTTATGTTGCTTTTCTTTTAACCAAGCCTTGTACATCTGAGTCAGGAAGAAGACCACTGGCTCTTAATGATGAAATCCCCAGTCTAGAAGGAAGCTCATAATTAGTTGATTAGTTTGCATCAATTGTGTTGAGGCTTGGCTGGAGAAAAATCTCATACTGCAGCTGTCTAGGAACAGTTGGCCACACATTTAAAGGTAGATTTAGTATGCCTAAGTCCCAGTTTATGCTAGCTACATCGTTTGTTTATATAGCACAAGGCAGAAAGTTTCCTTGCTGAAACAAATATAGAATACTGTATGTTTCAGTGAGAAGCATAGCAACATCAAGGCAATTTTGTAACAGCTGACCTGTTTTTCCAAAGCCAAACCTGCCCATTAGACCGCTGACTCTACCTTTAAAGATGCCAAAATTGAAAAACATTTCAGTAAATGTTTTAATTATCTTTGTTTTGTGTTGTCATTGCATACATTCAACAATTTAGACAAGGGACTTCCCCCGGGCCACCATCTCCAAAGGCAATAGTTCTGAACTGGGTTTGTTTTTGTTTTAATTATTGACATTTTGTTCATTCTCTTTTAAACTTCCACTGGTTGAAAGCTCATTGCTCACTTATCATTTGGCTAATGTAAATGATGTAGTTGCCCCTTTAAACATCCTAAGGTTAACATACCCATGGTGTTCACATTTCTCTCATGTAAGTGTTGTAGCTACATAAAAAGATTAAATAAACAATTTGGTAAATATTGAGTCTTTTCACATTTCTTCATTAACATTCTGATGATTCCAAGGTTAAGATTGTACCACTTGGCATAATGTTTTCATTGTGAGATGGGAGAAAGCTGTATTGGATTTATTTGTTATCTGTTGAAGGAATACTTCAGAATTTTGGCAATGAGGCCCTTTATCTACTCCCCCAGAGCCAGATGAACTCTTGGATACCAATTGTATGTCTCTGTGTCAAGTATGAAGGAAGTTGGTGGCAGTTCCTCAAGCCAATGCTAACTAGCGTTAGCACAATGATTGGAAGGCTATGGTATCTGCTAGAACGCTGTAGACTTCCAGTCATTATGCTAATGCTAGTTAGCAATTGCGCTAGCGCTAGGTGGAAACTTCTTTCAAATTGCACGCAGAGACATAAAAATGGTATCCATGACTTCATCTGACTCTGGAGAAGTAGATAATGGGCCTCCTTGCCAAAATCCAGAAGTATCCCTTTAATACATTGAATACATGTTGTTTAGTATATTTGGTATGCTTAGTTTTCTCTGTGAGAAGCAAGTTAATTTAAAGTTATGTGATTTGGTTTATGTAGATCAGACATTGTAATGTTGTTAATACTCAAAGTAACTAAAAACCTGCATATTCATAATCAGTTTGCAGCAAATTTGCAGCAAACAGTAGAATGCTTGCCACAAATTTCCCAGAATTGTTTGCCTGAGGTTCTCCTCAAATTTGCTTCAACATTTTGCCACAAAACTAATTTGCATGTGAAAATTAGCAAACTGGCCAAAGATTTGCCACAACTGTTTTCCAGAAGCCAGTTTTTTTCAGTAAGGGTTGGATTGTTCCACTGGACAATATCATTACGTTTTTATCAAGCAGTCAGGCATTTCAAATGACATTGAATTGAGTGATTGAGTGGCTGGATCCACTTTAATGTGGTGAAGGATGGACTCTTTGTTAGAACTGCCATTAAAGAGGCAGTCCGTAATCTTAATTTACAACAAATTAGGGACCTGGCTTGTGAACGCCACTTTTAAAACTACTGACTGAAATTATGAAAAGTTCTGGAGCATCAGGAAAAATCAACCAGTGTCTCTGAATAATACATTATATATATATATATATATACCAAAGTATGTGGACACCCCTTCAAATTGGCTGACAGGTGTATAAAATTGAGCACACAGCCATGCGATCTCCATAGACAAACATTGGCAGTAGAATGGCCTTACTGAAGAGCTCAGTGACTTTCAACGTGGCACCGTCATAGGATGCCACCTTTCCAACAAGTTAGTTGGTCAAATGTCTGCCCTGCTATGCTAGAGCTGCCCAGGGCATCAGTAAGTGCTGTTATTGTGAAGTGAAAACGTCTAGGAGCAACAATGGCTCAGCCGCGAAAATGGTAGGCCGCACAAGCTCACAGAACAGGACCGCTGAGTCCGGAAGCACGTAGTGCTTAAAGATTGTCTGTCCTCGGTTGCAACACTTACTACCGAGTCCCAAACTGCCTCTGAAGCAACGTCAGCACAATAACTGTTTGTCGGAAGTTACATCAAATGGGTGTCCATGACCAAGCAGCCGCACACAAGCCTAAGGTCACTATGCGCAATGCCAAGTGTAGGCTGGAGTGGTGTAAAGCTTGCCGCCATTGGACTCAAGAACAGTGGAAACGCATTCTCTGGAGTGATTTATCACACTTCACCGTCTGACAGACGAATCTGGGTTTTGTGGATGCCATGAGAACGTTACCTGCCCAAATGCAAGTAAAAGGCCCAATCAAAGGTGTAGGTTCCATCGGTTGTGCATCTAAGGGTTAAGCATGTTCTGACCGTTCCCCTTTTCTGTCTGTCCTGATCTCTCTCTTTCTCTCTCTTTCTCTCTTTCTCTCTTTCTCTCTTTCTCTCTTTCTCTCTTTCTCTCTGTCAGAATCGAATGGAGGAGAGCAAGGCACTGTTCCGGACCATTATCACATATCCCTGGTTCCAGAACTCCTCAGTCATCCTGTTCCTCAACAAGAAGGACCTCTTGGAGGAGAAGATAATCTACTCCCACCTGGTCGACTACTTCCCTGAGTTTGATGGTAAACTACTCTCTACCTACTGTATATCCTATCCTATCTACTAACTCTGCATTGGCCAACGTTGCCATGTCCAGTACCATGGCAGCTACTGAGGCAAGTTGTCAAATATAATGCATATTATAGTCATTTTTGTATTGTGACATTGTTAATTTTAAAACATTTCAAATTCTTTAGGAAAGGTGTTATGAACACGGGCCTGAAAGGTTTTTTTGTTAGTATATAGGGACACCATGTGGCTAGACAATGAACTGCAATGCAATACAAATTCACACCATCCATTAGCCAAATAGGTAGAACATCAAATCAAATTGTATTTGTCACATGTGCCGAATACAACAGTGAAATGCTTACTTACAAGCTCTTAACCCCAAAAATGCAGTTTTAAGAAAAATATGTGTTAAAGTATTTACTAATAAATACAAAAAGAAACATATATAAAAATGACGAATAAAAGAGCAACAATAAAATAACAGTAACGAGTCAATGTGTTAGTCTATGTAGTTGAGGTAATATGTACATATAGGTAGAGGTAAAGTGACTATGCATACAGTTGAAGTCTGAAGTAATCAAAACACATTTTTCAACCACTCCACAAATTTCATGTTAACAAACTATTGTTTTGGCAAGTCGTTTAGGACATCTACTTTCTGCATGACACAAGTAATTCTTCCAACAATTGTTTACAGACTGATTATTTCACTTATAATTCACTATATCACAATTACAGTGGGTCAGAAGTTTACATACACACTGTGCAAATCAATCACAGAACAACAGCAAAGGACCTTGTGAAGATGCTGGAGGAAACGGATACAAAAGTATCTATATCCACAGTAAAACGAGTCCTACAACGACATAACCTGAAATGCCGCTCAGCAAGGAAGAAGCCACTGCTCCAAAACCGCCATAAAAAAGCCAGACTACGGTTTACACATGGGGACAAAGATCGTACTTTTTGGAGAAATGTCCTCTGGTCTGATGATTACCATAATGGCCATCGTTCTGTTTGGAGGAAAAAGGGGGAGGCTTGCAAGCCGAAGAACACCATCCCAACCGTGAAGCACGGGGGTGGCAGCATCATGTTGTGGGGGTGCTTTGCTGCAGGAGGGCCTGGTGCACTTCACAAAATAGATGGCATCATGAGGAAGGAAAATTGTGTGGATATATCAGTCAGGAAGTTAAAGCTTGGTCGCGAATGGGTCTTCCAAATGGACAATGACATCAAGCATACTTCCAAAGTTGTGGCAAAATGGCTTAAGGACAACAAAGTCAAGGTATTGGAGTGGCCATCACAAAGCCCTGACCTCAATCCTATAGAAAATTTGTGGGCAGAACTGAAAAGGCGTGTGCGAGCAAGGAGGCCTACAAACTTGACTCAGATACACCAGTTCTGTCATGAGGAATGGGACAAAATTCACCCAACTTATTGTGGGAAGCTTGTAGAAGGCTACCCGAAACGTTTGACCCAAGTTAAACAATTTTAAAGGCAATGCTACCAAATACTATTTGAGTGTATGTAAACTTCTGACCCACTGGGAATGTGATGAAAGAAATAAAAGCTGAAATAAATCACTCTCTACTATTATTCTGACATTTCACATTCTTTAAATAAAGTGGTGATCCTAACTGACCTAAGACAGGGACTTTTTAATACGATTAAATGTCAGGAATTGTGAAAAACTGAGTTTAAATGTATTTGGTTAAGGTGTATGTAAACTTCCGACTTCAACTGTAAATAATAAACAGACTAGCAGCTGCGTAAAAATGCAAATAGTCCATTTGATTAGCTGTTCAGGAGTCTTATGGCTTGGGGATAGAAACTGTTATGAAGCCTTTTGGATCCAGTACTGCTTGACGTGCAGTAGCGTTACATTCTATAATTACTCTGCATTTAATTGTGGCAGGTAATGGCAGATAATCCAAGAAAGAAAACAATGTAGGCAGCCAGTACGATGCAGAAAAACTTCAGTTAACTATAAATAGTTAATATATATACAGAGACTACATGTAGAAAGGAGCAGATAAGCTTATGGTACACTACATTACCAAAAGTATGTGGACACCTGCTAGTCAAACATCTAATTCCAAAATCATGGGCATTAATATGTAGTTGTTCCCCCATTTTCTGCTATAACAGCATCCACTTTTCTGGGAAGACTTGCTTCCATTCAGCCACAAGCACATTAGTGAGTTCGGGCACTGATCTTGGGAGATTTAGGCCTGGCTCGCAGTCTCGCCAGGTTTTTTCACCTTGTCGGCTCGGGTATTCGAACCAGCGACCTTTCGGTTACTGGCCCACCGTTCTAGCGGTTAGAACTGTGGGCCAGTAACCGAAAGGTCGCTGGTTCGAATACCCGAGCCGACAAGGTGAGAACCTGGCGATGTGTCCTTGAGCAAGGCACTTAACCCTAATTTGCTCCAGGGGCTGACCCTGTAGGTAGGCTGTCATTGTAAATAAGAATTTGTTCTTAGTCCCGTGTAGCTCAGATGGTAGAGCATGGCGCTTGCAACGATTCCCACGGGGGACCAGTACAAAAAAAGTATGAACATGTATCCACTAACTAACTGTAAGTCGCTCTGGATAAGAGCATCTGATAAATGACTAAAATGTAAATGTTCTTAACTGACTGCCTAGTTAAATAAAGGTACATTTAAAAAATAATTCTGGACCTGGGGACTGTGAAGAGACTTCTGGTTGCATGTCTTGTGTTGTACCGTTGAGTGTCTGAACTGTGTGCCAACTGCTTGAACAGACAGTTCTGTACCTTCAACACATCAACACCTCGCACAAAGAACAACAGTGATGCAGTCAATCTCTCCTCAACTTTGAGCGAGGAGAGACTGACATGCATGTTAATGACACCTTCCATCCGTGAACATCTAAGTGCGATAAGTGCTGATTTGTTCTAGACCAACTTCAATTTACCTATGTCCTTCTTTGCCACACATGACCACACATCCGGGCAGTAGTCCAGGTGTGACTAGGGCTGTTACGATGACTGTATTACCGCCACACTGGCGGTAACGAGTCAGGATGGCAGTCAAATTCCACCTGACCGTTTAGTCACGGTAATTAGGCTTCTCCATGCTCTGATGCTGCTGATGGTCATTAGTAGCCTACCAAACTTGCTAACTGCCTTGTATTCAGCACTCTATTGTCCCTCTAATCACTCTGACATCAATGAAAATATAATCCAAAATCGAATCAAACACTTCATGAGAGCCCATGAGCTCATGTTGCGCAACATTTCTATAGGCTAAAACAGAAAACAGAGTGATGGCCTCTATTAAAAAGAGGAGGATCTCATCAGCTTTCTATAGGCTAGGCCTACTATATATATTTCTTAACCTTCCTAATATTAGGCACATTGCTTCTCTTTACAACAGGAGTATAGCCTACCTGGTTGGCATGAAAATGTGTCACGGGAAAAGCGTCCTCCATTCGCTATTTAAGTGCATAGATATTTATTTTTCCGCTGCCCCTGTTTCGAGACAGGTTCATGATAATGGTCCATTCTAAATCAAAACAAATTTCACACAATATTATCCTATCACTTGTGAATGATGCCCAGCTTAAGGCAAAAAGTGCATGTTTTTTTATTTCATTTCTATTTGTTTTAAATCATAGTTGCACACCTCATGTAGCTTAGCCCATAGGCCTATATGTTTTGAGATGATTTGTATCACAACTAAAGTGGCCAAATAACTTGAAGCACATTACTCCGCTTTACAATGGGTATAGAGCCTAACTGGCATACATACGCAGTGTGTGAGTTTCATATTTGGGGAATATAAAAATGAAAATGCGTTTGGTCACTTTGAGAATGGTGTTTTCCTGTTAATGCCGTTTGCGAATTGCTACATTTATAATGTGAAGAAATAGCCTAATAGTTTATCAACATTTTAAGCTAAACATTCTCATCTGTTGCGTCAGGCTCATTGTTTAAAACAGGTTTCTTGATGCTAGTGGTTGTATTAATTTGCGATCTATCGCATCCAGGACTATTTTTGGAATATTTATTTCTTGCACAGAATAGAATGGGTCAACCTTTGTACTATGGGGGATAGTGGATTGACATAGACTAGTGCTTTTACTGTTCGTTAGGCCTACTCATCTTGTTGGCTGACGAAAAGTAAGTGTGGACAGTTCTTCTAATATCTTCAATATGCACCTCGGAATTTGATAAGGACTCGCGCAGTTGCATCCACGATGTGTCTGTCTTCATTTGTAGCCCGTGAGAAAGACCCAATCACGTGACTGAGAGACATGTTAGTGAGGGTTGCTTCGGCAGGCAGTGGGAAGAATGGAATTATAATTATTATATTCAGCCCAAGGCCACTGGCCGCAAAAGGCATGGATTTTTATCAAGTGCTTGTCAAATTGTGAATGATGGACTGATGAAGTGTGTACAGCCTGCGCAAAAAAGTCGCATCATGTAGCCTGAGAATGTATTAAAAATCAAAACATAGCCCAACACAGGGCTGGCCCTGGACGTTCTGCCGCCCTATGCGAGACAGAAATCTACAAAATGAACTAGTGTATCCCACAGCCATATAGCCTAACATAAGAGTATGCAGCATATGCTCTTCTGTTCAACCCCAGGTCCCCAGTTTCTTTAGATCTGTCTAAAATAAATAATGGATTTATTTTATTTTATTTGATTGTAGGCTATATTGCATGGATTTATTAGACGTTGGTCTGCATCAGTGGCTTGTAGGCTATGCATGGAAGACAGGAGAATTAACGGTCAATTACCGTGAGACCGGCAGTTATTTGCTTGATAATCACCGCCTGACACAATTTCATGACCACCACAGCCCTAGGTGCGACAAAACGAGTGCCTTTAGGACCTGTCTGGTCGACTGCGATGTCAAGAAGGCAGAGCAACGCCCTATCATGGACAGACCTCTTCCCATTTTAACAACCATTAAGTCTATATGTTTTGACCATGACAGCCTGCTATCTAGGGTTACACCCAGCAGTTTAGTCTCCTCAACTTGCTCAATAGCCACATTATTCAATAATAGATCTAAACGAGGTTTAGCATTCATCAAGTGATTAAATTTTTTTTTTTATATATATATACAGTGGGGAGAACAAGTATTTGATACACTGCCGATTTTGCAGGTTTTCCTACTTACAAAGCATGTAGAGGTCTGTCATTTTTATCATAGGTACACTTCAACTGTGAGAGACGGAATCTAAAAAAAAAATCCAGAAAATCACATTGTATGATTTTTAAATAATTAATATGCATTTTATTGCATGACATAAGTATTTGATCACCTACCAACCAGTAAGAATTCCGGCTCTCACAGACCTGTAAGTTTTTCTTTAAGAAGCCCTCCTGTTCTCCACTCATTACCTGTATTAACGGCACCTGTTTGAACTCGTTACCTGTATAAAAGACACCTGTCCAGACACTCAATCAAACAGACTCCAACCTTTCCACAATGGCCAAGACCAGAGAGCTGTGTAAGGACATCAAGGATACAATTGTAGACCTGCACAAGGCTGGGATGGGCTACAGGACAATAGGCAAGCAGCTTGGTGAGAAGGCAACAACTGTTGGCGCAATTATTAGAAAATGGAAGAAGTTCAAGATGACAGTCAATCTCCCTCGGTCTGGGGCACCATGCAAGATCTCATCTCGTGGGGCATCAATGATCATGAGGAAGGTGAGGGATCAGCCCAGAACTACACGGCAGGACCTGGTCAATGACCTGAAGAGAGCTGGGACCACAGTCTCAAATAAAACCATTAGTAACACACTACGCCGTCATGGATTAAAATCCTGCAGCGCACGCAAGGTCCCCCTGCTCAAGCCAGCGCATGTCCAGGCCCGTCTGAAGTTTGCCAATGACCATCTGGATGATCCAGAGGAGGAATGGGAGAAGGTCATGTGGTCTGATGAGACAAAAATAGAGCTTTTTAGTCTAAACTCCACTCGCCGTGTTTGGAGGAAGAAGAAGGTTGAGTACAACCCCAAGAACACCATCCCAACCGTGAAGCATGGAGGTGGAAACATCATTCTTTGGGGATCCTTTTCTGCAAAGGGGACAGGATGACTGCACCGTATTGAGGGGAGGATGGATGGGGCCATGTATCGCGAGATCTTGGCCAACAACCTCCTTCCCTCAGTAAGAGCATTGAAGATTGGTCGTGGCTGGGTCTTCCAGCATGACAATGACCCGGAACACACAGCCAGGGCAACTAAGGAGTGGCTCCGTAAGAAGCATCTCAAGGTCCTGGAGTGGCCTAGCCAGTCTCCAGAGCTGAACCCAATAGAACATCTTTGGAGGGAGCTGAAAGTCCGTATTGCCCAGCGACAGCCCCGAAACCTGAAGGATCTGTATGGAGGAGTGGGCCAAAATCCGTGCTGCAGTGTGTGCAAACCTGGTCAAGAACTACAGGAAACATATGATCTCTGTAATTGCAAACAAAGGTTTCTGTACCAAATATTAAGTTCTGCTTTTCTGATGTATCAAATACTTATGTCATGCAATAAATTGCAAATGAATTACTTAAAAATCATACAATGTGATTTTCTGGATTTTTGTTTTAGATTCCGTCACTCACAGTTAAAGAGTACCTTTGATAAAAATTTCAGACTTCTACATGCTTTGTAAGTGGGAAAACCTGCAAAATCGGCAGTGTATCAAATACTTGTTCTCCCCACTGTGTGTGTGTGTGTATATATATATATATATATATATATATATTTAGCACCAACCTATTGCTAGTTTCCCATTCTAAAATTGACTGGAGCTGTTAAGTGTCTTAATTATTTTACTGTTGCAGCTTACGTGTATACTGTTGAGTCGTTAGCGTACATTGACGCACATGTTTTAAGGTCAGTGGAAGGTCATTTGTAAGAACATAAAAACAAATAATGGCCCTAGCCGGCTGCCATGCGGTACACCACACTCAACTGAATTTGCATGAGAGAGTCTTCCATTAACAAAATCCCTCTGTCTTCTATTAGGTTGGGTAACTCTCAATCCATAATAAAGCAGAGGATGCAAATCCATAACCTAGCCTTACTTTCATGTCACTGTCTTTTTCAATGAACAAATGTCTGTCCGAGCACAGTCACCTGAGATGAGCAAACTGCCCGACAGGGAGATTGTCTTGTGTGTTCAGGTGGTCGCTGGTAACCAATAGTAATGTTTGTTTTTTTTCGGTTTCTTTTCTATAAATCAAATCAAAGTTTATTGATCACTACCTGTCCACATTATCAGTATGTCGTCAATGTACCTGTGTCAACCCATGACGTTCGGTAGGAAAGGGTTGACTTGGGGGTCAAACACTGTCTTTCGAAGGCAGCACGCATTGCAACTCCTTTTCATTTAAGGAAGAAGTCCCTTTCAAACATTTTTGGGGGATGTTTATGTACAGCGATTCAACATCAAAGGAGACCAGAGTGACGAAGTGTGTATTTAGTTGGCGCTATTGCAGGTAAGATGAGGCCAGACGAGTCTCTCGCATAGGAGGGAAGACGTTGTACGTATGGTTTTGATGTAGTGGTTCACAATTGTGATTGATTCCAAAGGGGAGTAATTGCCTGACACTATCGTTGGTCCAGGGATTCAAATTTCAAACCTCCAATTGACTCAAATTATGTAAATTAGCCTATCAGAAGCTTCTAAAGCCATAGCATCATTTTCGGAAATTTTCCAAGCTGTTTAAAGGCACAGTCAACTTGGTGTATGTAAACTTCTGACCCACTGGAATTGTGATATAGTGAATTACATGTGTCATGCACAAAGTAGATGTCGTAACCGACTTGCCAAAACTATAGTTTGTTAACCTGAAATCTGTGGAGTGGTTGATAAATGAGTTTTAATTACTTCAATTCTAAGTGTATGTAAACTTTGACTTAAGCTGTATTCTAGTGCACTATTATTCATGTTGCCTTTATGCATTGACGTGATGACATTGTACGTATTTTGTATATAGTTTATGTTCCTGTCATGTGATGTTTACATTGTCCCCACTTCTATTTCTAGAGACATGTTAGATTCCGTCCAAAACACTGCTCGAAGACTAGTAGTCGAAGCATGTTGCAGTTGTGCGTCCTGATATTATATACCATAGGCTGATCTGCCCCTTTCTCTGTATATGTATTACCTGTAAATCGTTAACTGAAGTTTTACTGCATCGTACTGGCCACCTACTTTATTTTCTTTCTTAGATTTAAATCACTTACCTTTTGAGATCATGTGTAACGTCTCTTCTGTTGAATTTGAAATTATGTCATGTGTGTTCGCAGGTAGCACAGGGACACAGTGATGTGTACCCGTAGCCTGTAGCTTTGGGGTGTGTGTGTGTGTGTGTGCGCAACCATTTACCCGTGTGTATACCCCCAGGTCCCCAGAGAGACGCCCAGGCCGGCCGGGAGTTTATCCTGAAGATGTTTGTGGACCTGAACCCGGACAGCGACAAGATCATCTACTCCCACTTCACCTGCGCCACGGACACTGAGAACATCCGCTTTGTGTTCGCTGCAGTCAAAGACACCATCCTGCAACTCAACCTCAAAGAGTACAACCTGGTGTGAGAGAGGGAGAATTTGAGCGAGACCTGCAGCCCAATCACAGCAGAGTGCATATCTATACACCAACAAATTAAACAGTACACAGATCTGCACACCTGCACTATTATACATATAAACACACACGATCACACATACGTAATAGATCCCAGGCTCTATCCACCCCTGGCCCCAACATCCTCCTTTTCCTTGTCTATGGTTTAGTCAGGTGTGTTTTTTCAGCTCCAGTCATTCCCCCCCATTCCTCTCTTCCCTTCCCACTGCAGCCCTCCTGATGGCACGCGCGCGCACACACAGACACACGCACACCTGCTCGGAGGACGCCCTGACCTGTCTGGGTGGTTGACAGCTCTCATTTGTCACCCGATGCGGCTCAGGCCTCTGGGTCACCCTCTTAAAGGAGCAGGGGGACGGAGGGGAGATTGGGGGTGGGTAGATAGAGTTGCTCTGTTGAATGTAAAAAGTGTGTGTAATACAATCAAGTGGATGCTCACACACAGACCGAGCAAGGGTGGGAGAGATGAAGTAAATTGATCGATGTATAAGAATTGTTTTAGAGTTGATTGATTACTACTATTGGTACTACCGCTTTCCAGCTAACTTAAGTCACAAGTTGATCCTCCACACACGTCAGTACAGCTTCTCTTTGCAAAGGTATTAGATATTTCTTTCCTATTTTGCCAATATTTTGAGAAACCGTAGTGATTATTAAGAGTAAATTGTGTTTTTTTTTTTTTTTTTTTTTTTTTTTTTTTTCTAATTTATGGACCAGATCTCTAGATGTTGTTTATAGTCTGAGTCTTCCTCCCTGCTTCCATCGAAAAGTGTATCCATCAGATCGGAGAGGGGGAGGGTTTGTACTGCTGTAAAAACCTGTTTCATCGGCAAGTGATCTACCTTTCTTTAGAGACTTCATACTTTGTTGCAGTTCTGTTCCGTTTCAATTTTGAAATGCTTGAGAAGGTGAATTTCCGTTTAGGGTTGGCGCTTTATGCAAATAGGAAATAAACAAGACCCTTATCAGTGGTTGGAATTTTACCTGGTCCATGCTTGCATTTTTGTAATGTATGATTTTTGTTTGGCATTATTTTATTTTTTATCCCATATCTTCTCTTTTGCTTGATAGTTCTTAAGAATCCATAGCTAACAATATGTTAATAGATTTGCTATTTTGTCTTCAACGTAATTCAGGTGAGTTTTCATTACAAGGGCTACTACTAGCAAAGTTGTCAGCGAAGGAAATTACTATATGGATGATATAGAGCAATAGTTCTAATTAAAGTGGTTTTATGAATCAGGGAGCCAGTGTTTGGGTGTGTTGACGCCAGGTGGAAGGCCATTGCCACAGGTTCAGAGTGCAAACTGTCCTTGGACGCCAGTTAGCATTGGAGGATGAATTCTGCTGGCTATTTGCCTGTAAACTTTTAACAGCCCATTTAGGCCCAGAGCAGAGCCTAGTAAAACCACAAGGTGATGGAGATCACACAGCTGCATGTCTCAGGCAATCTTCAGTGTGCTCTTCCATTTCCACCCGCCACTCATATAATGAATCTTGTCTTCTTCAGAGTGACTTTTCTCCATTGTTGTGGATAGTTTGTTTTACATCCCCTGCTAGTCATGTTTCTATGATTGACCTTTTGTACACTAAGAATGACCATGACTGAGATTGGACAGGGGTATTTTCTAGAAAGACATTTGATTGCCACAGTGCTATTTGCACTCCAAAGAGCTTTGGGTTAGAATGGTCAGATGAAACTTAACAGAAAAACTTTAGTTATCATCATGACAGACTTGTTGTTTATATCTTGTGTTTTTTGTGCCAAAGGAAATGGCCGAAAGCGATGTAGGGTGCCCAAGTATTTCTCATTCTACATGGCAAGCACTTACCCTGCCAAGTTATGTCTGTGCTCTGTTTAAGATCTAGCTGTGCATTTACACGTATATTGAACAGCAACCTAAGGATGTTTTGCCCATCATGTTGGTTTGGGTCTCCCCTGAGTATACTGTACAGTCCTCTTTACTAATGTCCACTGTATACTAGCCTGGCTGAAACAACCAACTTTTACCTTCCTCTACATTGCCTCATAACATAAACACCGGAGTTGTTGAATTGTTGGTGCAACTAATGGAAACATCTATACATGTTGCTTTTACTGGAGGTGAGAAATATTACATTACTAAATTTTGAAACATTTTGTAATGCCTTGTCATTTGGCCAAGCCACGGGTGGATGTGGCCTTGTCGTGAAGGCAGCTTGTGAGATGGTAGGGAGTTGTTTGGTGCTGCACAACTTGTATTTGAAGGCCTTAATGTTCCCACAGCCAATACTTTATATACCACATTATTTGTGAAGTGTGCGTACAAAGCAGAAATATGAATGCTTCCTGTGCAACTGCAGATGAGTCTTTAGACTTAATTAAAAAATTTGAACATTTTGACTTTTGTTCCTGATTACATTTTCCAGAATGGATGGTCTTTGTTGAACTTGTTGAGGTTGTGGGCAAGTTGTCAGTTCCCTCTCAGGAGTATGAAGGTCTCTTGTCAAGGCAGGCTGGTACTTTAGATCTCCACCAACACGGCAGCTTGCTTTTGAATTGTTTTAGTGGTTACAGCTTCTCTGCTGCTCTGTTACTTCAAGAAGCACACTCCATCCCCTTTTGACCTGTGGTTTACTTGCTTAGGTAGAATAGGGTTTAGTTCTACACACAACACTCATGCTGGGCTCTCTTCATTCGTGTAACCCCACAGTAAGTGATTGTGTGTTTCTTTTGTGTCATTGTACACCTTTTACTCTCTTTACTGTAGGCATCTGCATCAGCATCAACTTGTGGTCCAGTGGGTTTGAGGTTAATGATGTGCTGTGTAGTTGCTCAGCCCCCCCCCCCCCCCTGCTGTTGGCAAATATATGAGAACGCTACAATTTGGTTTTCTGGGCATACTCAGTGTGTCAGTTTACACCAAGTACCCTGGTTTTCACTACGTGTGTTGTTTGTAGCTCAGCGTTATGTCCACCCTGTATATAACTAGTAAGAGAACACAGAAGAGAAGTACTGTCAGCACTAAAACCAGCACTGTGGGGTTTGTTGAAGGGATACACTACTAGAAGCAAGTTCATGCCATAGACTGAATAGCATAATATACAAACAGTTGCGATCACTCTTCCATATAGTTCCCCTTGAATTAAGCCTGTTATACTTCAGCTTTATTTATTGTAATACTTTGCCAATTGAAGGTACCGAAAGGGCAATTTAGTATAGCAGTTGGATTCGTCAGTGAATGGATTGATAGTGTATTTTTAGAATGTCAGCTGTTCTCTCCCCTTACTTGATCGATAATATTTTCTTTCTCCTGGGTCAATGCACTGAACCTGCGCTGCAGCAATGGGACTGCCTGCATTCATGCAACTTACAAGCACGTTTGTCGGTACTATGAGATGTGTGTACACTTGATGGTTAATGCTTTTGCTTGAGATCGATACTGATGTGATTGATGCATAGAAATACTAAAAGCTATCTTTGCATCTTTTTGTTTCTTTTGTAAGTCTGACATTACCTGAACACTTGTATTTAGGACCACTTAATATGATAGATTTTTTAAAATAAGAGGTTAAATAAACTTTGTCTAGTGGTGTATAAATTGAAAGTAATGTATTATGTTTTTTTTTTTTTTTAAGTATACCAAATGTAAATGATGTACAATAATGAGTGTGCCAATCCCCTTTCTTTGTAGATCCAGACTCTTAACAAGTGCCAATGTGAAAATCATACAAATGTATTTCATGGTCAAATTTTTAAAACAAATAAACACTAAGTATGTGATTTAAGATAAATGAATGAAAAAGGACCATTTTATTCTGTATTTAAGATTAATGATGAACTGCTGTTTTTAAAGAAATGTCATTTTAATTGCATGTGTTTGTTGGGAGTAGAAGGGGAGGAAACTATATTAATGCAAAGCCCTCCAGAAAAGGGTCCTAATGGTTATTGATTTACAGTATTTTAGACATTTCTCTTTTGTATGTTTCATTTCAACCACTGTTGCCTGAACCTCATTCAAACATGAAAATGATTTTCATAGCCTTCTCCTTGAAAGAAAAATTATCTGTTTTAAATTTGAATAAAATGTTCCTATACTCTATGCTTGTCTTATTTGAGTCTTTATGAATTTATGAATTAGCTTTTGATACATAGCCTATGTGGTGCCTACAGTAGGAGGTTTTATGATTTGAACAAATGGACATCCAGAAAACAAACAAACATGCATTTTTTGTTTATGTGGTTATGGCATTTATTACCACTGCTCAGTAGGAAACGATAGAAAACAGACAAATGCAACTACTCTACTATTTTTAAGTGGAATTTTGGTGTTCACTTTATGTTCCTTTCCACGAGGGGCACTAGTTCTTTAGACATCCAATGGGATTATGTTTGGGGCATGTTCAGAAGTGCAACGTTTCAGATAGAAATACATTTTCTGTAACACTTTTTCCAATTGACATAGGGAGAATCTCTTACGTATTCCTCGCGTCATCTCTACACGCTGCCTTAAACCCAATTGGAGGAGAAGGTCAGAGGGGTGGGACCTCTGACTTTCTCATTCGATGAGTTTTGAGGAGGCGAGGAGAGAGGACTATACAATTGAGATTCTCCCATAGAATATGATTTGTTCTGTGCGTTCGAATTCTACGTCGGGCGTTTTGTAACGTCGCACCTTTTGCCCCAGGAATGGAATGTCTTCAACCCCGCCACTGCCATACATTCAGACTGTTCGCCAAGGGCTCTGCGAGATACTGAAGCTGAGCGAGAGTATCATTTTTAAGTTTCCTATACGATTAGTTATTGTAATGATTAACGCTTGAATAGTTTTATTGCGACAACTGTTTACTCGCACTACTTGGTATTTTTGGTTGTTGTGAAGAAACGGGGAGGATTCAACTTCAGTGAATCCGGAGGTCCATTTTGTTATTTCTGCGAACCAAGCTGTTTTTTCCTCTGACGCTTTTATGGTGTTAGCGGACATATAGTGTGTTTGTTGCGTTGGCTAAAATACACTGCGAAAGAAGATTGATTTTTTTTTTAACCACGATAAGACCTATCAATATAACATTGTTAGTTATATGCATATTATCTTTAGGTTGTACGTAAGCTAACGTTACCTAGCTAACTACAGGCTGAAAGCTAGCAACAGCGATGAATCATTTTGAGCGACATCCTTTGAAGAATTAAGCGAGGACCATTCAAATGGTTGAGGTTTGTAGCTAGTTCATCAACGAAGAAAACGAAATTAAATCTGGTAACTAAGAACGTTAGGCTACCTCTGTCGAATGATATACACCTGGACAAACAATATATATTGATTTAGCTAGCTAACGCCAACTGCATCACACATTTTGGGACAAGACCTAACTAGCTATCTGATCAGCTCGTGCGATTCTTTGCTAGATTCAAGCTTGCAGATACGGACAAAGAGGACCAACGTAAGCCAATATTTTTGTGTCCGTATTTAGAATCGTCCTCTTTCATCGTATTTGGAAAGGAAAACAATAAACAAGGAATTGACATGATGTTTCCACAATCCAGACATTCAGTAAGTTGATTTAATTTAATATTCAGACACACTTGCAGGTTTTGTAGGATTATTTTCTGCACTGAACTTGCTTATGTGCGCGTGCTAGTTACGTTTTATCTCGCTAGTTAACGTTAGTTATACAATGAGAAGACTGTGTTACTTTGTATTCTATCAAATGTTTTGACATGACTAATGTTTTTATGTCCTCAGCATGTCACTACACCCAGAAAAGAGGATTGTCAAATGTAGTTTCAGCTCTGAATTAAACAGACACCCCCTGGGGTAATTTGATTACCAAACCAGATAGAAGTTACTCATGTGTAACCACCAGCGTTGCTTATTTTGCCTATTTACTTGTGCTCACACATTTCATGGCTATGTTGAATGCGATTTCACAGGTTGTTCTTTTAGGTTTTTGCATCAAACGTCGTCAAACATCAGTGAACAAATTCCCAGATTTGTTCTGTTCAGTACAGAATCAACATGATTTGCATTGTAAATTCATTTAGATTGTAAGACAGATGGGTAATGTAACTAGAGAGGATGGCTATTTGACTTTAGACGCAAGTATACAAGCCCAACAAAGTAAAGTATGCAGTGCAGAGAACTTACACAGGGAGCCCCAAAGTATGACGTTGAGACTTTGCAGGGATGGTACAGGAACTACATTCTCAACTGTCTTATTTTGACCTTGTCGGGCTTATCAACTTTCCCCATAATTTCTTATTGACTACCACAAAAGTACCTTCAATGGCAACATTCAAGGATAAGCAAGCTTCCTTTGACAACAACAATGATGGATGTCTGCATCTGTTTATCACAGATACCTTTAAAAAAAAAAAAAAGGTAAGGGCATGGATCAGAGAACCAGTCAGTATCTGGTGTGACCACCATTGGCCTCATGCAGCGCAACACATCTCCTTCACATGGAGTTGGTCAGGCTGTTGATTGTGGCCTGCGGAAGGTTGTCCCCCCACTCTTTAATGGCTGTGCAAAGTTGCTGGATATTGGCGGGAACACGCTGTTGTACCTATCAATCCAGAGCATCCCAAACATGCTCAATGGGTGACATGTCTGACTATGCAGGCCATGGAAGAACTGGGACATTTTCAGCTTCCAGGAATTGTGTAAAGATCCTTGCGGCATGGGGCTGTGCATTGTGCTGAAACATGAGGTGATGGCGGAGGATGAATGGCACTACAAAGGGCCGCAGGATCTTGTCCCGGTATCTCTGTGCCATTGATAAAATGCAAATTGTGTTCGTTGTCCGTAGCTTATACCATAACCCCACCGCCACCACAATGTTTACATTAGCATACCACTCGCCCATACGATGCCATCCACGTGGTCTGCGATTGGAAGTGCTACCAAATTCTCTAAAACAACGTTGGAGGCGGCTTATGGTAGAGAAATTAACATTAAATTCTCTGGCAGCGGCTCTGGTGAACATTCTTGCAGTCAGCATGACAATTGCACGCTCCCTCAACTTGACATCTGTGGCATTGGGTTGTGTGACAACTTCACATTTTAGTGGCCTTTTGTTGTCCCCAGCACAAGGTTTACCTGTGTAATGATCATACTGTTTTATTCAGTTTCTTGATATGCTGCACCAATCAGGTGGATAGATTATCTTGGATCATTAAACATGGGACCAACACTTTACATGTTGCCTTTTTTATATTTTTTACATAATGATGAGTTGATTATTTGAGTCAGGTGTGTTAGCTGGGGCTGGGACAAAAGTGTGATACCAATAACTCCCCCGAGGACTGTATTTACACATCCCGAGGACTGTATTTACCCCTTGACAATAAAATACGCAAGTGAGGTTTCCATCTACCTGAGTATCCAGAGTAATAATGAGGGCTGGAGCTGGTACTGGCTTATGATTCATGGCCTGCAACCCAAATGTAGCAGGTCTATATTGTGCCTAGATGTGGGTAATGGAACACATATTTCTAAGCATGAAAACAAATAACTCTTTGGTGGTCGGGTGCCTTTGATGGCTGGAATAGGCCAACATCCAGTTTATTTCCCAAGTTTCCATGGTAACAAACTTTGGTCTATGGAAAAAGCGGTCTCTCTCCCCATGGTCACATAACTGACGTGTATACATTTAGGTAAAAAATGAACACTGCAGTAAACGTCAATTTGAAGTGCTAAACTGAGCTAAAATCTAACTGAAAATTAAAGCTTGGGAATAGAATGTAGGTAAACACAATTATGTTGCCACAGTGCACTTGCTCCATAGCAGCGATTTGTCGTCGCCAGTTCTAACACAGAAGGGGTAAGAGTTGTTTGCTCACGCTAGAGCCTGGATGTCTCGTGACATGAATGGTGTGCCTTTTTGCATCAGTCAGTGCAGCCGCGGCATGCAGCTCTGTTCTGAGGCTGGCGTTGTCTGAGAGGACCGCTCCTGACACTTCACACCTCATCAGTGTGCAGAGGAGAAGTGAAGAGCTCCTAATTGTGTGAGATCTTACTGGCTCCCCATCCCAATCTCAGCATTAGAGTTCAACCTGCTTACAGTTGTTATGTTGCCACTTTACATCTCCCAGATGTCTTTCACCCCCATCAGGAGTGGAACAGCTTGTGTGATTGGAGATACCTTTGGGTTGCAGGCCTATCTATCCTCTTTAAAGACGAGGGGGTGTCCGAAAATAAATACCCATACTAGCGTACTACATACTTAAACTGTGTACTGTGGACTCATACTATTTAGCGTGTACCGTTTAGTAAAAAGTATGCAGAATGCCAAGCCTCCTGACTGGCTGGGTAGGTGGGGCAGGGCCAAGGTGTGGGTGAATTTTTCCAAATTCAACAGACATGCATCGCATTAACCAGCCTGAAAATGGCTCGTTTCCAATTTGATTAATTACTCTAAACTCT
The DNA here is from genome assembly GCA_023634145.1 of Thymallus thymallus. Taxonomy (NCBI): domain Eukaryota; kingdom Metazoa; phylum Chordata; class Actinopteri; order Salmoniformes; family Salmonidae; genus Thymallus; species Thymallus thymallus. The sequence goes on from CM042393.1 coordinate 25,039,763, forward strand.
GAATAGAATAGGAATTATAGGCCTAATCAGGCTGGTTATAGGCAGATTATCACATTCAACCTATACCATAACCCATCTGCTGTTTTAAAAAGGACTGAAGACTGAAACAGATAATCAAATAGCCTAATACACACGCCTTAACTTTTCAAATTCAAAGTCTATTGCATAGAAATGTGGACAGTCTGGTGCATCTCAAACTCGGAACCGCTGGACAGAGACATAATAAACTAAAGCAGTGATCATTGGGAACAAGATCAGAAGGACTGCTAAGGCTTGATCCATACATTAAATAGGTAGCCTAGCCTACAAAACTAAAACAATCTATATGTTCATTTAGAACATTGTTGAAAAAAATTTCTAAGGAGAACAAAAACTACTTGGCCTATATTTGAACACCACCCATTCAGCATCTTCCCAATTTAAGTAGCCTAGTTTTGTTTGGCTACTTAAAGAGAACTAGGGCCTATCACTCGTAGCCCACCTCTTCCAATGCATTGTGGGAAAGTGTGCATCGAATTCTACCAGATGGCCGAAATGAGTATAACGTCCAGGCATTTGAAACATACTCGATTTTTGAAAATTCATGTACTATAAACACATTTTTGCATACTGATAATGCACGATTGCGTTGTTTCCTGTAATTTGTTGATTTTGTCAGGGCATTGCTATATCTAATTGATCAGCTGCTGTTAAAGCCGAAATGAGTATGACATCCAGGCATTTTAAAGTATACTCGATTATGTCACGTACTATTAAACTTTTTTCACATACTCAAAAGGCTTACTATTTTAGGAAGCAAGTATGGGCATTCGGATACGACCACTGACTTTTACCCTCCTAACAAAGTGGTGTTAAGTAGAGCTTCCAGTAAATAAAAAAATAACACTCATACTGAAAAAAAATAAAAAATGCAACCATTTTTTTCCTTTTTTTTTTGTTACAGGTCACAGAATAAAATCTGTCAATTTAAATAAATTCATTAGGCCTTAATCTATGGATTTCACATGACTGGGCAGGGGTGCAGCAATGGGTGGGCCTGGGTTGGCATAGGCCCACCCACTGGGGAGACAGGCTCAGCCAATCAGAATTATTCTTTCCCCCACAAAAGGGCTTATTACAGACAGAAATACGCTTTTTGTGCCTATGGAACATTTCTGCAATCTTTTATTTCACTTCATGAAACATAGGACAACACTTCACATGTTGCGTTTTGTATTTGCTTTAATGTTGTTTTAGCTAAAAACAGATTGGATTCTGGGATTCCATCCACTTTTCTGCCAATCCAATTACCCTAGGCTGGAGAGGATGCCTTGGTGCTGTAGCTAGCCAGTCATCTCTGATGTGGTGCACTGGAGTTCAGTCACCTTTACCAAGGTGAGAACCTGGCTGTTTGTCGCTTGTTCCCCCCCCCCCCCCCCCCCCCCCAATCCAATTCAGTGCCCTTATGTTACTTGATTGGACTATTAAAACCTAACACACAGGATTAAAAACGGGGATTATGGATTTAGTGCGACGCTTTGCGAGAGCTGCAGCAGTTTGTTCACCTTTGGAGCATAAGTAGTCAACGTTGCACCTCCACCCTGTGCTGCTGAAGCTCTCCTCAAGTCAATCCGAACAGTGCTACTGGCTGTGCATCCCTGTGGTTGGAAATATGTGACAGCTATAGATATGACTGTCAGTGATTAAAACCTTCATAATGGAAGACTTAAACTGGAGCCTGACAAGGGAAATTGATCTCTCAAACTCACCCGGGTTCAGAAATGCCTCAAAGGTGATTTAGCTAGGAGTGCTTAATGCAGAGTATTTCCCGTTCATATATGTTAGTAATTAGCCTAGTATATTCCATGTTATCATGTTAAGTAAATTATATTGAAGTTATTTTGCCTTCATCCCCCATGCAATTAAGGTGTTATATTTTTAATGGGCTAAGAAACGGAATGTGCGTAGGATCCATGCAGGATGTAGCAGTTACAGCACTATCACTCATCTTTCAAACCCCTGTTACCAGCAATAACACCAGATGCTAGACCCAGGTGTATTTGCATACATTTGGTTGTAGGGGACTAACATAGATAAACAATGGCAGATGATGGATTGTTGACAGATGACCCGGGGGAAAAGATTAACACCGTTTTAAATAATGAATATGCAATTATATTCTAAAGAGCTCAATCACTATAGTAGGTCAGTAGAATCCATTGGTTTAAGTGAAGAGATCTTCATTTGGAAGTGGCTGCGGTCCGACCCAGATGATTGCATTTACCATATTGTGTGGAGCTCGTTTTAATCCTATGCGTCTATAAAGCAGTTTCTGCTCTGACTCGGATCCACAGAACAGCATTTCGCCACCGCTGCTAAATGTATGGGAGTTAAATCCCACAAACCTATTGGCTAATACAGCGATGTTGGCTGTGACTCACAGGTTTGCATGAACACACACACATCTTCCCTGCTTGTCGCCCTTTATCATGCGTTTCCTCCCAGATTTGATGCCGTGGTGGGAGGGATGGTGGAAGAGGGTGCGCAGGCATTATTAAGCCCACTTGAATTAACAGAACAGCCCCCAGCCTTTTTCTCTAAAGCCTCCAGCTGGGGGAACTTAATCACCATGGTCCCCTGTCTCGCCCTTTAAACAAACTCCCTCCCACCCCTGCTCAATCGCTCTGTTAGTCACACAGTGCGACACACAGACACACGGTCACACAGTGCAACACACAAGGGCACCCTCTTCACCTGTCTCTAGCCAAAGCTGACATCCACTCGTCATAGCAGTAATGATTTCACGCATATTTAAATGAAATCAAGGTTGCCCATGTCTTTCACGCTCTCCCATACACAACGTCAATAACAAGGGTACAGACACTTCTTCTTCAAATAACAGTTTATGCACGCATACATACAAACGTCCTGACTGGCCTCAAGGGTCTTATCTGCTTTTTGTTTCTGGGGAACAAATTGAATGTGGGGCTTGACACACACACAGCCAGCAGATGTCTGGGTCGTTAAGGGCAGAGTCGCTCATTAGCATGACATAGGGCCCAGAGCCCCACCTTCCCCCACTCAGCGGGAGGCACAGCTATTGAGGGCAAGCCACGGGTCACAGGTGATATTGATTTTTCTGGGGCCACACTGGCTGATTTTCAAATGACTGGGGGATTGGGACAGTCTCCAAGTCCCCATCATAAATACACACATTCTAAGCAGGGAAGGCACACACACAGCTCCTCTTCCTGTTAGAGTTCATACCTGCACATTTTGGAGGACTAACAAAAAATACTGAATCTGCCCCCCAAAAACCTTTATTTAACTAATAGCCATTTCAGTAATTGCCGACTAGATTAAATGCTTGGACTAAAGCTTAACGGGGTTGAAAATGTTACTTTGCCGTTGATGCAAATGTGTAAAGTTGTTGGTGTTCTGATTTAGCTCCTGGTTAGAATTCATTACTTCTTTAAACCCTCTGAGAAGTGGAAGAACCACAGCCTTGTTGAATGTGTGAAAAGCATTGCTATTGTGCTGCTGAGAGGATTGGTTCTGTTGCTTGTTATTACAGAACTTGAAGATTGCATGAAGAGACACCTGTTGTAGCCCTCCGCCCAGCGCCTTTCTGACCACACTCTGTATGAGTGATGTTTGTGTGTGGGTGGATTTTATGAGCCTCTGTTTTGTGTTCATAAATGATTCCATGCTTTGTGTGGGTTGGCCTTTTGTTGTCGGTATACATTATTCCCAACGCTGCGAAAAAATGTGAGAAAAGGACAAAGTGGAGGATGTTGGCAAGAGGGAGACGAAGCAAAGCATGATGATGAGGATGGTGTGTGTGTGTGTGGGAGGAGGGAGTATGGAGGGGGGTTAAGGTTACTACAAGCATAACTCTGTCGAGCTACGTGCGTGCACATTATATATATATATATATATATATATATTATTTTTATTTTATTTTAACTTAACATTTTTAATTAGGCAAGTCAGTTAAGAACAAATTCTTATTCTCATTGAGGGCCTACACACATGGTTGGAGTGGGATCTTTTGGAGTAGGGGACACCTTGATAACATGATGTCCTCGCCAGTCCCACTCACATTCTCAAAATGTTTTGATTTTGTGAAAACAACAAAGAATCACCTTCCCTTGCTAGTAGTAGCTAGTGGCAGCCTGGCAAGCTGGCTTTGGCCTGGCTAAAAACATAGCAAGCTAGCTATCCTTTTTAGATTACCACATCTCCATGTGAAATCATCTGATTTATAATACAAAAATATGCCCTGGCAAATATTCTTATACTTGCCGGTGTAACCTAAAACATTATCCCAGTTTGATTCGCTGCTTGTGTATTCATTCCCATATCAGCTAAAATAGAAGGTCATGTTTTGGTCATAGAGTAAAAAAGCACATGGCTGGCTCGTTGCCTACAGCAGGTTCTACGATTTCACAATAGCCTTTAATAGTTAGTTATTAGTTCTAAACAAAATGGGTGGATTCTTATTGTTTGGGTTACTGTTTAAACAGTCACTGAGATTATATTTGGTTATCAACGAAAAATGGGCTACTTTGACGAATAGCCTACAGATCAGATCAAGGAACCAAGCGACAACACTGCCCCCACGGCTGCGGAAGGAATTATATGGCACAGCTACATTTTCAGGTAGTAAAAAAGTATGTTTAATGCCAGTCTTTTACAAAGGACCTTCCCCTTTTTGTGACAAAACGATATTGCCACACCCCGAATCTTGAGTCTGTAGAGAAGTGGAGCGGCAGCTGCATCAGTATTCAGCAGTGGCTGTGTGTGTGCAGGAGGAAACCGCACCCCTGAGCATGGCACTGGGCTGGAACAAAGCGTCTCGGCGGGGGGGCTTTTGATTGGCCAACCCCGGTAAAGGCCCCAGACCTGCCAGAACACAGGCACTGCCGAGGCCAGACAAGAGCATTAGCTGTACTCCCTCCTTTTAGACAGGCAGGGCAGGAGAAAGGCTGGAGCATCAAAACACCTCGTCCTAGAACTCATTGAAAACCCCAGAGATCTACGGCAGGCAGCACTCCCAGACTGAGCTGTACGTGTGTGTGTGTGTGTGTGTGTGTGTGTGTGTGTGTGTGTGTGTGTGTGTGTGTATATATAAGCATGAAATTTCAAACCTGATGCTACCTGAGCCTGATGAGCCATATATTAAATACATTTAATGAACCCTACATTAATGACATCGTAATGAAGCCCAAGCACTAAAAAGCCCAAATAATGTGCCGTTATCCAATACATATATGATATAGGCACCTGCACATTACGCCCGACTGAATCGCATAAATGTAGCTAGCTATATGCTCTCTTAGGTAATTAAATATAAGTAGCTTCAGTAGGCTCATCTTTTTGTGTGAACTGTATTGTATTACATAGACTGGAATTACGCACATCGTTCAAACCATGATAAAGGCAGAAGAGAACATGCGATTCTGGTGCAGCACATGCGGCCTACAAAGTTACAAGAATAGGCTAGAGAATTTGATTTACATTTTGAAATACAGTATAATAGGGCCTATTTTAGTAGGCTGACGCATATATACCTTTCATAATATTTCCCCTAATGTTAGTAGCCTACCACTTTCTCTCTATTGTCGCTAATGACATCCTTGAATAGTATAGAATTAGATGCAGAAGGCTTTCCCTTTTCTTCGCATAGATTGGCTGCTGTATTTAACATTCAGCAAAAAAAGAGCGTGCATCCCTCTTCGAATAGTCTATTGGTATAAGAAATGCAAGCTATTGTAGTATAGCTTTTCCTGCATGGGACTTGAAGAGCTAATGAGCATTTTTTAAGTAGGGAGAGAGAGTGACTGACATGCCGTTCATCTAAATAATGTATTATAATTGACCGTTTTTTTCCCGCAGTTATTTATCCCGGGAAAAGGAGTGGTTTTGGCCGGTAAATCTCAGTAACCGGTTTCCGTTATTCAACCCTAATGTGTGTGTGCCCTCCCATGTCAGTTTTTGTGTGTGTGTTTTGACTGCCATGCTTGGCCGGCCTTGCAGTCTATGTTTGCGAGTGCACTTCACTAGAAGTGATATAAGTAGAATAATCCCCTTTTAAAGCGTCTTAACAAGGTCAAATCAGCTAGGCTCAGGGTAGGGGATAACCGCATCTCAGGAATGGGTGGTAAGCCCAGCCTGGTCCATGGAGATAATAATCAAAATCAAATTCCTGGCCCAAACAGGATTAGGCTCCCTGTTGCTGTATCTAAAGCCCGGTCCAATGCTGAAGAGACAATCCAATTCCTCAGCTCCTAACATGCATGGGTTATCCTGGCCCTGAGCCAGTCAGACCTCTGTCTCCGCTCACTGGGTACAGTGGCTCACAAAACCAACATTTCAATCCATAGAATGGTCCTTTGAAGGAAGGATTGTTGACATATTTGTATCTAAAAGCATCATTGGGAAATATTTTGGCCTTTACATTTTGTCATTTAGAAGGCGCTCTTACCCAGAGTGACTTACAGTAGTGAGTGCATACTTATATACGGGCATATCAAAGTTCCAGAGTGGGATCTCTGCTAGTTAAATTAATGGCCCATTTTTATACTGAGAAATTGGCGTAGTAGGCAATGTAACCAATCACAGCCCTCCTTTTACTTGTATCATTGCACCACAGAGTTTCTAAACCCAGAGGCGCAACATCTCAAGACTTCTGGGAAAACAGACCGAACAGACTAGAATGAGGTTTGAGAAGTCACTGAGAGAAGTGAAATTCTAACTTATTTTATCAATCTAAAAGCATAACCTAGATTCGAGCTAAAGCCTTAAGTAGTTGAACATGGTATTACTCCAACCTTGTGAAAGTGACAAACTGACATGTTTGAATTTTTCGTCAAAAACAACTTTCTATCGAAGGATTGCCTTTTTGACAGCATGCACATGTGCAGTTCTGCACAAGACGACCGTTCGACCCAATGATGTGTTTCTGCACATGAGCTTAGCTAGCCAAGGTCGCCATGCTATTGCCTACCAGTGTGATCTGGGATTTCTATTGGAGAAACAGTTTCTGCCTATCATCATGCTCTACTGGCTTTGAATGCACGTCATGCAACCACCAGCAGAGGGCGACCATTTTGAATTCATTTTCACATTCACTGTTGGTAATGCTTACAAATTGGATCATAAATAAAAAATGATCAGAGATCGCACTATTGAACTTTGATATGAGTATATTATGCTGAACAAAATATAAGTGTAACATGTAAAGTGTTGGTCCTGTTTCATGAGATGAAATAAAATATCCCAGAAATGTTCCATATACACAAAAAGCTTTTCTCCCCAATTTTGTGCACACATATGTTTGCATCCCTGCTAGTGAGCATTTCTCCTTTGCCAAAATAATCCATCCGCCTGACAGGTGTTTCATATCAAGAAGCTGATTATACAGCATTATCATTACACAGGTGAACCTTGTGTTGGGGACAGTAAAAGCCCACTCTAAAATGTGCAGTTTTCACATAACACAATGCCACAAATGTTGAGGGAGCATGCAATGTGCATGTTGACTGCAGGAATGTCCACCAGAGCTGTTGACAGATAATTAAATGTTATCTTAAAGAAGCCAAATGTGGAGGTCCTGGGCAGGATGTACTGCCGTATTCTCTGTTGTTTTAGAGAATATGGCAGTACGTCCTGCCCAGGACTTCCACATCCGGCTTCTTCACCTGCAGTATTGTCTGAGAACAGCCACCCGTACAGCTGAGGAGTATTTATGTCTGTAATAAAGACTGTTTGTGGTAGACAAACTCATTCTGATTGACTGGGCCTGGCATATGTTTTCATTCGTGAAATCCATAGATTAGGGCCTAATAAAATTTTGATTTACTTATTTCCTTATGAACTGTACAGTAAAATCGTTGAAATTGTTGCTTGAGTTTTATATTTTTGTTCAATGTATACAAAATTTGACAAATCAAGTTTTATATTTTCAATATTCATGTTCTATTTTTCAATATTCATAAATGAAATAATTGATATTTAAAGCAAAATACTAATATTAGAGCAAGCGTTAAGTTTCATGACACCAATGTTTGCTTTGTAGTACCTACAGATAAAACATTATGGAGTCTTAAAGGGATACTTAGGGATTTTGACAACTGAGCAAGAGGACAAGTACATTAGTGTCTAGTTTGAGAAACAGACGCCTCACAAGTCCTCAATTGGCAGCTTCATTAAATAGTACCCGCAAAACATCGGTCTCAACAGTGGAGGCGACTCCGGGATGCTGGCCTTCTAGGCAGTTGAAAAATAAATAAATAAATAGCCATATCTCAGAGTGGCCAATAAAAGATTAAGATGGGCAGAAGAACACAGACACTGGACAGAGGAAGGTATGGCTTTTTCTTTGCAACTCTGCCTATAAGGCCAGCATCCCGGAGTCGCCTCTTCACTGTTTACGTTGAGACTGGTGTTTTACGGGTACTATTTCTCAAACTAGACACTCTAATGTACTTGTCTTGCTCAGTTGTGCACCGGGGCCTCCCACTCCTCTTTCTATTCTGGTTAGGGCCATTTTGCACTGTTCTGTGAAGGGAGTAGTACACAGCGTTGTACGAGATCTTCAGTTTCTTGGCAATTTCTCGCATGGAATAGCCTTCATTTCTCAGAACAAGAATAGACTGACGAATTTCAGAAGAAAGTTCTTTGTTTATGGCCATTTAGAGCCTGTAATCGAACCCACAAATGCTGATGCTCCAGATACTCCACTAGTCTAAAGAAGGCCAGTTTTATTGCTTCTTTAATCAGCACAACAGTTTTCAGCTGTGCTAACATAATTGCAAAAGGGTTTTCTAATGATCAATTAGCCTTTTAAAATGATAAGCTTGGATTAGCTAACACAATGTGCCATTGGAACACAGGAGTGATGGTTGCTGATAATGGGCCTCTGTACGCCTATGTAGATATTCCATAAAAAAATCTGCCTTTTCCAGTGACAAGTCATTTACAACATTAACAATGTCTACACTTTATTTCTGATCAATTTGATGTTTTTTTAATGGACAAAAAAACAAGGATATTTCTAAGTGACCCCAAACTTTTGAAAGGTAGTGTAGGTCTGTGTGCTATGTTCCTATATATGTTCATCATAGGTAGTAAACTGGTACTGTTATGTTTCATTGTAGTTTGTTTTGTGTTTTAGGTAGGTTTGTGTGCAGGGTTAATGTTCATGAATCCATATGAAGTTCTAATACAGATTAGCGTTGTGTATCATATTTCCATTTCCCTCTAATTACCCATCTGAGAGATTCCCTGCTTGTTGGGTTCCACCCTGAATGTGGTGATTCAGAACACCCCCCCCCCCCCCCCCCCCCTCCTCTCTTGCTTGCCCTCGCACTCTCTCTCCAGTGTCGATGTAAACAGGGAGCAGGAGCTCCAGGAAATGCAATCCCCACACTGCTGTTCCCCTCAGGCAGGATTTACACTGAGGATGTTTTCTGATGATACCCAGTGTTATTGTCGGTGTGTGTGTGTGTGTGTGTGTGTGTGTGAAGCATAGCCGCTCCCACAGAGTAATCTCTCTCCTGCCTTTGTGGTCTGATCTGTTGAGCAGAAACATAGGATTGGGTTTGTAATCCTTGTGTAAAATAGACATTATGGTGGAGAGTAGATTTAACTTGGATTGCATGATTTTTATTTATTTTTTATCTGTGGGCTTGGCAGGGGGAGGAAGGGATGGCAATTTCCTGAAATTATGAATCCCATGAAGACTGTCTCTTGCCCTACCAGAGCACAAAGTGTTTTAATGCATTAATTGCATCTCAAAGGAGGGGCGCAGAAACAAATTAGAGATTGTCCTACATTTTGGAGCTGTGTGTTTGTGACAGAAGAAGTGTGAAAGTGGGTTGTTTGTATGTGTGCATGATTCATTCCAAGGACTAGGTGTTGTCTTCACAGGCAGCAGGGCATCTTTATGGAGGCTTATGTCCTCTCTCTGGATCGAGACGTGCTTACCTCACACACTCGGGCAAATACATACATACATACATGCATGCATACATACATACATACGCGCGGGCATACACATTTTACACTCGCACAGAGTAGGCACCTTTTTTCGTCACACCAGATGGCATGTGTCACCATATTATTTCATTAACATTATGTGCATCCATCTGTTCTGTGCTCGGAGGCCCCACAGAGCTGTTTCTTTTTGGTCACTTTACAGCACTGCACCGCCAACAGTAGGCTAAGCCATACTGCGTGTTTATATAGCCTAGAGTACTTAAAAGGTCGCATGTGGCGGTGAGGTCAGAGGCCTGCATAGTTGGGGCGCTCAAGCACAGATTATCCATTATATTGACCAGATACTCAAGTGGTCGCTCTAACAATGAAAATACATGTCTTCAAAGATGGAAGGATGTTGGGAGGAGGCGAGATCAGGTGGGACCGTTCTAGCCAACTAGAGGGCAGAAATGCATGTGAACCACAGGCACAACTCCGATATATTTTTTTTAAGTTTCCAGGATGTGACGTGCTCTACTTACCAGTACACTCATAACAACCTAAGCATTACATTACAAAACTTATATTAGATCAAATAAGCCTCAAAGAGAAAATAAGCCATTACATTTTTTGTTGACCAAATTCCACACACACACATTTGACCATATAAAAACTCCTGGCTTGGTGCTTCGCCACTTCTTCTCTGGCTCGAGGCAAACGTTGCTCCTTACGACAGATCTAGGATCAGATTACCCTACCTCAAACCATAACCTTAACCATTAGGGGATAAAAAAAAATATCTGACCCTGTATCTGTGGTTAAAGGGCAACTTCTACCTACTCAGGTTTGGAGCGAGGCTGATAGACTACTGTGTGGGAGGAATTTATGGGAAGAAACACTGGGGGCCCTCACTCCCTCTAACTTTATCTCTCTCTCATTCCCTCTCTCTCTCTCTCTCTCTCTGCACTGGAATGCTCCACCCGAGGCTATTGACTCAAAGAACCTTTGGTATTTTAAACGTTTGCATACTGCGCTAAACACTGAGGAAACCGGTTTACCCAACCCCCCACCTTCAACTCTGTCTGGGGGGGCTACCTGCAGGGCCAGGCAGCGAACAACCAGCTAGAGTGTTTTGCCCCCTAAGTGCCTTTTGTTGACACAGACTTTATCTTGTGTAGGCGATATAGCCACTGTTTGCTCTGTCTTTGCCACGGTTGGCTGGATAGATAATGCTAAAGGTTAGAGCGCTTGGAACCTGAAGCATGTTGGCTAGGATTGTGTAGAGATTTAGCTTAGTTATAATGATTATGGATTAGGCCTACTTAATGTAGCAGTTTTAATGGATGGATTATGGATTAGGCCTACTTAATGTAGCAGTTTTAATGGATGGATTAGGCCTACTTAATGTAGCAGTTTTAATGGATGGATTATGGATTAGGCCTACTTAATGTAGCAGTTTTCACTTGGTCTCCAAGTGTTTTGATTTCAAATAAAATGTACTGGTCACATATCCATGTTTAGCAGATGTTAATGTGGGTGTAGCGAAATGCTTGTGCTTCTAGCTCCGACAGTGCAGTAATATCTAACAGTTTCTCAACATATACCCAAATACACATAAATCTACGTAAGGAATGGTTTGAGAATATATACATAAATGTCATGTCGGCATTTGACTAAGATACAGTGCAGTATACACATAACAGACTGGTGATGCAGCATGTAAACACGATTAAGTGACTAAGATACCGAAGAATAGTATAGCGTACAGTTTAAACATATGAAATGAGTAGTGTAGTATATGGAAACATTATTAAAGTGACTAGTGTAAGTAAGGGAATGTGCAGCTTACCATTTAGGATTGTTAGAATACTGGCTATCAAAAGGAAATCTTTTTAAGTTATGAGAAAGTTTGGCAAACCCTCATGTATAAGTCTGTCAGATCTGGAACCAGCTGTGTGCTTTTTGGAAAAGGTGTCTACTATTACACTACTTCCTGTCATCACAGTATCTACAGGCAGCCAGAGTGTAAGTGCCGTCCATAAAAAAATCTATATTTTCAGTTTTTTCAACACATTTCTCAGAACCTTTTAAGATCCGTCATTGTTAGTGCTTGTGTTGCATTATTGAAATCAGAGTAGAAATGATTTGTATTTTGAAATGTTCTAAGCGTTGTCCAAAATCCCAATGGAATGAGATTTATGTGAAGTAGCCCATTTTGTGATTGAAGTTCCGATACATTTATCCCGTCCCTTGCAAATTTTTACATGCAGAAATCAAAATAACTTCCTTCGTTAGCTGCTTGTCCCCTGCGCTGCATGAGAATGCCATAGCAACTGCTCCGTTTGGCTGCTGCTCAGTGCTCACAAGACATTTGCCTGCCCTGCACAGACAGCTGATAACCACATTACGAGATTTTGTCAATGAACAAAATCTCGCTTTGTGTTCATAATTCTCTGTCCTTTCGCAAGTGGTTGAACTCCCCCCCCCCCCCCCCCCCCACACACACACACACACACACACACACACACACACACACACCAATCAAATCACAGCCTAAGCAAAACATCATTTTGGTTTCTGGTCTGCTTGTTTTGATGTCCTGCAGTAGCTAGCTTGATAAATCGTCCCTTTTCCTAAGCTATGGATGGGGATTCGGACTGAATTAATTCTCTATACAGGCCAATTAATATGCCTGTGATTCTGATTTAACCACAAGTTAATAAACTATATATACAAAAGTATAAATACTAAAAGCGTACTCTATGACTGAGCCATAGACTCCCACAAACGCAACAAAGCGCCTATGCAAAGCCCTCACTCTCTAACTCAAACTTATTCCAGTGTCTGCCTGCCAGCTGAAAATCTTTGCTAGTGTGTGTATGCTACCTCGCCTACTAGTGAAGTTTCAAGCGTGATTCAGAAATTAGGGAGATTTTAATTACAGACAAATGGATTACATTTTTCAATGCTAGTTAACTATAGTATGCTGATAATTTTTCACGTCAGATTTATTAACAACAAAAAGGTAATACGTAGTTTTAATTCTGTTGCCGCTCTGCGCACACAACCTTTTTAGCTAGCTAACTTTAGCTCTGGCCTAATGTTAAGCCAACTGTCGGAAGTTCAGACATTCAAAGTTCGTCCATAGAAGCTCCTCCATAGGGATAATTCTGTGGGCCAAATTCAGATAATGCATGTCATAAGAAGATGCCCAGCGCTTCAAGCCAAGCCTCCTCCACCCTCTCTCGATCTCTCCCCACCCATATAATGTCAGTCGCATCTTATACCCTACACTTGTCTGTTCATCACGCATATAGACAACTAGTCTATAGCTTGCCCACTCCATAGCAAGCTGCTCTATCCACACTGATTGGTGAAGTCATTTAATGTCAAGCTTAATTTAAAAAAAGGAACACTATAAACCGGTACTTTTTGTTTGGAACCGGTTCAGAACATTTATTTTGCTCTTCGGAACAGTCAAAAAATTTAAAATAATAATTCTATTCTATTCAGAATGAAACGATTGGAAAATAATTTTGGTTCCAACCCCTGATGACAACACAACTCACTCCTACTGGTGTGAGCCAGGCCAGATCTGTTTGATTTCACTGGCGTTTGATGGTGTTTCTGTCTATCCCTCTCGCAGGCTTCATCGCAGCAGCTGAAATTCACGACCTCCGACTCGTGTGACCGAATCAAAGATGAGTTCCAGTTCCTCCAAGCACAATACCACAGGTACGTTTTTTTTTTTTACACTGATCACACTCTAACCCTCCAACCACAGCTTATCAGAGGAAGCAGCATCTTTAAATAAAAGGCAACTCCTCCAACTTTCAACAACATTTTCATTATCTCCAGCACAATACGTGTCAACATATGTAAAAATGGCACATTTCTAAATTTTGTAGAAAAACAATGTAATGTTCTACTTGATGACATCATCAAACATTTAAACTTTTTTAATGAGATTTGTGGTAATGTGGGGACTTTAATCCTACCCTGTGATGTCACAGAGAAGCATTTTTTTAGAACCTTATCTTTACAACCACAGAATCATAGAAACGCTCTGTTTTCACATACAGTGGGGAGAACAAGTATTTGATACACTGCCGATTTTGCAGGTTTTCCTACTTACAAAGCATGTAAGTACTCTTCAACTGTGAGTGACGGAATCTAAAAAAAAAATCCAGAAAATCACATTGTATGATTTTTAAGTAATTAATTTGCATTTTATTGCATGACATAAGTATTTGATACATCAGAAAAGCAGAACTTAATATTTGGTAGAGAAACCTTTGTTTGCAATTACAGAGATCATACATTTCCTGTAGTTCTTGACCAGGTTTGCACACACTGCAGCAGGGATTTTGGCCCACTCCTCCATCCAGATCCTTCAGGTTTCGGGGCTGTCGCTGGGCAATACGGACTTTCAGCTCCCTCCAAAGATTTTCTATTGGGTTCAGGTCTGGAGACTGGCTAGGCCACTCCAGGACCTTGAGATGCTTCTTACGGAGCCACTCCTTAGTTGCCCTGGCTGTGTGTTTCGGGTCGTTGTCATGCTGGAAGACCCAGCCACGACCCATCTTCCATGCTCTTCCTGAGGGAAGGAGGTTGTTGGCCAAGATCTCGCGATACATGGCCCCATCCATCCTCCCCTCAATACGGTGCAGTCGTCCTGTCCCCTTTGCAGAAAAGCATCCCCAAAGAATGATGTTTCCACCTCCATGCTTCACGGTTGGGATGGCGTTCTTGGGGTTGTACTCATCCTTCTTCTTCCTCCAAACACGGCGAGTGGAGTTTAGACCAAAAAGCTCTATTTTTGTCTCATCAGACCACATGACCTTCTCCCATTCCTCCTCTGGATCATCCAGATGGTCATTGGCAAACTTCAGACGGGCCTGGACATGCGCTGGCTTGAGCAGGGGGACCTTGCGTACGCTGCAGGATTTGAATCCATGACGGCGTAGTGTGTTACTAATGGTTTTCTTTGAGACTGTGGTCCCAGCTCTCTTCAGGTCATTGACCAGGTCCTGCCGTGTAGTTCTGGGCTGATCCCTCACCTTCCTCATGATCATTGATGCCCCACAAGGTGAGATCTTGCATGGTGCCCCAGACCGAGGGAGATTGACCGTCATCTTGAACTTCTTCCATTTTCTAATAATTGCGCCAACAGTTGTTGCCTTCTCACCAAGCTGCTTGCCTATTGTCCTGTAGCCCATCCCAGCCTTGTGCAGGTCTACAATTTTATCCCTGATGTCCTTACACAGCTGTTTGATTGAGTGTGTGGAGTCCGTTTGATTGAGTGTGTGGACAGGTGTCTTTTATACAGGTAACGAGTTCAAACGAGTGCAGTTAATACAGGTAATGACTGGAGAACAGGAGGGCTTCTTAAAGAAAAACTAACAGGTCTGTGAGAGACGGAATTCTTACTGGTTGGTAGGTGATCAAATACTTATGTCATGCAATAAAATGCAAATTAATTATTTAAAAATCATACAATGGGATTTTCTGGATTTTTGTTTTAGATTCCGTCTCTCACAGTTGAAGTGTACCTATGATAAAAATTACAGACCTCTACATGCTTTGTAAGTAGGAAAACCTGCAAAATCGGCAGTGTATCAAATACTTGTTCTCCCCACTGTATGTAGACACTGGTTTGGTGCTGGAGATTATGAATATGAGGTTGAAAAGTGGCGGAATTGGGCTTTACGATACTAAAATTGTGCTCTGTGAATCACTTTATTAAGCATAACCATAATATATTTGTAGGTGAGTGTACAGATTAGAACACTTGAATTCTGTTTTGGAGTTATAAATATGGAGTTATTTCGCATAAGTGTGTAGTGTGCAGCACTAAAATACACTGCTGCACCACATGGTTATTTGATCAAAATCACACAGGAATAACCGACATGATTATAATGCCAAATAAATCACAGCAAGACAAATGCATTTTTGGTTCTAGTAGTCTTCTGCTGCACCGGAGAAGGAAAATCCATGAAAATAGGGCATATTTTTTTAGGAGCAGACCAATAGATGTCTCACTTCCATTTGGAAGGAACCCTAGTCTACAACGCTGCTTTCTTTCATGTATAGAAAGCAGTGTTATGATGTACCACTATATCCTCAACCCAACAATATTGGCAATTGCTAGATGGTATGAGGTAATTCGATTTACCTGGATTGAGATGTACCAGAGTGTATTGCTGTTTAATTCATGACTGAAATTGAGTTAATGGACCAAGGAAGGTTTCTTCTTTATGGATTTCTAGCCTTTGAAGCAGCAGCTTCACTGCTCTGACTGCATCTGGTTCCCCCTCTCTTTTACCTGTGGTATAGGAACTGGAGTGTATTGGCTAAGGGTTTCTTTCCTCCCTGTTCCATTGAGCTTCATCAGAGGAGAACGAGATAAAAGCCAATGTTCGTTTGTTGTGTGAAATTCCTTGTCTGTCTGATCATCAGTCTGTTCCTATAGCATGAACACATCAGTTCCTGGGCTTTGGTGTGTAATTCCCCTGACAACTCACGCCCCACCGTTTAACCCCCTTCAGAGGCAGTTGAAAAGCACACCTTTTCTCTGTGCCGTATTCGGGGCATGCATACGCGCAACCTATTGGCTTGAGCTGAAGAGCCGTAGACAAGGCTTTGTAGAACGCTGTGTTCAGCACTTTTAAAGGTAAATGTTCTGCAGGCGGTCTCCTGAGCATAGTAGCGAGCATTGTAACTGTCACCCCCCCCTTCACATGCAGAAAGAGTTCAGGGAATACATAAATCAAAATAAAGATGACAGCAGGAGCGATTTAGAGGCGGAAGGAGCGGCAATAAAACTCTATCAAAGTGTCGTTTGAGAGCGTCTCTCTGGACCCCTGGGCCGCCTCCACCAATCACAGGCGCACAAAGACAATCCCAATAGGGTCTCAGGTAGGGTGGCAGCAGGGGAGGCTGGTAGTCATGACAACCAACTCCTGTGTGTGTGGCTGCTGCTGGATTTTTTTTTTTTTTTAGAAGGGAAAAGCGATTTGGCTAAGTGGAGGCTGCCGTGGAAAGAGGAGTAGAGATGGAGGGAGGGAGGGAGGGCCGTAGGGAGGGAGAGGGAGAGCTGTCTGAATGAAATGCGCCCCCTGAGCACTTGTTTGATCAGGGAATCTGAGGACTGCTCTTGAATTGTAATGAGCTGGTTTGTTCTTTAACCTTTTCACTTTGGGCTGGGTTAATAGCGGCACTTTTATGATTCCATTTGCATCCACTATTTTTCTGTGTAAGTGACAGAATCAGTGGTGCCTATGAGCAGCAGTTTCCCATTTAGGAGCAATGATGAGAATTCACCGCAGTTAACACTCTGCCTAATTGAGCCGTCATTCACAGTGATACTGATGGCACAGATCCAGATCCCAAAGACTATCTTAATGTAAATACACCATTATAAACCCTTGTCTGATATAAACCCTTCTCCCTCCGTGTATCAATATTAATCAGAATGCTTTCCAGGGGGGACGTCAACACCGGAACCATTCCAATATGGTAGCCAAGTTTGTGACAAGTGGTGTGACTTGGCCTCCTTTGTCCTGTCATCTCCTGTGACATCTGCAGCGAGCACGCTGACATGATTACAGCTAATGGCTGTGCGACGTGTCACAGAGCTGCACATCCACCAACCAGCCACTATTTATAGGCAGGACATTTAAAGCGCTCTGGGTGTATATATTGGCCTTTTATTGGGGTTTATTTGGGATCCTTTGGTGGATTGACCCCATGTTAGATCTGCTGAGGGAAGGATGAAGTCATTTCCTGGCTCTCAAGTTAAGAACAAATTCTTATTTACAATGACGGCCTACACCGGCCAAACTCAGACTACGCTCGTCCAATTGTGCGCCGCCCTATGGGACTCCCAATCACGGCTGGTTCTGATACAGTCTGGATTCGAACCAGGTTGTCTGTAGTGACACTCAGATGCAGTGTCTTAGACCAATGCGCCACTTGGGAGCCCAAATGCTTCCTGTAGACTAAAAAGATGTTATGTTTTTCTCTCCTTTCTCTGCAGCTTGAAGCTGGAGTGTGACAAGCTGGCAAGTGAGAAGTCTGAGATGCAGCGTCATTATATCATGGTGAGAGAGTCTGTGTGTCTGTTTCTGTGCTGTGTGTGTGTTTCTGTGCTGTGTGTGTGTGTGTGTTTCTGTGCTGTGTGTGTGTGTGTGTGTTTCTGTGCTGTGTGTGTGTGTGTTTCTGTGCTGTGTGTTTCTGTGCTGTGTGTGTGTGTGTTTCTGTGCTGTGTGTGTCCATCTTGTTAGTGTGAGTGACCGTGTTGTTAGTGTGAGTGACCGTGTCGTTAGTGTGAGTGACCTTTTTATTATGGGATAGTTTTGCATTTGGCACCATTTTAGTCAACTTCAACATATAGCAGTATTGCTAAAGTATACAGTGATCTTGAACAAATGATTTCTCTCTTTTACCTTTGTCTCATGTCTCTACTCTATTTTACCCCCTCCTCTCTGTAGCCCTGTTTCTTTCTCTCTCGCTCTTTCCATGTCGTTCTTCTCTCTCGCTCTCGCTCTCGCTCTCTTTCTCGCTCTCTCTCTCTCTCTCTCTGTGTGTGTGTGTGTGTGTGTGTGTGTGTGTATTTCCATGTCGTTCTTCTCTCTCTTATGATTCCTCCTCATCTCATCTGTGGTCTTTTTGTCTCTGATTTCGTTATGTCATCCTCCCCCTCTTCCCTCCATCCTCCCCTCCTCCCCCCGCCACATACACTCCACCTCTAGCTAATGTCATTGTCTCTGGCCAGGCCCGTGTAGCTGTCTGATATTCTGTCTCTAATTGATCCGTTGACTGGCTTTATCTCATCTAATCTGTGCAGCGCTGCACTCGTATCCATCAGCGGGTCTGTGTATGTGGAGCCCCAGTCAAGCCTGGCCCCCCTCCCCTAATTGCCTATCGGGTTCCCCCGCTTCGCCGCCTGCTAACACAAACGCCTCCATTTCCCCAGCGCCGTAATTGCTTTAGGGACATACCGTTTAGAGCGGAAGCTTGCTTTTCCCCCTCTCGTGTGTGTGTATACAGTTGAAGTCGGAAGTTTACATACACCTTAGCCAAATACATTTAAACTCAGTTTTTCACAATTTCTGACATTTAATCCTAGTAAACATTCCCTGTCTTAGGTCAGTTAAGATCACCACTTTATTTGAAGAATGTGAAATGGCAGAATAATAGTAGAGAGAATTATTTATTTCAGCTTTTATTTATTTCATCACATTCCCAGTGGGTCAGAAGTTTACATACACTCAATTAGTATTTGGTAGCATTGCCTTTTAAATTGTTTAACTTGGGTCAAACATTGTGGGTAGCCTTCCACAAGCTTCCCACAATAAGTTGGGTGAATTTTGGCCCATTCCTCCTGACAGAACTGATGTAACTGAGTCAGGTTTGTAGGCCTCCTTGCTCGCACACGCTTTTTCAGTTCTGCCCACAAATGTTCTATAGGATTGAGGTCAGGGCTTTGTGATGACAACTCCAATACCTTGACTTTGTTGTCCTTAAGCCATTTTGCCACAACTTTGGAAGTATTCTTGAGGTCATTGTCCATTTGGAAGACCCATTTGGGACCAAGCTTTAACTTCCTGACTGATGTCTTGAGATGTTGCTTCAATATATCCACATAATTTTCTTTCCAGTCCCTCCTGCAGCAATGCACCCCCACAACATGATGCTGCCACCCCCGTGCTTCACGGTTGGGATGGTGTTCTTCGGCTTGCAAGCCTCCCCCTTTTTCCTCCAAACATATGGCCAAACAGTTCTATTTTTGTTTCATCAGACCAGAGGACATTTCTCCAAAAAGTACAACATTTGTCCCCATGTGCAGTTGCAAACCGTAGTCTGGCTTTTTTATGGCAGTTTTGGAGCAGTGGCTTCTTCCTTGCTGAGTGGCCTTTCAGCTCATGTCGATGTAGGACTCGTTTTACTGTGGATATAGATACTTTTGTACCTGTTTCCTCCAGCATCTTCACAAGGTCCTTTGCTGCTGTTCTGGGATTGATTCGCACTTTTCGCACCAAAGTACGCTCATCTCTAGGAGACAGAATGCGTCTCCTTCCTGAGCGGTATGACGGCTGCGTGGTCCCATGGTATTTATACTTGTGTACTATTGTTTGTACAGATGAACGTGGTACCTTCAGGCGTTTGGAAATTGCTCCCAAGGATGAACCAGACTTGTGGAGGTCTACAAATATTTTTCTGAGATCTTGGCTGATTTCTTTTGATTTTCCCATGATGTCGAGCAAAGAGGCACTGAGGCAGGCCTTGAAATACATCCACAGGTACACCACCAATTGACTCAAATGATGTCAATTAGCCTATCAGAAGCTTCTAAAGCCATGACATAATTTTCTGGAATTTTCCAAGCTGTTTAAAGGCACAGTCAGTTTAGTGTATGTAAACGTCTGACCCACTGGAATTGTGATATAGTGAATTATAAGTGAAATAATCTGTTTGTAAACAATTGTTGGAAGAAGGACTTGTGTCGTGCACAAAGTAGATGTCCTAACTGACTTGCCAAAACTATAGTTTGTTAACATGAAATCTGTGGAGTGGTTGAAAAATTAGTTTTAATGACTTCAACCTAAGTGTATGTAAACCTCCGACTTCAACTGTATGTGTGTGCTTGTTTTAGAGCGCTGGAGCCCATTCCTACAGACTGACAGGGTCATTTAACAGGACTAATGCGGAGCCACTGGCCCGCTCATTAACACAGAACACACACACACCATCCCTTGTCTTCTCACAGAAAGACACCTATAACATGCGTGTATAGGGTTTTACCTAGTTTAAAGACATGATACATGACACCCAGGAGATTGCTGCTGTAGACTACTCTGTGGGACAGTCAGAAATACATAATGTAATTTCCCTCCTTCCATTATTATACTGTATTTCCCTCCTTCCATTATTATACTGTATATAATAACCACTCATCTTCCGTCTGCTTTACAGTACTATGAGATGTCCTATGGGCTGAACATCGAAATGCACAAGCAGGTAAGTCTCTCCCTCTACGTTAACTGGAAACCCCTCCTTCAGCAGTGATATTTGAGATGGGAATCTGTTCTTCTCATTAGGGGTGTGTCGAGTAGTCGGACAAAACAAGAATCGTAACGGATATGGGCAATTTTCCGGGGTACGGTTTTTTTATCCAAGTATTTTTTTTGTAATTATCTGTGATCTGGAAATGTTGTTATTTTCTAGTGCCACACGCATCTTTCTCATGTCAATCAGTCATGTGCGATGTTCTAGGTGGTCTAAATGACTCAACTGGCTGTAAAGAGAAGGGCGGGCTGTACGTTGATCCTGCTGCCCTGA
The DNA here is from genome assembly GCA_023634145.1 of Thymallus thymallus. NCBI lineage: Eukaryota > Metazoa > Chordata > Actinopteri > Salmoniformes > Salmonidae > Thymallus > Thymallus thymallus. The sequence continues at coordinate 25,061,069 of CM042393.1, forward strand.
TTGGATAGAGGAAAGCTGTATTTCTCCGTCCACTTGCTTCATAATTTCACCCGATCAGTTTTCCCCACATGTTTTCGGTCTGATTATTTAGATTGCTGCTGCCTGCTACTATGATAAATCACATGGCGAGGATGTTTGCTATCAATGTGCATAATATCTAACAAGCGGGGCAAGAGTAGGAGAAAAAATATGATGCGCTTTCTGAGTGACAGACAGCAAACTTGGCTGCAAGTTGAGGACACAGACGCACCTCTCTCTGCGCTGCTCCTCATCTGCAGTGAGAATGTGCAGGGAAGTGTTTTGCCAACATCTACTTAGGCACATATTAAAACACTTCTATTTTTTCCGATCACCAGTATCATCCAATCCGACTATCAACTGTCAACTTACAGATACGAGCAGGGCCAGCCCGCCCATTGGTCAAGATTTGGCGATTGCCTATAGGGCGGCACTTGAGTTTGTAGCGGCATTTTGACAATTGGCTGCCGCCCTCCGGCGCCCCTGATCGGCTACTACACTGCCGGCGGCACCCCAGCTGCCAGCTCATAGTGTTGCTGCAGTTCCCGCCCCCATATTTTAGTGTTGCCTAGGGCGGCAGAATGTCCAGGGCCGCCCCTGGATACGAGTATGGCCATGTCAGCACACCCCACTTCCCATCATGATGCCTGTAGACAGACTGACAGTGAAAGCATCACTACTCACAGAGCAGTACAGTACTGCTCAGGTTAAAGCTCTAGTATATTCCTACATGGTCAGTGGAAGAGTAGTGTACTACTGTCTAAGGGTCTCGTCTGGTGCCCAGTGCCCATAGATCAGGGGGTGTGGGGGGGTAATTTATGGGCAGGCTGCTGGGGGAGAGCGATGGGCCTCTGTGGACCCGGCCTTATCTGTAACCTCGTCTGGCAGTGGCGGCCACCCTAAAAGATTGACGGTTCCTCCCTGATAGCCACACCGGCAGCACGGAACACGCAGTGAAAAATCGAGTCACGAACACGCTCGCTCGCACACACTCACAAGCGCATACACAGCCCCCACTCTGCCTCATGAGTACAATTCATCACCCCGACTCCTTTCTGAAATATTTAGAAATTCAGAGGCGAGGGAGAGGAGCTGCATCCCCACTTGTGTGTGTATCCGCATTTTTGTGTGCGTGTGTGTGTGTGTGCTTTGTGTGCCTTTGTGTGAGTGGGTGCAGATGAACTGCGGCAGCATTAGAGAGTTAAAATTGAAGGGGATGTGTGGAACTGAATGTCGAGGAGAATTCACATCTGGGTTTTGTGTTCAGCCTGCTCTCTTCCTCCTCCCACTCTCCCTCGCTTTCTCTCTCTCCTTCTGCTTTCTGTTCTCTCCAGCTGAGGAGCTCCAGACAGGGAGATATTGAAAAGGGGTTTTATTTTTGTAGTTTCTTATTTTTCTCCGCTTTTTATATTTATATACTTATATTTATATATATATATGTGTGTGTGTGTGTGTGTGTGTGTGTGTGTGTGTGTGTGTATATTTATTTATATATATATTTATTGAACGTGGACTTTATGTATATATACACACACATAAATATATATATATATATATATTCATCTAGGCTTACCGGAGAGAGGGCTCGCAACTGGCAGGGACAGGAAAAATAAATATATAATTTTGTCTGTCCCTGCCAGTTGCGAGCCCTCTCTCCGGTTAGCCTAGATGAATTGTGCTCCCGCCTGACAAAACATTCGGCATCTCCTTGTATTTTTTTGTGTGTGTTATTTCAACTTGCGTGTGTGCGTATAGAAATAAGAGCGGAGACACAAAATACATTTTTAGAGGAGAGAGAGCGAGAGATGTCGGTGTGCATGATAGTGATAAGAGTAATGGTTCATCTGGAGCTGCGGTGCCTCGTCTCCGATATCACACTGAATTAGAAAGTAACACAATTAACACTGCTTTGCATATTTGAGTTAGTTATGATGTAATATCAGTATGTACAGTGTGTGTGTGTGTGTGTGTGTGTGTGTGTGTGTGTGTGTGTGTGTGTGTGCGTGCGCGTGTACAGATGTGGTTTCTTAATTTGACCATTTTGTCACAGCAAAATGATCCTGCATGTTGGTTGATCGGTGGTTAGGCTATTAGCTGGCCAAAAGTAGGCTACTTGAAAAGTGCAATACTGTTAATAGAACTGTGTGTTAGTGTGGGTTTTCAGTGAATTTAAGTAAATCACAAAGCTTGTCTGCATTTCCTGCAGTGCAGGAAAATTCTCAGCAACAAAAGAGGGATCAAATTAAGATCCTACATTCTGTATGTGTGTGCGCTTGTTGTGAAGTGCCCTTTGGCCACTTTGGGTCTGTGTTGATGTGAGACGGAGTGGTGTTAAATGAAGCTAAGGGCTGATGTGTTTTATCTCCTCAGGCTGAGATTGTGAAGAGATTAAACGGGATCTGTGCCCAAGTCCTCCCTTATCTGTCCCAGGAGGTAAGACTACCCTCTAACCCCTGACCCTTTACCCCTAACCCCAACCCCACGTGGCGCCCTTAGCCTGGAATGAGATCTTACTCATTTGACCTCTCTCTCCTCATACCTCCCTCCCTCCCTGTATTATATTTTTCTCTGTCCTCCCTCCATTCATCATTGAGAGCCATGTAATGTAAGGGGCCAGAGCGCTCTGCTGTGATCCAGATAAGATGTGCTCATTGGTGTCCATGATGAGATGACCCCGACCAATTACAACATGGGAGGACATCATTGATTCTCCATCAGAGTCCTGTGTTCTGTTAGTGGTGGCTGGCTGAATAACTGAATGGGTGAGGAGCACAGTGTCAGTGTTGGTAGTATTGATCCATCTAACACCCCTCTGTGTGTTTGTTTGTCCCCCAGCACCAGCAGCAGGTCCTGGGGGCCATTGAGAGGGCCAAGCAGGTTACCCCTCCAGAGATGAACTCCATCATCCGGGTAGGCTGCTCCCTCCAGCCCCTTCTCTGTGGGGTTACTGCTACTCTATCACTATTTCACAGCACTATCTATCACTCCATTATGATGATATGCTGTTCTGGGTATTGGAAATGATGAAAAATTATCTTAGTGTGTGTATATTACACTGAGTGCACAAAACATTAGGAACACCTTCCTAATATTCAGTTACACCCCCTTTTGCCCTCAGAACAGCCTAAATTCGTCAGGTCATGGACTCTACAAGGTGTTGAAAGCTTGTGTCAAGTTGGCTGGATGTCCATTGGGTGGTGGACCATTCTTGATACACAGAGGAAACTGTTTAGCGCGAACGAAAAAACCCAGCAGTTCTTGACATACTCAAACCCCATTCAAAGGAACTTAAATATTTTGTCTTACTTATATTCACCCTCTGAATGGCACACGTACACAATCCATGTCTCAAGGCTTTACAATTATTTAACCTGTCTCCTCCCCTTCATCTACACTGATTGAAGTGAATTTAAAATGTGACATAAATAAGGGATCATAGCGTTCACCTGAATTAACTTGGTCAGTCGGTCATGGAAAGAGCAGGCTTTCCTAATGTTGTGCACTCGGTGTATAAACTATATGTATATGTCACAGGCGACCGGCCGGTGGTATCTTAATTGGGGAAGACGGGCTCTTAGTAATGGCTTAATTAAATGGAATTCTGTATCGTTTCCATGTGTTTGATAGCATTCCATTCACGCCATTCAAGCCATTATTATGAGCCGTCCTCCCCTCAGCTGCCTCCTGTGATTTATGTATAATATGTGTGTACATATACAGTACCAGCTTCATGAGGAATGCTATTTGACCAAGAAGGAGACTGGTGGAGTGCTTCATCAGATGACCTGGCCTCCACAATCACCCAACCTCAACCCAATTGAGATGGTTTGGAATGAGTTGGACCGCAGAGTGAAGGAAAAGCAAGTGCTCAGCATATGTGGGAACTCCTTCAAGACTGTTGAAAAATAATTCCTCATGAAGCTGGTTGAGAGAATATCAAGTGTGCAAAGCTGTCATCTAGGCAAAGGGTGGCTACTTTGAAGAATCTCAAATATAAAACACTTTATTTTGGTTAATATATGACTCCATATGTATTATTTCATCAACTTTTGACTGGTACTGTATGTATATCTAATACCCTCAGAGTTTGTGTGTGTGTTTGTGAGAGAGAGAGAGCCATATGCACCCATCTGTACCTCCCCTGTGTTTGAGCTGTGTGTGTGTTGTCCGCAGCAGCAGCTCCAGGCTCACCAGCTGTCCCAGCTCCAGGGTCTGGCCCTGCCCATGACTCCCATGCCCCTGGGCCTGAGCCAGTCCACCCTGCCGGCTGTCACCTCCTCCTCAGGCCTCTTCTCCCTCTCCTCCATCCTTGCCTCGCAGGCCCAGCTGGCCAAGGAAGAGAAGGCGTCACGCGAGGGAGCCGACAACCACCGTGAGGAGGACGGGGACAAGTCGGACTAGGGCTCCCACTCTTTCTCCCTCCGCATATCAGCAGCATCGGAGGGCTGTGGTCCTGTTGGTCCTGTATACCTGCTATGTATCCATGCCAGCCTCCGTCCTCTCCCCTACACCCTTATCCCTAATTGTCCTGCTTGGTTTTAATTCTACTCTATTATTATTCTTCCTCTCTCTCGTCCAATCTGATGCTTTTGCCGTCATTACAACTGCTTCAGATTTTTGTACAGTGTCGATTTTTTTTTTTTTTTACAATTTCTTCAGATAACGTTTTTGTTTGTGATTTAAGCTCAACTTCTTTTTGTTAATTGTGTACTGTTGTCACAGACCACCACCTGTCCCCTTTCCTTCCATTCTGACCACATTTTCACTCTTTACACTCCCTCTTTAAAGGAGAAGTTTCCTTTTTTACAACCAAGTCTCTGTTTTTGATGTAAATAGCATGTTATAGAAGGGTCCAGACACCTTTTTTGTGATTTCACATGTTTTTGAGATACAAAGCTTTTAGTATAGGGATGCAGGTCATTCCAAACTTTATCCACAATTTGTTGTGACTCAAGCGATACCTCTTCGTCCATTCAACATGTAACTGCCAAAAGAAAGGAAACACTTTAGTAAACAAGGTATACAAAGTATTTTGAAAGCATTGGGTGCTTCCACACAGGAATTTCCAGACACTTGTAGAATCTATGCCAAGGTGCATTGAAGCTGTTCTAGCGGCTTGTGGTCCAACGCCCTATTAAGACACTGTTGGTGTTTCCTTTATTTTGGCAGTTACATACAGCAAGCTACAAGGAAAATGGAACAGCTGGATAGGGGAAACTACTTGAGTCGCAAAAAAGGGAATATAACATTCCGGATAAAGTTCTGAATGACACAATTTAATGTTTACAACATCTAAAGACCTGCATAACTATACTGCAAGCTTTGCCATTTTTAAAAATACATATGTGTGTTTTTGGAGCCTTTGTTCATGTTTTTTTGGGGGCCCCCATACTAGACAACGAGGACAAAGAATTGATTTGCCGTTTTGGGGTAAATTTCTAAAACTTGAAATCACAAAGGTGTCTGGACCCTACTAAAACATGCCATTTACCCCAAACGAGGCTGCAGGTAGCCGAGTGGTTAGAGCGTTGCTGGATCGAATCCCTGAGCTGACAAGGTAAAAATCTGTCGTTCTGCCCCTGAACAAGGCAGTTAACCCACTGTTCCTAGGCAGTCATTGTAAATAAGAATTTGTTCTTAACTGACTTGCCTAGTTAAATAAATTAAATTAAATTTACATCAGAAATAGAGATTTGGTTGTAAAAAAAACAACAAAACAAACTTTAATCGCTCCCTCCTCTCCCCTCCTCTATTTTGCTCATTTGTGTTCTCTCTCCTCTCTCGTGGGTATCGTGGGTATTTGTCTGCACTCCACCCTGAATGTCACAAAGTATAATTGGAACAAACCAGAAGAGATCCGACAGGCTCGCGTCATACAGCTCTTTAGCCTCTGTTGTGTCAACTTGATTTGGTCGGTTGGTGTGTGTGTGGGGTAACTCACACGATTTTGTTGCTCCGTCATAGAGACTCTTCGATGAGCAAAACGGGCCTGTGAACGTCTGAATCCTAACTTGAAAATCCGACATTGATAGTTGGGGGCACTTAAAATTTCAGGTTAGTAATCATCCCAAAGTTGAAGGAGGGTAGTTGAAAGACGTCAGTCTTCTTGGGGAATAGTGTAACTAGGTAACTCCAGTCCCTGATGGCTATAGGTGGGAAAGAAGCATTCCTGTCTTAATGCCATGTAAAGCTGTGCTCTTACGTAGTCAAACTTTAGTGCTGCTTTTAGTTCTTTTAAGAAAGCAGGACGTATTGAAAAAATACCTCCTAGATAAGTAGAGACATATGTATAATAAAAATGGTATATGGGAAACGAAAAACACTTTCTTAGAGCTACTTTCATGCTGTTTCTCTTCAAGTCTGTGCTATCAGTCCTCCAAACAAATCCACCCCCTATGACAAATTCCCCAAAGAACCAGGTCTAACCCACTGAGCTACTTTAGACATATCCACACACAGCAGCTTCCATGAAAGGCATGCTATCAGTACTACAATAACAGTCCGAATGTCCAGATCGCAGTGATTATAACATTGTGGAAGGTAGAAAAGACCTGCAGATCTTTTCTCTCCTTTCTGTAAAGTGCACTAATATTATGTTTGGCGGTGATGCAGTAGCGGAGACTAGTTGCCTCCAACACTAGAGGGCAGTAGGTGTTTTAGAAAGCAGCTCTGACGTCCACAGAGTCACCTCTTTGAACAGGAGTCCTCTGGGCCTATTTTAGGGAACTGGTTGACATCTCTGTTTATTGTTAGACAGCGGCATAGAACATAATGTGCAAAATGTCCACTCTGCCCCGACTATCCTTTTACTTAAAGAAGAATCTCTGTATAAGACAAAATTATACATGATTGAGCTTTCTCCTGTATACAATACATATACAGCACTCACAGACTTTGATCTATTGTCCATGACCAATGAATAGTTAATGTAATGTTTTTGATCAGTTCTTTGAGTAGATAAAGCACAAATAGCCACAGTTTGATGTGCATTTACAAAAATATATTTTTCCCAAACCCAAACATGTTTCTCTCAACCTATTGGAGAAACAAAGAACGAGAAACAACATCTTGATGTGTTATTAACTGGACCCGTGAGTGCCGCTGTAGGCTAGAACTGAAGCAGTACCTGGGCTTGAAGAAACGGTGATATGAATATGATGAGATCTCCTATGACACCCAGGATCCTTCAATTCAAAGTCCCATTAACCAGCTCTGCAAACGTTATGTCAAAATACGTTCGATACTCACCAAAATATGAGTTGCACGGAGCAACTATCGTCATTACTGCCAGTATGCACGGTATGTACTTCCAAAAAAAGGTCTAAATATGACAGTTGTTTTTGTGCACATGCGGCACCGCCAATAAAATAATTAATTACTGCCACCTACAGGTCGTCTGATCCAGCAGCAGCACTACAGTATTTCCGAAAGATCATTTATTTTATTTCTATTTAGACCTTTTTTGGCAAACTGTTATCAGAGCATTTTGTAATATTCTGTATGTAAATCCAAGGCACTCCATTTAGTATAATATGTTATGTTTTGTATGGTATGTATTCATTTGTGGATGTCCATCGATTTCGTATGATATGTTACGAATTACATTTGTTGTTAGCTAAGTGGCTAACGTTAGCTAGGCCAGGGGTTAGGGTTTAGGTTGGGAGTTATGTTAAAGGCTCAAGGATAGGCGAAGGGTTAGCTAACATGCTAAGTAGTTGCAAAGTAGTTAAAAAGTAGTTGCAAAATTGCTAAAGTTGTCCGTGATGAGATTCGAACGCACAACCTTTTGGGTTGCTAGACATTCGTGTTATACGCCCACCCATCCACCCCGACCAACCACCCTTCCCTCCTTTTGCCTTAAGTAACATTGTCGTATGTAACCATAACAAACGTAACATATCATACTCATTTGAGTGTCCTGGATTTACGTTTACCATGTTACTCCTGGTCTATGAGACCAGGCTGTTTTTGGAAGTACATTCTGTGTGTAACGGCAGTAATGACGAGTTGCTCTGCGAAACTCCGTATTTTGGTGAGTACCTAACATTTTTTACCAGTACCTGGTTAATGGGACTTTGTCTCTGATGCCCAGGATTCTTCAACTCAATCTTGTCATATTCATCATCTCCCAGGTACTGGTTCAGGCTAAAACTAAGGTCTAGATCCTTGGGTGTCAAGGCAGCCCTAGAGCTATGGGGAATGCTGTAGAAGATGTGTGTGATGGTGACTGTGGTGGTTTTACTGTAAGATTAATTGGGAGGGAATTGGTGTTATTGTCTGACCATTGTTTTGATCTCAGCCTGTGATACAGCATGTGATGTACTGTATGTTTTTGTATTTCCCTTATATTAATATACATTCTCCTTTCTGTTTTTGGTGGGTTACACTGTGAGGGCATATAGATCTGTGTAAATTTCCTAGATATCTCTGAGATGATTCCATAGCCGTATGTGTGAATGCATTCATAAACCTCTGTAATATTAGATTTTAACGTTGGTCAGTCAGTGGTTAACCTGGGATTGACGTGTTGCTCTCTAAGTTGAATACTGCTTGTGAGCACAACTTACTCCTATCGCCATAAACAGTAGTGATATGCAATGCGTGTGAGTAGCTAGATGCACACAAACGCATGTCTCTTGAGGAACTCTATATTCCTTTCTATTAGCGAGGAAATGTTAAAAAAAAAAAAAAACATTCTCTGTGATCAATGCACTTGTTTGAATATTATCGCTATAAAATAGAATAAGAGTAAAAAGCTGTTTAAAAAAAAAAAAAAATTCTCATACAAATGAACAATGTATTTGTTTAGTAGTGGAGGACCAGTTTATGTATACAGTTATACATATAAAGCTTTACGTGTATATGGCTGCAACGTCTGTCTGTCCTGGATGGTTCCTGTGCTATGTCCTACAGTACTGATGTGACAATAGAGGAACTGCAGTACTTTGACCTAGACCTTCCTACTTTGACCTATACCTGACCCATCGCTTGCCCTTTCCCAAAAGCGTGAAGCATTGTAAGCATTTTGAGCTTTGTAAAGATCATTTTTTTTAAATACTTATTTTGTGTATAATGTAAAACCTAAAGTGTGTACTTTGGCAAAAAAAAACAAAAAAAACTGTGTCATGATATCATAGCTTCATTTAAACAAGGTGAAATATAAAAAGTAACAAACATTTACTATACATAACTGAAATGTTCTGCAGTAAGGAAGTACTTCTGGTGCCTTACAAATAAAGTCAATCAAATCAGCCGTGTGCGTTTGTCATTTATATATCTATTACTCCAAGAGGCCATGGTGAAAATGCAGTGGAGCTCAAACATGTTTTCATTTCAGTATTACTACTAGATGAAGTATGACATTCACATGACTAATACACCGCCTAGTGATGTATAGTAGCATCTAAATTAAGTCTCTCATGGACAATGGCAATGCATGTGGAGCTTTGAGGTCCTTGTAGTTCATTTTAACTCCACAAGGCGGAAGTGTTGATTTAAAAACATCCTGTGTCATTTCTACACTGGTCTGAATACTCCTCTGTAACAGATGCATTGAATATTTGAGGAATGGGATGTCTGCTCCGTGGTGTTCCTGATTTAGGTTTAGCTCTTCACCACCACATGTTCTGTTTATTATTATAACATTGGGACATGCCCCAGTTGGCACCTCCGCCAACCCTCGTGTAGATATTCCATCTATCAATCAAACGCATAACTTGTGTTATCGCATTCACAGTTATTTCTCATTACACATACACAGATATGCAGTGCTACGAAGACACGGGCGGTTACACACACCCTTTTCCTATTGGTTATTTTGTTTGGTTCCAGCCCTCTTCCTCCGCTCTGCTCTCTCTCACCCCACGGACTCCTCTGGATCTGAGCCCAGCATTTAAATAAATATGAAAGTGCCCTATTTTCTGTGTCAGGATACAGACTCCTCAGAGAAGCGTTGATGTGGTGGGATTTTCTTTTTCTCAGCGACACAACACATTGTACTGAAAAGCTGAGAAAAACGTTCAGATTTCGCTTGAATGGTTATTAGCTACACCAAAGCTACCACACACTAGGCCTAAGAACATGAGCATATTGTAATGATTTATGATTGCTAAATACTGCACAATTTAAACGCTTGCCCCCCAATACCCCTTCCCCATATTGGACTATAAATTGGATTATAAATATATATTTATAAATATAAATATATAATTATATAAATATTGGACTATAAATTGTGCCTTCCAGTATTATTCTATTCCACTGACCATTTACTTTATGTTCTTATCTTATTATTTCTTATTGTTGTATTGTCTAGAAGGAACCTGCGGTAAGCATTTCATTGGACGGTGTATTCCATGTGTGTCCCGTACATACGACTAATAAAACTTGAAACTAATGTTGGTTAATTAACCGTGTGCATTTACTGAAGAGAGTGGAGCGTCTGAATAGATAGCGAGGAGTGTCTTGATTAATCATGATTGACTCATTCAGAGCCATCACTGCTTCCCCCATCACTCCCTCGCTCCTGCTCCACTTTAAGGCTTGATTATGGAGACGCTCTCTTTCTTCCTCTCTCTCCCCGTCTCCTTCCTCTCTCTCTTACGTCTTTCCCTCTGTCTCCTCTCTTACCTCTTTCCCTCTTTCTCCTCTCTCTTCCGCTCCCTCTCTCATTTCCTCTGTCTCTCTCATACCTCTCTCTCAGAGGCGATACATGCTTTGCTGGTTTATTAATGTGTCCAAGGGAACGGAGGCTGTCAATCTTTGCCTCTCCTCTATCCTCCCCCTCTCCTCCATCCCTCCGTCTATCTCTCCTCCTGTCATTCCTCACTGCCTCACTCTGTCAGTCTCCCTCTCTTTTGTTGTCTCTCTTACGTCTGTGACAGTCTCACCCTCTTAGTTTTTTCTGCAAAGGCCTCGCTATTTATCCTAATCTTAATTTCTTTCTCTGTCTTTCTCATCTACACACACACAGTCACACTTCAACCCTTGTTTCCTCTCTGCCCATCTCTCGCTTTTTTCTCTCTCATCTCTCTTTTCTGTGTATTCTGTGTGTCTGTCTTCATCTCCAGTCTCTGTGAGTGATGTATTGTATGACCCAGCCCAGCTGGAGGAGTCCATGTTGACACAGCAGCTCAGACTGATGCAGATGCTCTCATAGATCCCCCATGGGAGCCCATGTCTGTCTGCGTCTTCTTTTCTAATCTGGTCTTCCTCTGCATATCCTCCTCTCACTCCCTCTCTACTCTGTCCTTCACATCAGCGTGTGTATGTCCATGCGTGTCCGTCCGTGTGTGAAAGTAATGGGTCTCATCAGTGGTCTGCTGTGGAATTTGCAGCAGCTGGTTTGGTGATACAGTAGCAGGAAACCTAGTTGGAGACATGGGGGCTATTAAAAGTTTAATAGAGTCATGTGAGATACAAACAACATCCCCCTTTTTTTCTCTCTCTCTGCCTTCCTTTCCTTCAGTGCCCTTCCCGCTCTAGCTCCCCTCTCTCATATCCTCCTCTATAATTCCCTCTCATCTTCTCGCTGTTCTCTCTTTATCTCTGTTCTCTTGCTCAACACCTTCCTCTCTCATTTCCCTGTCTCACCCCTCCTCCCAATCTCTCCTGATACTCTTTTTATCCCTCTCACTCTTCCCCCCTTTATCCCTCTCCTTCTCCCTATATTTCTCTCTCTCTTCCCCCTCTTGTTATGATTCATCCTTTCCCTCTCTCTCCAGTGCTAGTGAGATGAGAAAGGAGGGAAGGAGGGAGGGAATGTGAGAGAGAGAGAGTAGAGACCGTACTAATGGTGTTCAGTGTAAAGCCCTCCCCAGTGTGGTAGTGGGCTGTTACCCAGCTGTCTGTGGGGCTTCCTGCCTGTCACTTCCAATCCCAGCGACACTACAGCTACAACACACACAGCTAGCTAGTGTTCCACCTTGCCCCGCCCTTACACACACCCCTCCTCTCCACCACCTACTCTCTGGCTCTCATAGACACACATACAATCACACACACGCTCACACGCGTATCTGCTTGCACAGACATTCACACAGGAGCATAGTCACAGTACAGTCACACACACACAGTGGTACAAAACACACACACACACACACACACACACACAGTGGTGCAGTGTAGACTCCCCCTTGCTGAAAGCCATAATCATTTAGTGAGCATTCCTCTTTCTAGCTCTGTGTGTCTGTTACTATGTATGACTGTGTGTTAGTTTGTGTGCACGCACTTGCGTCCTCATCCCTTATTCATCCTTTTACAACCTCCATCTATCACAACTCTGAAGTAGGAAAACACATCAGGCTACAAGTACAATAGTGCCCTTTCCTCACTATCTCTATATCTCACGCTCTTCTCTCACTATCTCTATCTCACTCTCTTCTCTCACTCTACCTCTGTCTTTTTGCTAATGCTCCCTTGTCCCAGATAGTAAGCAACAGTGTGTCAATGACATGATAATGATAGGGTTATTATTGTTGTTAAACCCTTACAGACAGGCTTTTCTAGTTGAATCTCCTCCTGTCAGTCAGTCTGTTAGTACTGTGTGGTAGTATGTGTGTTGTGCCAGTTTGCCCTCCCTCTTGTCTCCTCTCCACTCCCAGAAGGCAGTGCTCTGGCACCGGCCTGCCTCTGAGCTGTGGTCTCTGGGCGAGTGGTGTGTGGTCATACCGTGGTCTGTTCACAGTGCCAGTGCGGTTCACTCACTCAGACTAAGGTCTGTGACCCTGTCTGTCTGTCTGTCTCTGTGTCTGCTGACTGGTGTTTCCCAATAAAAACCTCTGCGGTTCTGATAGGGTGTGATTAGAAAGCCAGTGTACACATACACAACATACTTGCACGCACACACACACACACACAAACTCTCTTGTTATACACTACTCTCTAGATTCTCATAGCTCTCTTTCCTACTGTGTCAATCATCTCATTGCAACATTATGAGAACTAGTGCTCTCCACATCCTGAATAATCTGACAATGAGCTGAGAAAAGTAATTTATCATATCCTGCCATGAGGCTAGCCTCTAAGTTATAATGATCTTAGAGAAAATGATAAATGTTCTAAATTATCTTACAGAAATTATGCATTTCACCCAAAGGCTTTACAAGTTTGAACTGACTTGGAAGTGGATGGCGGCAAATGTTTTACTTTTAAACAAAAAAACAGACTAAACAGATATGCTAGTTCTAGGTCCCAGGAAACTAAGAGATCTGCTGTCGGATCTGACAATGAATCTCGATGGTTGTACAGTCGTCTCAAATAAAACTCTGAATGACCTCTGCATTACTGTCACGACTGGGTGTGTAAATTGACCAAGGTGCAGCGCAGTAGTAGTTCGACATCTTTAATGAATATAAATCAACTCAATGCGAACTATAACAAACAAGAACAACTTAGAACAAACGTAAACACACTTCCTCTACAGACTGACATGGAAGACAATGAACCACACACAGGTGTGGGACATACAAACAGAAGTAGGCTTCCCAATTAGAGACAACGCATAGCAGCTGCCTCTAATTGGGGACCCAACACAAAACACCACACAGAACTATATAAACTAGATCTGTCAGGCTCTGACCATGGCTAAATAGATGAGCCAAAGGCTTCTCTATGGCCAGAGCCTGACAGTACCCCCCCTAAAGGCGCGGACTCCCGACCTGCAAGACACAAAAACACAATTACATGGGGGAGGGTTAGGGAGGGAAAATATTGTCGGTGGCGGTTCTGGCCCCGGCGAAGTGGACAGTTTCCTCCCTGGATCAGTTCTGACGACCGGGCCCGGACTGGGCATCGGTGTGGCGAACGACTCCGGCCATGGAGCGTGGCAGACGACCGGTCCTGGAGTGGGCACCGGTATGGCGAACGTCTCCGGCCATGGAGCGGGGCAGACGACCGGGCCCGGACTGGGCACCAGCACAGCGGAAGGCTCCGGTCTGTGGACCATCACGGGACGCTCCGGGCTGTGGACCATCACGGGAGGCTCCGGGCTGGGCGCACGCACTGGAGGTCGAGTGCGGGGAACCGGCACTGGGCGTACCGGACTGGGGAGGCGCATTGGAGGTCGGGT